>OY757927.1:69451154-69453654 GCA_963585895.1 Sepioteuthis lessoniana | reverse complement strand
ACAAACGAAAATATTGTAAAACTTTTGACTTTATCTTGATGTAATGTCGTTAATTTTATGGTGTGAATCTTTCTCAAATTTCTATTTTCTTAAGTTTTTTCCCAATATTTTCGTAATCGATCTCAGAGTTTTTATAACGATTAAAAATTTTGAATTGCTTTGGTTATCATATTTAACCAACCCCTCCGTTCGGGCAGGATATGACACAAGGTCAATTTTTAAGTGGAGTTTAACAGGTTTGAATTCAGAGTTTTCCTTCTCCTAGACTAGTTGCCTCACCAAGGCTAAAGAACCTAGTCTGCCCTACAATTTACCCATAACTGGAGGGAGAATAATTGGATTCATACCTTTCCCAAGGGTATTAGTGCTATGTGAAATGCAATCAGTCCAGGATTTGAAATCGTGTCGCCGTGTCCAATTCCTGCGACGATAATCATTACCCCACGGGCACCTCCTTTTTACCAAACCCTCCGCACGGGCAGGATATGACACAAGGTCAATTTTTAAGCGAAGTTTAACAGATTTGAATTCAGAGTTTTCCTTCTCCAAGACTAGTTGCCTCACCTACTCTGCCCTACTATTTACCCATAGCTGGAGGGAGAATAATTGGATTCATACCTTACCTAAGGTTATTAGTGCTATGTGAAACGCAATTAGTCTCGGCCTGGATTTGAACTCGTGTCGCCGTGTCCATTTCCTACGACGATAACCATTACACTACTTTGGTTATCTATTCTTTTTAAAATCAAGCATATACAGTAACTATTTTATGCAGCGAGTCCCCTCATCTTTATTTATTCTCGCCGATCAGCACTGCAGTCCTGAGTACAGCCTCAAGACTTCCTCGGATTATCAGTAACCACAGTCTTCAAGTCCATTTATTGGTTTTTGTTCCTAAGTCTCCAAAACTGATTGGCACCCTCTCACCTTCAACTTTAATAAAGATTTCAGCTGTTTAGCAAGGTCTTTATATTTATCATTTCAATTTTCTTTGATTTTATTTTGTGATTTGCTCAAATGGAAAAATTCATTTGTTGATAAGCTCGTTTTTTCTTGGCAACTTGATCTAGACTTCTTGGCGGTATTGGTTTGACCAGATTTATTTCAAATTCCACAGAGAATTGTGCAAGAAGTTTAAATTTGACCGAACAAACAAATGGCATATGTACAACGCATAATACATCCTAGAAAATGAGACGCACAATATTCTTTGGGATTCTGAAATACAAACCGATGATTTAATTTCAGCCCGACAGCCAGAACTAGAGATTGTAAAAACAAGAGAAACTACCGAATAGTGGACTTTACCGGCAGACGACGGGGTAGAGAAATAAGTAAGTAGACCTTACTAGAAAACTGTAATAAGTGTGAAATATGAAAGTGACTGAGATACCAATTGTAATTGGTACGCTCGATACAGTCATCAAAGTATTGGTACCAGGACTGGAGGACTTGGAAATAAGAAGGCGAAGGGAGACCACCCAAACTACTGCATTGTTAAGATCGGCCAGAAGAGTCCTGGAAACTTGAGGAGACTTGGTTTAACACTGACTCTAGTGAAAAACCATAAGCTAACGCTTGTGTGAAAAACTCACAAAATATATAATAATAATAATAATAATAATATGGACAACACAATGTCTGTCCTTAAGAATGACACACACAAAATCCTCTGGGGGATTTTGACAAACAAAAGGATCACTTAATCTCAGCCAGACGACCAGACCTTATAATAAACAAAACAAGAGAACTTGAAAAATTGTGGACTTTGCTGTCCTGGCTGACCACTGAGTAAAATTGAAATAAAATAAAACGAAGAATTAATACCTCGACCTTGCTAGGAATTGAAAAACACTGTGAAAGTGACGTATATACCAATTGTAATTGGCGGTTATGGTACAGTTACTAAAGGATAAATAAAGGGACTGTAGGACTTCGAAATAAGAAGAGAATTGGTGATCATCAAAATTGCTGCATTATTGAGATTGAGAGACCTGGAAACTTAAGGACATTTGCTTTCACTAAAACTCGTGTGAAAGATCATCAGCTGACGCTGATATGAAAATCTCTCATATTATAAAAATAATAATCAAATGGACCATTTTTCTTCCCACTCTTGCTTACTCTTACATTCCTTTTGAGTTCGTTAATCCCTTCAAAGCCTATACTTATTATTTCTTAGTTCTTTTTATTAATGGCAGTATTGTTTACGCATGGAACATCACTTACACATGCCTACATATTTGCATATTTGTCTTGTTGGTGTGTTGAAAAGTCTAAAGCTGTCGTTTGATATGCTGTTAAATGAAATAATCATCTTTCCCTTGCCGAAAAATAGCCACACCGACATGATAGTCTGCCCGTAACAACGATGCAGAAGAATTATTTGGGGATCATTGCACAGAAAGAAGAAATAGACAAGAGTGTGTCTTGTTTTTTGCTAAGTTTTTTTGTTTCTTTAGATGTGGCACAAGGTCGTATGAATTGGGCAGCCAATGTG
>OY757927.1:69433654-69448654 GCA_963585895.1 Sepioteuthis lessoniana | reverse complement strand
TCATGGCACTACATGTAAGTAACGTACAACCCAAACTTAACAGAGTTCATTTTTAAACCAGTGCTATTGTACTTAAATATCTCTAGCTACTGAAGCTATTTATAGAAACAAATTTGAAAAGTAAACTCTAAACAATGTAACAGTACAGACAAAGTAGTAATGCACATATAAAAGTTACATCACTTTTGTAATAGCCCATCCCCTGATGATGACCCAAAGTCGGGCAGAAAGTACTTGATGAATAAATAATTATAGAAGATTTAGCAAACAATTCCCGCCGAATATCATAAGATCAATACGACGATTCGAAAGGATTAACAAAAAAAAAATATGTCGAAAAATCATGTCTATTAGGTTCAATGAAATATGTATTAATGAAGAAATGCAGCCAAAATACACACACACACACACACACACACACACACACACACACACACACACACACACACACATATATATATATATATATATATATATATATATAATTAAATAAACATCATAATTATATAAACTTTTGAAATGAGGAGGATAGTGGTTAGAAAACGTCCTTCGATAAATGAAAGAAAGTAGAATGTTTAAAGAGAACGATTTTAAAGAACAGATTATATATATATATATATATATATATATATATATATATATATATATATATATACAAATATATATATACAAAATATATATACTGTTAAATAAATAATCCATAAAACTATCCTCTCTCTCCCTCCCTCTCTCTCTCTCTCTCTCTCTCTCTCTCTATATATATATATATATATATATATATATATATATATATATATATATTCTGTATCATAAAATGAACCGAGATTGAGGCTTTGCATTTTAAGTATATGTTAATCAAGTGATGAAATCTAGACGTCTAGACTATTGTCCCGACAACTTGACTGGTAAAGTGCAGGATAATTTCCTAAACTAATAATCAAAGGTTTCATGATTAAGACAATTATTGAGGTGACAAGTAAACCCGAACTACTATTTTGATTACAGTCATTGGCATGAAAACGAATAATGAAATGTAAACGTTGATTTCAAACCAGGTCACCGATTTTGTTATGAAAGTCGTTGCTAATAGTGTCAATTAGTTTAGCGAAAAGGTTGGCATATAGAAAATGAAAAAAGAAAAGAAGGTAAATGATTAAAATTGAGGAAAATCACAGGGTCCTTATGGGTTATGTCAACAAACTGTGCCTCGTGTATGTAGGACGTGTAATTAAAGGAAATAATACGGAAATCGTCAGAGCGTATGAAAATGATGGTTTGAGAATGAGAAAAGAAAGGACAGCATATAAGTAACATTGTTGGGTGGAGTGACCCTCAACCAGAGAAATTATGCCGTATAAGATTAAATAGGAAAAATGGCCCCATAAAGCGAACTTGATAACCGGAAGTCGTGAAACTAGGGTTTCAGAAGTGCACTAGAAATCGTTGTAGTAATCGGTGAAACAGTTATAAGAACATTTTCAGTTCAATTCCAGATGTGTTAATATGAATTCGGTATATATATATATATATATATATATATATATATATATATATATATATATATATATATATATATATATATATATATAGATAGATAGATAGATAGATAGATAATTGTATATATATATATATATATATGTATATATATATGTATACAGATATATATCCATTGATATATATATATATATATATATATATATATATATATATATATATATATATATATATATATATATATATCAGCCACTGTTATATACTGTACCTATGAAAATAAAATGGTATGTACTATTCCTCATTAATATATATATATATATATATATATATATATATATATACATTTTTAGATTATTGTATGTACATATATATGTATATATATGTACGTATATATATATGTATATATATGTATATAGATATATATCCATTGATATATATATATATATATATATATATATATATATATATATATCGACCACTGTTTTATACTGTACCTATGAAAATTAAATTGTATGTAACATTCCTCATTAATTCTTTTGCCTCTATTGTGATGAGGATTAATATGCTAAGAAGTCACCATTAGCAGCAGTTACTTCTCCAAGCCGCTGGTGATTATTGTATCTTGTTAATTATATAAAGATTTACATTTTAATTCCAACCTCTGTAGGCATTTGTTAGGCTGCAACAGCCACTTACCGCCATTCTATGATAAACACATATGCATAAAATTATAGATACTGATATATATATATATATATATATGTACATATATATATTCTTTATATATTAGAGGTCATACCCGTAGATTACTGAGACACTTTTCAAGAAACGTTCTCAATTTGTAATCAGGCAAGAAATCAAAAACAAACAAAAAAGACGATTCCGATTGATTTTGGTTTTAGACTTTTTTTTCACAAATACTATTATCATGGACGCGGACGAGTATTGAAATAACATCTTCCCTCGGTACCGATTCCGGAAGTAGCTAGCCGAAACCGGATGAGGTAAAGATGGTATTATATATAGCAGAGGAGTGTGGAATGCCCTATTTTCATTGCCTGTTTTCTAAAGGACAGATGTCTATAAGAACGGCCGAAGTCCGGCCTTTATATAAATCTTTCTTTGCTTTGGTAGATGCACGAGCGTAGCACGTCGTGATCACGGAGGCAGCTTGGCTCTTCCAGAGTAATGCCGGGGTTACTGTCAGAGCCGATATGATGCAGAAATAACCCGAAATCGGCAATGAAGACAGTTGCATCACTGAAGACCTCCTTGATGCATCTAAGATGTATGATTGAAAAATTATCCGTCTGAGAACCTAGTCGGGGATTCCTTAACAACAGTGGCTAAAATGATTCCTTGGGCAAAGTCGCTAGAATGCTGGACTGCATCATCATAGCAGGGGAGTTTGAAATACAGTAATGCTATTCAGTTCCTTTCCAGACGAATTAATATGGGGAAGGCATGAACACTTTTATACCATCAGGTATGGAAGAAATATCTCCACATGGCTTTTTTACAAGGATGATTTTGCATTAAATAGCCCATGAAGATTGTTATTTCATAAAGCAAATAAAACAAGCCAAACTAATCAGATAATCTGAACCATTCGATGCGAAAATGAAGATCGTTAACATATATTGGCTCGTGTAGGTATCGGTGTTTCCGTATTTGCTTTCTGTTGTGGTAACCTTACCCATCTTACAATAATGGACTCTTCTCACCGTTATTAGTACTGAGAGATTTTGCTGCCAGAAGGGCAGATCAATACCTGTGTTATCCGAACAGTCCGAGACTTCTTACCTTTTCTATTTAACTCTATCTTTCTTGTGTAATATAATCTGTTATCTAATATCTGTGTTTGTGTTTTCATTAGTGACCCTTTCCGGAGCCACAGCACTTTCAATATATACATTAGAAAACAATCGGTTCATTTTTTCTCATTTTAGAAGTGATTTTTAATGGATTTTCCTTTTAAAGTATATATATATATATATATATACTCAAATACATACACACACATATATATATGAAATTTAATCAATAAAATTACAAATGTAGGCTTATTAACCCGGCCAAAACACAGATAGGGAGGGTTAGTAAAATAATCGTTCAAGACATATGTGATTCGCTTAGGCTGGCATTAAATATTAACCAGTGGCGGAGCACAAAAGATTGTATTAAGTGGTTTGAGGAATACGATAAGAATGATAGGTGTTCCTTTATCAAATATGATATTAAGGATTTTTATCCATCGATAACCGAAAGGACACTGGATAGAGCGTTAGATTTGGCTAAGGAATATATGGTGATACCTTTAGACAAGGTGGAGATAATTAAGCATTGTCGTAAAACATTGCTATACTATGAAGATAGTATATGGATAAAAGAAGGGGAGGGTGGAAATTTCGACGTTTCAATAGGGGCATATGATGGGGCAGAAATTTGTGAGCTCGTCGGGTGTGTATTATTGTATGTTAATAAGATTATGGACCCAAGTAGCCACGGACTTTATCGTACTTTTTAAAATCATCATGCGAATCAGATACTCTAGTCTGTAATAAACGCCATTTCTTATATATATATATATATATATATATATATATATATATATATATATAGTGTATTATTCGGTCCAGTTAAACCAGAGTTGGGAGCAATTCCATCAGGACAAAAAAACAGTGAACATCTAAATTTTCCTGGTAAAGAGCTCAATGTAAATGAGTTGGGTGTAAAAAACTATTAAATCAGAGATGTGAATTAATAGCTAGATGTAGACATAGGAATAAATGTAAGCTATAGATAAATTATCATAGATAATGTGTAAACAAAAAAAACAGGGGATTAAATTGAGATTCAAGATAAATGAATAAAAATAAAACAAAATAAAAAAAGATGAGAAGGAAACCATGTGATGTGTACGTACTCTTCAATCGAAGGGTAACTGAATTATTTGGCACGAATATAAAATCTGAAATAAAAAATCTTAATTTTAGATTTTGAATTTAATTTAATATAAGTATTACTGTATACTTACGTAAGGTTATTAAATAACGTTCTATTTATCTAAATTAGTATTAAATCTGGAGTTTTAAGTTGAAATGTATTTAGATTTAAAAAAAAAAAATTTAATTGATTTACTATAATTCTAATCGGCATTTAAAGAAAAACGGAAGTGGGCTAAATGAGGAGAAAACTCTTCACCCCTCTTCTACCACCTCCCACCCTTCTTTCCTGTGTCTATTCTGAATTCTTTTTACCTATTAGATATGAAGAAGCACTGTTAGTTTATCTTTTTTTTTGTGTGTGTTTTTGATTTATATCAAAACCCATAACAGGATGGAAATAAATTTATAATCCTAATGTGACTGGTTTTTGTTGTTTTTTTTTTCTTAAAGAAATATATATATATATATATATTATGCGTTATTTTCACATATTGGCGATTTCAAAAGTACTGGCTCTTTTGATGTTGGACTGTTTTGGTTTGGTTTTACGGCATATAAAACATGACATTTTTTCATTATTTGTATACATTAAATGATTTCAAGTACTTCCATCTAACACAAATAATTATATATACTATTAATCATGAGTCCTTTTCTTGCTGTCAGTTTAAATGTAAGAAAGTTCTATTTTACCGATAGAGAGGACTCAAGTGCAACCAATCCGGGCCAGGTGAAACTGGGAGCGATGGTAAAGAAAGGAAAAACTTCTCATTTCCCAAATCTCCAGTATTATTGGAACCTCACGATCCGAATATTTTAACTGTCACGTCCATGGCACACGTCGGTAGGGGTCTTTACTCTCTGCAGAGACGCAGTCGGTCTATTATACATCCCCAGCCAACTGCTCTTTGAGGTTAATGTTTCAATCTGCGTTAATACCTTTTGGAAAGGCATGAATCAATCTATGGAGAACAAAGTAGGGACGATTATGCTCTCTAGCAGCCAGTCTAGAAAGAAAAAAATCTCCTATCAAACTTGGGGAGTACTATACAGAGAATCACTTGAACATTGATGCTCAATTTTTCTGTTATCATCTCGTCCAAAACGTTTGGTGACAACTATTTTATATGTTCCCAAAATTTGAATTTACCATTCAATAATTGTGAACTTTATCTATCAAGTCCAGCATAAAATTATATCTATAATAGATCACCCGATCCATTCAGCATTTAAAACATTATAATCGAAAACTAATAGTCGTAAACCAGTTTTAATATAATAAACTGGACGTTAACTGAAATTTTTAAAAAAAATAGAAAACTAATAATCTGCAATTGGATACATCACCCAAGTACTTAAATAGAACGTTTCTACATCAAGAGAGAAAATTGTGGAAGTGGTTTATATATATATATATATATATATATGTGTGTGTGTGTGTGTGCGTGTGTGTGCGCGTTATTTTGTTCTTGGAAGATGATTGTTTTAATTGTCTTAATTAGGAAGTGTTCGTCGAATTATTCAGAAGGAATGGAAAATAGAGAGTCGAGGTGTTGGCGTAAGTATTTAAATCTTTTTGTTGCATTGGTAATTCTAAGTATCTGACTCTATTCCTATAGTAATAGCTGCAGTAACTACAAAGCACTAAATCACGTGATTGCGTTCGAAGTTAGAATCGGAAAATGAATGACATTTTTTTAAATCTAAGTTTGTACTTAACGTCATTTTTACTTAATCATCCAAGTGTTCGATTGAACGGAGATAAGTATGAAATGCTATTCTGAATCTCTGACTCATTACTGAATAGAATCAACAATATCATCATAGACCGTTCTTCCAAACGGAAAACAATGTCGTCTATTAGATGCTTAAACAATCTGAGTAAAATTGAATATTGACGTGAAAGCAGGTCAAACAGTGGCCTAGGTAGGCATCAATTTTAAATGAAAGAGAAAGCAAGAGATTGACAGATATATATATATATATATATATATATCGAGAGAGAGAGAGAGAGAGAGAGAGCAAGAGAGATTGACAGATATATATCTATATGTAGAAAGAGAGTGAGAGAGAGAGAGAGATAGAGAGAGAGAGAGAGAGATAGAGAGAGAGAGAGATAGTCAAAACAGGAGAGAGCGAAACGAAATTGAAAGGAAAAAGAGGGAGATAATAAAAGCAAAAAAATAGCAAAAAGAAATGGCTGCTAGAAACGCAAAAGCAATAAAATGAAGAACGCGTCTGGATTTCGGACTCTATCAGTATCGATGATCCAATGAAGATGGTGATCTTTCCTGGGAAAAGTTCCAGCAGTTTCCCACGATTCCACTTTATCATCCTGATTCACAGTCGACGAGCGCCTATTGTTTGTTATCCCCATCTCTACTCACGTCTCGTTCCCCTCTTATGCTCCCGGGGCTAAAAGACGAGAATGGGATGTGATCGAAAACTAAACGGACTGACGCCATTTTAAGTGATCCAACGCCAAAATGCTTACCCTCCTAGCCTCGTCCGGTCTCTTTTTCTTTTTCTTTTTTTCTCTTTTTCTTCTCTTTCATATTGGAACTCAGACATATTTAAAACTTTTTTTTTTTTGCAAATAAAAACTGCTCTTTTCCTTTATAACTCAGTACATCCTTCTCATTCAACTGGGATAGAAAGTTAAAGAGAGAAATAAAAGAAACACTAGAAATAGAGAGAAAAAGGAATTTTTTTTCTTTGGATATTTTTGGAAGGTGTATCGCTGGGAATGTCTTCGACTTTTAAATAAGGTTGGAGATTAGATATGAAATTATCATTGTTTTCATTTTATGCGAGATTTTCATACCTTTCTAACGGGTGATTTTTCATAAGAATCCGAGTTAGATCAAGTCTATCCAGGGTTTCAAGACACGTCTAAGTATTCTAGTTGACCTAAAAAATGTTTTTGTCTTGATAGTGTTGATTTTTCAGCTGATCCTGAGTTACCCTTGTCTCTTTAACAAACCTAGTGTTAAATCAGAAGAAAAAGAACTTTCATCCAGTGAATTTTGTTATTCCAGCAGACAACAGACTGAAACTATAGGAAAACAAAGACTTTGCCAATTGCATAAATCTAACAATTGAGCGGTAAATCTTTCAAAGACCTCGGTGGCTTTGATAATGAGTGGAGTTGATGCGCTCAGAATAGACGCCAAGGACTTGGGAAAAGATTCTGGAGGAATTGGAGATAAGAAGAAGAACCAATATCATCAAGACAACAACACTTTTAAGATCAGCAGTAATAAATGGTAGAAACCTTTATAGCTAAGGTGAAGTGCAGTCACTCATGGGAAGGAAAACAACTCAATGGATGTATCAAGCGACGAAAAAGTGACATCTCGCACGAGAAAACCTTGATGTGGCTGAGAAATGGAAACTTTAAGAGAGAAACTGAATCTCTTCTTATAGCAACCCAAATCAACGTCATAAGGACCCATTATATCAGATCAAGATTAGATAAGACGAAACAAAAAGCAGATTTAGCTAATGAGGAGGTAGAGACGAAAGGATCAATCATATTATAAGCGAATGCTGCAAATTAGCACAGAAAGAGTATAAGAATAAACACGACTGGATGGGCAAGCTGATCCACAGGAAACTGTGCGAGGAGCTGAAATTTGACCACCCAAAAATGTTATATCCACAACCCAGAATCTGTCTTAGAGAATGAAACGCAAAAACTCTTCTGAGATTTTGAAATACAAACGGATCATCTAATCTTGGCAAGATGACCAGACTTTCTAATAATAATAATAATAATAATAATAATAATAAAGAGAACTTGTAGAATTGTGAACTTTGTAGTCCCGCTGACCACTGGGTAAAATTGAATGAGAGTAAAAAAAAGTACCTAGACCTTGCTAAAAGATTGGAAAAACCGTAAAACATGAATGTGGCGGTTATGCCAATTATAACTGATGCTATTAGTACAGTCATCAAAGAATTGGTAAAAAGACTAGAGGGATTGGAAATAAGAGGCTAAGTGGAGACCTTCCAAGTTACAGCATTGTTGAGATCGGCCAGAATACTGAGGAGAGTCCCAGGGACTTGATGAGACTTATGGTCACGCAGACTCCAGTGAAAGATCATCAGTTAATGCTGATGTGAAAAATTCTCAAGTTGTAACCCAGTACCTGTCCTAGAAAATGACACACATAAACTCCTATGAGACTTTGACATACACACGGATCACCTAATCTCCGCCAGAAGACCAGACCTTATAATAATAATCAACAATCAAAAAAGAGAATATGCAAAATTGTCGATTTTGCTGTCCCGGTTGACCAAAGAATAAAACTGAATGATAGTGAAAAGAAGGATAAGTACTTCAACCTTGCTAGAGAATTAAAAAAATATGGAATATGAAGGTGACAATTATACCAATTGTGATAGGTGCTTTTGGCACAGTATCTAAAGAATTATTAAAGGGCCTGGAGGAATTGGAAGTTGGCGGATGAGTTGAGACTATCCAAACGACAGCATAATTGAGAACGGCCAGAATACCGAGAAGAGTCCTGGAGACTTGAGGAGACTTGCTGTCACTCAAACTCCTGTGAAAAACCATCACCTAACGTTGATATGAAAAATTCTAAATGAGTAAATAATAATATTGGAACAAATACTAGGAAAGTGATGGTGATGCACCAGGCGTCAAACCTGAGAAATGACATAGAGAGACCGTATGTGCCAAGAAATGACGATGGATGAGAACACGTCAGAATTGTGTATTGCGTAGTAGCAATTATTAAAAGACTAATTACAACAGGTAGTTACAGAAATATCAACATAAGGCCACACAGCCAAAGGACATAATCTAGAAATCAAAAATGGGAAGAAAAACTGCTGTACTTTACTTCAAGCGACGAACTAATTAGATTTCTCATGACATGAACGAGACATGACTAAGAAGGTGAACCTCAAGAAAGAATCTGAGTCTCTCTTAATAGCAGTTCAAAATAATGCCATAAGGACCAATTATATCAAGGGGAAAGTTATTTCTGCGCAACAGAATACCAAGTGTAAGTAACGTGGAGAAAGAGATGAAATCATTTATTAAATAAGCGAATACAGCAATCTAGAACAAAAGGAGCACAAAAACTGTCAGAGCAGGGTGGGAAAGGTTATTCACTGGAAATTGAACCAGGAATAAAAATTCGACCATAATGCGATATGTTATATACAGAAGCCTGAATCCGTCTAAAAAAATGAGACGCATAATATTCTCAGGGATTTTGAGACACAAACGGATTAATTAATCCCGGCAGACCTTGTGTTAATCATATTTACCAACCCCTTCGCTCGGGCAGGATATGACACAAGGTCAATTTTTAAGCGGAGTTTAACAGATTTGATTGAATTCAGAGTATTCCTTCTCCTAGACTAGTTGCCGCACCAAAACTGAAGAACCCAGTCTTTCCTACTATTTACCAATAACTAGAGGGAAAATAATTGGAGTCATAGCTTTCCCAAGGGTATTAGTGCTATGTGAAATGAAATCAGTCTCGTTCAGGATTTGAACACGTGTCGCCGCGTCCATTTCTTACGACGATAACCATTACACCACAGGCACCCCCAACTGTTAATTAACAATAGAAACAAAAAAATATTGTGAGTTTTGTTCTTCCAGCGGAACACAGGATGACAAAGAAAATAAGAGAAGATTAGACAAAAACGTGGACCTTGTCGGGGAGTTAAAAATATGTGTAACATGGTTATCGTCACAGGATATGGTCACGGCGATACGAGTTCAATTCCTGGACAAGACTGATTGCATTTCACATAGCACTAATAGCCTTGGGAAAGGTATGAATCCAATTATTATCCCTCCAGCTATGGATAAATAGTAGGGCAGACTAGGTTCTTCCGCCTTGGTGAGGCAACTAGTCTAGGATAAGGAAAACTCTGAATTCAAACCTCTTAAATTCCGCTTTAAAAATTGACCTTGTGTCATATCCTGCCCGAGCGGAGGGGTTGGGTAAATAGGAACATGAGGGTGACGGTGATACCATTTGTAATTAATGTGCTAGAAACTATTCCAAAAGGCTTAGAAGAAAAGAAACGAGGAAATATAGATTATAGAAAGGATGAAGACCATCCAGACAGCAGCATTGTTAATATCCACTTGAATATTCTGAAGATCCCAGAACACCTGAAGAGACTTGGTGTCACTAGGAATCTAGTGAAAGACCACCAGCTTACGCTGGCGCGAAAAACGCAAACGAAATGGAATACTAACGTAATTGCACTAAGTCACATTGAAGAAATTGTAAAAAGATGAATAGATAAATATTAGGACAAATCAAACTCGATGCCTGCTGTGCTCATAATTCTCAGATCAATGTCAAGGATGAAAAAAAATAAATAAAACGCTGTGGTGGTAATGTGGATCACAGCAAGAACAGTGAAGAAAATCTGGACCCTTTCAGGATGTTATTCTAACTTGATATCTACTAGTCTTAACAGTTTTAAGCTGCATTTAATTACAATATTAATTGTAATATAAGAATTTGGCGCCGCTATCTCTCACTATTAGAATATATATAGAAAGTAAACACTTTTTAACTCCAATGCCGATGACTTATCCTAATAATAGGAGTTACCATAACGTAGTGGTAAACGTTCTGGATTGTGACGTCATAGTAAGCCGAGTTCGAATTCTAGTCGCGCTATAACGTTCACTTTCGGATTAGTATTATTTCGGACGAGTATAATCCCCACGTATTGTTTAAATACTATTAATACTATTGTTTTTCAAGGATGGTTTTGGCATTAAAACAAAGAAACCAAGCTAAAACAAACCGTGAAATTAAGATCAATGTAAGCAGAGGAAAGAAAACGTGATGAATGGATGAACGTCCTTGTTCCAAATGATTACAATTTGAAGTTCATGGAGGTGCCCGTGGTGTAATTGTTATCGTCGTAGGAAATGGACACGGCGACACGAGTTCAAATCCTGGACGAGACTGATTGCATTTCACATAGCACTTGGGAAAGGTAAGAATCCAATTATTCTCCCTCCAGCTATGGGTAAATAGTAGAACAGACTGGGTTCTTCAGCCTTGGTGAGGCAACAAGTCTAGGAGAAGGAAAACTCTGAATTCAAACCTGTTAAACTCCGCTTAAAAATTGACTTTGTGTCGTATCCTGCCCGAGCGGAGGGTTTGGTAAATATGATTACAATTTGAAGTTGACGAAACGAAGATCAATTAAAAAATTATAAGGATTTGGTTTTAGGAAAAAAATGTTGAAAAAGAAATTAAAACTGTTTTCTTATTTGAAACTTTTGGAGCTGTAAAACACAAACGCAGATGACTGAAAGGTTTCAGAAAATAGTTGAAATATCCATACACCAGAAGAGCTGAGAGTTTTGAGAAAAATACTGCATATTTGAGGATACTTGCTTTCACTTAATCCCCAGGGAGTTCGATAGAGTAGATATAATGGTGATTGACTATAATAGAAAAATCTGCCTTCTAATTATTAGGTCAGTATCAACTGATAATAATATATCAGTCCAAAAATATAACATGATTATATCCAATGACATGGAAATTGAAATAGGAAAAATGTGGCATCTAAAAACTACTACCATGCCAGTAATAGTAGGAGCACTGAGTACAATCAAGAAAGGCACAGATAAACACATTCACAAAATATCGAGCCTTTGTTAGAGAACTAAAAAACTGTGGAACATGTGAGTGACGGTAATACCAGTTGTAACTGATGCACTTGGCACGGTCTCCAAAGGGTTGAAAAAGGGAGTGAGAAGAGTTGGAAATTGGAGGACGAAACCATTCAAATTAAAGCATTGTTAAGATCGGTCAGACTAGTGAGAAGACCTTTGGACACTTGAGGTTTCCTTTCACTCAGAATCCAGTGAAAGACCATCATCCAACGCCTGTGCGACAAATTCGCGAGAATGGTAATAATATTAATAATAATCATAATCATAATAAAGCGACATATGACGGAAGGAACAGAGGTACCAAACCAAGAAAAAACAGAACGCTCGGAGAAAAGGAAACTTAAAAGTACTTGTGAATTTTTTGAAGCGAACACCATCATACAAGTGGAGTTGAATAAAAAAAAAATTAATGAATAAGGAAACTAGTCGAAAACAAACTATATAACAGAAATATAGTGAAAGGGATAAAGCTCCCTTGTAAGATAATCGGGATATTTCTTGAAGATAACAAGGGAAGAGTTTCAGAAAATGGACCTAAGAACACGAAAACTCATGCCAATGCATAAGGCGTTACATCCCAGAGATGACATAACAGACTCTATGTGTCAAGAAAAGAGGGAGGAAGAAGACTCGCTAGCATTCAAGATAGCGTTGATGCATCGATACAACGACTAGAAGACGATAAAAATAATGCAGAAGGAGACTGATTATTGCTCAAAAAACAATACAGACAACACAAGCATGCAACAGAACTACAATAAACAGGAAACTAAATGAGAAGAAAAGCAAATGTATAGGTAGACATTTCAAACGACAAACAAGCGAAATCTCATGGGAGAAAACTTGGACATAGCTTAAAAAGGAATCCTTCAGAGAATAGCTAAACCTCTGCTAATAGCAGATCAAAACAAAGCAACAAGGACCAAATATGTCAAAGCGAAAATAGATAAGGCGCAAAAAATAGATGTTGATTATGAGGTGATTGAGAGAAAACGATCGATTATATAATAAGCGGCTGCATCAAAATAGCGTAAAAACTGTATAAGACTAGAAACAACTGAGCGAGGAAGGTGATCGACTGGGAATTGTGCAACCAGATGGTATATGCAAAACTCATAATCCTTCCTGGAGAATGAGACACGCACACTTCTCCGGGATTTTGAGATACTTACAGCAAACGTAAACCTGGCATGAAGACCAGACCTAATGATAGGTAAAAAAAAAACTTAAAAAAAACGGGACCTGGTGAATAGTAGACTTTGTCGTCCTGGCAGATAACTAAGTGAAATTAAAAGAGAGTGATATGAAGGATGAATACTTAGACCTTGCCTGAGAATTTAAAAAATAGGATATATGTACGTGACGGGGATACCTATTGTAATTGGTGCGCTTAGAACAATCCCAAAAGAATTGGTATAGAGACTGGAAGACTTGGAAATAAGGTAACAAGTGGAGACCATTCAAACTACAGCATTATTAAGATCAGTCATAATACAGAGATAAGTCGAGGGGACCTGAGGGGAATTGCTGTCACACAAATATCAGTGAAAAAACAAAATCAGCAAAAGTTGATGGGGGAAAATCTCAAGAGAATAATAGTAATAATAATAATAATAACAATAGTAATTATAATAAATTGGTGTTCTTAGTACAGTCACCAAAGGATTGATTAATACCGGGACTGATGGACTTTGAAATAAGATGACGAGTGGAGACCATCCAAACTACAATATTATTACGATCGACCAGAATACTGAAGAGAATCTTGGAGACTTGAGGTGATTTGCTTACACTTAAACTTCAGTGAGAAACCGTCAGCTAAAGCTGGTATTAAAAACTCTCTAAAGAGTCAACTAATTTAACGGAATTTAGATTAATCAGTTCGTGATGATTCAAAGTTATTTTAAGAATACAGAGATTGATGACGGATACTTGAGAAGATATTTTGCGACTCAAATTTCAGCAATAAAATCGATTACAAGGCATCAACATGCAAATTGTTAATTTTGCAAAGATTGTCAACTTCAGTATTTTGTATTTCCATCAGAAAATAAAGAATAAAAATGAAAGCGGAAATTTGGATAAGTACCTCCGCCTAGCTTGAGAACAGTAAGATTTTGGAATAAGAAAGTGGCAATAGCACCAATCATAATAGCAGCCTTTGTGATGACCCTGGAAAACCAGAAAGAATGGATAGGTGACTGAAAATCAGATTAAGAATCGATTCCTCTTGACTACAATACTGCTGAGATCATTTAGAATACTTAGTAGAGTTCTGGAATACTGAGGAGATTTCTTGCTACTAAGACTTCAATAAAAAAATACACCAATTACTCCAGAATTATTATTATTATTATTATTATTATTATCTTAAGATTTTTTCTTCTTTAGTTTATTTGTTTAATGGCATAGCAACATTCCTTGGTTATTCAATGCCAAAGCCATCCCTATCAAAAGAACAAAAAAGGATACTATTCCTTATATAATTAAGGATATAAGCGACTTCAAAACTCTCGAAAGAGAATTAGTCCAAATGTTAACGTAATTGTGCGACTGGGGTTCGAACTTGCTTTTTTCGAGTTTCCAGGTTTGCACTTTGGCTATAACGAGACGGATAGGTTTGTTCATTCGGTCTTTTAATACCAATCATATATATATATATATATATATATATATATATATATATATATATATATATATATATATATATATATATATATATATATATATATATATATATATATATATATATATATATATATATATTAAATCTTTATGAATGTGTTTAGCTTATCTTTCTGTCTATTCCGCGTTAATATATCATATATACGTAAAGTTGGCGACAGTAGTCGAGGG
>OY757927.1:69321073-69433454 GCA_963585895.1 Sepioteuthis lessoniana | reverse complement strand
CTTTCTCTTCTTATTTTGCATAACGTATGAGCTTTCAGTACACACTCTGACTTGGAGATGGCATATATATATATATATATATATATATATATATATATATATATATATATATATGTATATATATGCGTGTGTGTGTATTTGCGTATGTCTTTGCGAGTATTTTTGTCTGAATGTATATATATATATATATATATATATAAATATGCTACATATAAATGCTATATGTTTTTTAAGAATAATCTGATCATATAGACATGTTCGAGTCAAGTCAAAACGGACCTCTCCCTTCATGGTGTTACAAAATTATTTTTCCTCAGTACGTGCGGACAAATTAATTAAAAGCCTGACAGCCACGTGACCGTTAAGAAGTCAATCAGATATCAAGAATGCACGCAGTTTTTGGATCCAACCGAGACTTTGTTGGTGAACTAACTCTCAGTAACTGACAGAATGCACGTGTGCCCGCCTAATGATTGTGAGAGACTGAGTGAGCAAGCTTGTGTGCGTTCCTGCCTGTGTGTGTAACTGTGTGTACGTTTGTATGTATGTATGTATACTCGTTCGGGTATATGCGTATCTGTAAATGCATATGCGCCTGTGTATATATGTGTATTTACATACATTCATAAACATGTACACACACGCACGGTCAGTTTCCCCTTACTCCTCAAATATATATATATATATATATATATATATATATATGTGTGTGTGTGTTGTCATCCACAGAGAGACTGTTTCGTTGTGTCACAACTCTTCAGTGTGGCAAGATATATTGGACACTTGAAGCCGGGATCAAAACTCACCTAGCTTTACGTTAGACTTAATATCATACCGCTCGGCCAACAAGCGAACCACGTCAATTCGAGAATTATATGACATTAAGTAGTAGATTTGGCTAAAATTATGTGATTTTACACCAAACTAACTTTTGCATACCAGTCTCTCTCTCTCTCTTTCTCTCTCGCTCTTTCTCTCTGTATATATATATATATATGTATATAGTCTGTGTGTGTGTGTGTGCGCATCTATCAGTAAATATTTCTCTGTATATATGTATATATATATATATATATATATATATATATGTGTGTGTGCGTGTGTGTGTGTGTGTACACACACACACGCGCACGCATGCACATATATATATATATATATATATAATTGTGATTCATAACCGTTTAAAATTTACTTCACAGTTAATGGCTTCTCGTGGCTGAATGGTTAGAAGTTTTGGCTTGGCGTTTGAGTCAATCAGGGTTTCGATCCCAGCTACGGGAAGCTACTGTCTAGCCACACTGATGTGTTCTGATAGAACGAAACAGATCTGTCTGTGGATTACTATATATATATATATATCGGTGTGTTTGTGTCTCTATCTATCTATACGTTAACTTAAAACTTTAGCACAATCCCGATGTGACACAAGGTTATTTTTTTAAGCCGGGTTTAGCTCGTTTCAATTCAGAATTTCCCTTTTCTTGACCATTGGTCACATTTTGCTCCAAGTGAATCAGTCTGCCCGACAATTTACTCAAGTATAGTTGGATCAAAAACTTTCCATAGATATATGAAATGCAAAAAGCTGCTTTCAGGATTTGAACTCTTTGCACTTTGACCATTTTCTATGACGGTAAATATTACATCATGAATGCCTCTGTATTTATATATGAGTGTACATATATGTTTGTGTGCATCGATCAAATATATATATATATATATATATATATATATATATATATATATATATATGTGTGTGTGTGTGTATGCGTGTGCACGCGCGCATGCCTGTGTGTGTATGTGTGTGTGTGGTACCACCTATAACAGCTACGTTTATTCTTCGCCAAAAAGGCCATGTCGAGAGATAATTCCCACAACTCAACCCTCATCAAAAAGCAATTTGAGAAATCCTGGGCATCGGCTCACATCTAAGCCTTTAAGTCTAGTGTGGGTGGCACCATGTAATTTGCTTACTCTTATATATAAACTCGTACAAGATCTACGCTTGTCTGTTGAAAGAAACTGACAAAGACCTAAGACCCGAAAATCTGTTTATTTCGTGCAGCAGAGAACAAAGTCGAAAACATGATGGGATGATGAAAAAATACCTCAGAGTTGATTTATTATTTTAAGATTAAGTGGATCCTTAAATCTTTTCATGCCTTAAGTTCATTGCCAACCCGTTTTGGTAAAGTTTATATATGTGTGTTTACATAGACTCTTGCTAAAACATAGCTATCTTTACTTTCTTTCCCAAGTGGATATTACCTTCGTTTTTTTTTTATGGCTGATGTCAGCTTACATTGCTGTTTTAATTGTTATCTCCATTGCCCAGTCGGCTGGGGCTGTAGAATACACCGACAGCTTCTCTGCAGAGGAGTAATACCCCCCCAACGAGTGTCCTGGATATGACACTAAACAATCAAATGGTGAGGTTCCAGTAATGCTGGAGCTTTAAGGAATGTGGCGTACCCCTTCATTGCCATCGCCCCCAGGTCCATTCTAGCCCAGAGTGGTAGCACCTGATAGGGTCCTATCTATATTTCAAAATGAACTTAACAGTGTACATATGCTAAACTGAATTGCTTGAAATAGGACTGCTTTTCTATGCTAAACTGAATTGTTTGAAATAAAACTGTTTTGACATTTAACTATGAGTAAGCAAAAACTATGTTTATACTCAAGTGAATTGTTTGAAATAGAACTGTTTGCATAAATGGTTTTGGCATTAAATAAACAATAAACTACAAAGGTTGACATGCCGTAAAACCTAAAGGAAGAAAGAAACAAACTTCATTGAGCGTATGTGCTTCATTCATTTAAAAAAATGTTATTGTATAGAACAGCATAACCTTTTTAAAATACTCAAATCATATATCCGCCTCGTGTTCAAAGCTTAAAATACGCTGATTCTATTCCTTCCAGGGGAGTAGGACCTACACACTAAAAGTGGGGTGTTTGAGGAATAAACTAAATTTTGTTTTGAGGTTCCAGTTTAAGAGATCTGGCAAGTATGGAGTATTACTTTATTTCCAATAATCCCTGGTCAACTCTACTCTACAGTGGTCGTACCTGTTAAGGACTTGTCATTTGTTCACATAGCTCTGTTTAAAAATATCCATATTCAATTGAACAGTGATCCACAGAAGTCCTCTTAAGAAACAACTTGGGGTAATCAAGATAACGGAATGGCTAACGTTCTGGACTCTGACATCGTAGTACGTGAGTTCGAACACCAGGGTTGCAGTTACGTTCGCTTTTTGATTCTTGGGAAAAGTATGAACACCCTGGTATTCTGACTTCCTTACTCCTCCCACATCTTTCATCATGCCTCACAGACTCCCTGTCTTCCTTGAATCTCTTATGCCACTCAAAAACTGATGCTTGATTCATGCAAGATGTCGAAAAGCAGTCTGAAGCATTCCATATATTTCTGTGGCATTTTTTCCAAGTTTAAAACAAAATTTTATTGCATATCGTTCTTCTAAAGTGTCCTCACGTCCAGATTTTATTTTTCAAATTAGCCAGCTGTGACAATCAGACTTTAGTAGGGTTTTTCCAATTGCTGCTGTAGCTGTTGATTTAAACCTGAAATCATAAAAATTGGTCAGTCATCTCATAAGGTGTATAGCAATAACATATTGAATTTTCAAGAGTCTACACCAATTTTAGATGCAGGTACCAAAACAGCCTGGAAACTTATTGAAGGAACCTCATATCTCTAGTTATAAGTTGTATAGTTATACCATTCTTCTACAAGAATATACATGTGTCTCATCCTATATTGTGAACACCAAAGAAAATTGTCAAATTTTTTTTTGTTAAAGTTTGATTATAATAATGCTAAAAAATATTATCTATGAAAATATGTTTACATATGATTTACTGAACTGATGCATTGTTATTCGTGAGTTGAACAAATGGCGGTCGACTATTTTGAATTATACGTACTGCCAATGCATATACGGTGTCTCAATATACATGGAACCCATGGGGTAGCTAAATAACTCTGCTTATAGTAATGTGTTCTTTTTTGTTTCAGATTTGAAAACATTTTACTACAACAACTATTAATCCTTGATCACAATGCCTTAAACAAGAAAGGAAAAAAAACTATTTTACACACCTACTTATTTGAATACAAAATCATTCAAAACTGTCTCCAAATAGATGCAACCCATTAATATGATAATGATTTATTTCTGAAACAAGAAACTCAAAAAGATCGAATGTCCTGGAAGCTGACATAATAACAAAAAATGTAAAGTATTGCTATCTTGTTACTTGCCTGCAGTCAGGATTGAACCTGCAACCTCCAGAGGATTGTCTCCTTAGAAGCTTAGTGAACCAACGCCTCTAACCATTACGATATGTATCTTGTTGGATGCGTCTCAACTTATTTGGAGATAGAATTATTCAAAATTGTCTCAAAACTGTCTCAGTGATAAATCATTATCATATTAATGGGTTGCATATTCATTATTACGATAATTATTTATTACTGAGACAAGAAACTTGAGAAAAAATATTCTAGAAACTGATATGAAAGCAATAAAAAAAAGATTGATTTGAAGAGACAAAATCATTCAAAACTGTGTCAAAATAGATGCATCCCAGTAAAATAGGGTGACTCAATATTCACGATTCCAATGTGACTTGGAAGATTGATTTGATGTCTCCAGCTCAAAAGATGCATTTTTTACTAGACGTGTTCCAAATGAACAGCATTGCGCTTGTCCCAGAAATAAATCATTATCATATTAATGAGTTGCATCTATTTTGAGACATCCTCTACTTATATCATACATCCCAGCAGTTATGACTTAGAATATGTCGACTATATTTTCGGTCAAGTCTAAAATCACAAAGATTAAAAAGGGATATCCATAATATAAATCTAAAATGTATTCGGAGTTACGGGTCAAATTCTGCAACTCCATGGTGAGTGAAGTACCCCATCCTTGTTTTTAGACTCAAGACCACTCTGAACCGAATTTGTAGTGCTTGTTCAGATTTCCTTTTTAGGTCAAATAGATCTATTTAGAAATAGATTCTATCAGAATAGGATTTTTAAGACCATATAACTGTCAGTAGATAATTAAATATTGTTAAACAGGAATAGTCCTTTGAAACTTTATAATTTTGTAAAAAAAATTAGAATTTAAAAAGAAAATTAAAAATCCTGTAACCGTAATATTATCATTTGGTCTGACACCAAATGTAACACTAAGGTTTGGGCACAGTTACCTTTGGTAACGCCATCGTTTAGGTTCGGTACCAAATGTAACAATAGCTTGGCACGGCATCACTGTAACAAAATCATGGTCTCCAATACCTAACGCCGGTACCAGCGTCAAAGCATATACGGTTGTGTACGACATTTGCAGTACCAAATATTATAATAATGATTGGTCTTATCTTGGTGATGGAACTATAGCTATCACGGAACTTTTACTTTGATCTCATCCTGGTAACAACGCCAAATGCGTTTCCAGATAGTTTATTTATCAATCCTCCCTGTGCCCATGCTATGTTTGAAAGATCCACAGTTAAGAAATGACACAGTCCATCCGAAAATTCTTCTCACAGTCGGGTGATTTGTTGAGACAATGTTGCCTGGTTGTTAGCAACACAAAGACAAGAAGAACTCTCCGTCAACAATTAACAATCATTTATTGTTCGATGATCAGACTGCATACAGTTGGACGAGAGAGAGAGAGAGAGAGAGAGAGAAAGAGAGAGAGAGCGAGAATTTGTAAGGGTTTATGAACAAACACAAAGACCCACCCCCCGCCAGCCCAAACGACATCTCACTCCAACTGAGTCCAACTGATTACAGACTGACTGACAACCTTTTTTCAAAATTCGCTAATTTTTAGTTATCTAAATTCAGGATATCGTTTGGGTGATGTCATCTTGCGAAGTTGTTGACTCATCTCATACGTGTCCCAAATGTTTCCTGTAATTTCGTTTCCAAATCAAACCTGTGACAAGACATCAATCTATTTTATTTACATTTGGTCTTCCTGTGTTGATAACAGTACTCTGGTTGAGGTAGCTTGTTTGAACTTTCCAATTTGACTTACATTTCTGCTTAAAGATTTCATTTAACTGAAAACTCCACGGCCTAACCAAACTAGATAGTAAAAAAAATTAACCAACACGGTAACTGGGTTATATAACTCTATGGAAACAAATTATTATCCTGAAATAGAAATCATTGACTAAAATTCTATAATTATAATTAGATTATACACTGGTCTAGTGGGTAGAGTGTTCACCAATGGTCCAGGAGACATGGGCTCAATCCCAGGTCTCGTCATACCAAAGACTTTTAAAATGGTACTTGATACCTCCTTGCTTAACACTCAGCAATATAAGGTACATATCAAGGGTAAAGTGGAGCAATTCAAGGAAAGGAATAGCGCCTTTCCCTACACCTCGGTGTAGTAGCTATTAAAAAGGGGGCCTTCTGGTCGCCCTCGACTAAGGTCATCAACTTTACTTACTTATACACCGTATGTACCGTATTTGTGTGCAAATTATTCGTTTTAGGTGGGGATACATGAAACTATAAAATTATGAGCAAATTATTTGTATTTGATAAGAATACTTGAAGGCATACAACTGTGTTCAAAATCTTGCTATCAAATCTCCTCTTTAAAAAATTTATATTGTGTTGATACCGAATAAGAAAACTAAACCAAAACAAACCAAACCACATTACATCAGTACATGCAGCTTTTAAAATAGTCGCTGATTGTCACAGGTTTGATAGTATGACTTCTTATGAATGATCCAGATAAACGTATATATATATATATATATATATTATTCGGTCCAGTTAAACAAGAGTTGGGAATAATTCCGTCAGGACAAAAAAAAAAAAAAATTCAACAGTGAACATTTAAACTTTAAGAAAAAAACAAAACCGGTCACATTAGGATTATAAATTTATTTCCATCCTGTTGTGGATTTTTGATATAAATCAAAAACACCAAAAACTAAATTAACAGGACTTCTTCCGATCTTATCGATAAAATAATCTTTTTTAGTTTATTTTATCCATAATATCTGAAGAAGTCCTGTTAAATTTTTTGGGTGTTTTTGATTTATATCAAAAAACCCATAACAGGATGGAAATAAATTTATAATCCTAATGTGACCGGTTTTGTTTTTTCTTAAAGATATATATATATATATATATATATATATATATATATATATATATATATATGTATTATTCCGAAATATAATATAGAAATAAAAAAAGCCAGCCAATTTGCAGTTTTCTAAAATAGCTTTTTTTTCTGAAGAAAAAGAAAGAACAGGCAAATTGTAAAATACTTCAACCTTTAAAAGGCATAACATCAACTGTTCGTTGCGTATTTCAACAAAGATAAAAATAATAGTAATTGGAAAAAGTGTGATTTAAAAAAGACTTGCCAATTTATGCTGAGAGGTACGAGCAATACATATGTTTCGATATTAAATTTGTTTTTCGAATTCAAATGACTTTGGATTAACAATCGGGTTTAGTATATATATATATATATATATATATATATATATATATATATATATACAAAATCATTATATATATATATATATATATATATATATATATATATATATAATAAACAAAAATCTCTGAAAGGTATGATCAGGTATGAGCTTTCAAAATAAAGTCCATTTCCTGTGAATGTCAAGCGTCCTTCTTGGTAGCATCTTTCCTATAAATCATGTCTTTGTGATTACTTAACGTGTTATTGGCAAGAGAGGTATTCCCATTTTGTGGTGTAAAACACCTAATAATGCTGGCCCAATATACTTTAAAATCTTTCCAAGGATTACTCTAACAATGATTCACGGTTTGATTGATATCTAGGCAAAAATAGCGGAGCATTAGTGATAAATGCCGACAGTCGTTTCGTTAATTTTAATAAAGATATCGTAAATCAAAGCCTCCTATTTATGAGCACTTTTTTTTCTTTTTAATGAGACATTCCTGAAAATAATATAAGACATTATCAAATATGACAAATTTAAGTAAATGAGACTAATATGTTCCGACGAAAGTATGTTTTGTAACTAAATAGGAACAAATTTTATACAAGATTTGGGCGTTTTCTTTGAAAAGCGTTGAAGTAAGAAGAATCTTGAAATGAAATACATTACTGCAGTGGAATATTGAAATTTAACAAATTTAAAATATTTAAGATGAATGTTAAATTTTGATACATTTCAGTGCATGCGCATTAGTATTTACCATATCTTATTGCCAGCACATTTATTTTCTACATGTAAAGAGAATGGAATTTACCGTATAATAAACTGTTTGCACAGATTCTTTGACAGCAAACTTAAGATTTTTCTTATATTGAAGAATTACCACAATGAGATGGTATCGTGGGTTCGCATTGGTGTTAGCAAGCAAGCACAATGTGAAAAGTCAATGAATGTGAAGGAGAACCAACATATTATGAAAAAAAGTAATTGTAACCCCGGACAAGATGTTGAAAGAAAATAAAGAGCGAGATGTACTATTGCTGTATCAAAGAGATATTTTGACCCCGTCGTAACCCTGCCGTGGTAAGAAGCTGACGTGCGCGAATCTCTGTTAAAGTTCCAGAAGGTTTATTGACAACGCACTCGTTGGTGCCGACGAGAGAAAGAAAGGAAGTATGGAAAAAATGAGACAACGACATCAACAAGACCATTATAAGCAAAATATCCTTGTGAGAAAGGGATGTGCAGACACAGACCTTGATTTTTTTTTCTGGTTCTAACATCTTGTTCGCTGGGTCTAACACCACCCTTTGGAGCTCCACAAGGATTTGGGGCTCTTAAACATTTGTCTCCTTTGTAGTGGGGGCATGTAATTTTGTGTTTATATTTGGTCCCACACAATTTAAGTTAGCATATTTGACAAAGTCAAACGATGTAAGGATGTGTGAGGACGACGATGCGTACAAAAAAGAACATTTAAAACAACCCGTACTATTAACTCAAATGTTTATATCAACAATACATGGAATGAAACATTCTAAAATATCACTAGTGTTCTAATACTGTTCGTGAAATATTACTGTGTGTGTGTGTGTGTGTGAGAGAGAGAGAGAGAGAGAGAGAGAGTAACTAACACTAATACTACATAAAAGACTAAATAACAAAAAAAGTGTTCTATGCGTGTTGACTAAGTATTTGTACTGTTTGTTTCTTTCTGTGGTTTGACAAAATTTCTCTATTCGTGGCAGGAAAAAATCTCACCGAAAAAGTATAACAAAGAAAAGAATGTTTGCATAGAGTATACATTTTCGTGTCGGAAGTTAAATGTAAAAAAAGAGGAAGAGTATGTTGACTCTGTTAGTCGAAATTGAGAGAGTGAGAGTGTTCTCTCTGGAAGTCATGCTGGAAAGAGTGTGTTGACCCTGTAAGGGAAAATGTGAATGAGAGCTGTGTTGAGTCTTCAAGTGAAATTGTGAAAAAGAAAGTGACTGTTGGAAGATTAGAGCATTCATAGAAAATTATTGTCACAGAGTAGGCTCCAAAAACGCGGGAGAAAATTGAAGTTGAGAAGTTAGTTTTGAGCACTAACAACGTGGTTCTCCTGACCAATAGGTTCCCGAGACTGATTAGTATACTGACGTCCGCCATCTTTGTTTCGGGAACAAGTGGCATAACGTCCATTTTAAGATATTGGTGTGTAAATCTTATACCTTACATCTTTGTCACTTTTCACCGTCAACTCCCTAAAAGGACAGGAGTCGTCCCCTCACATCCACCTAGTGTCGACGGGAGGGACATGTGCTTCCACGCATGCGTACAAGAATTTCGGATTTCCAGTTTTCTTTAGTCAGCCTGGCCGTTCGGAAACTGTCTGTTTTTTTTTTTTATTTATTCATTGATTTATTTATTTATTTAAATTTTCTATGACCCGTTCAATTACTATACATAGGAATTAATGAAGGAAAATGAGGTAGAGATACCTTTGAATTCAACTTTTATTCCATCGGTCAGCAACAATTACGTGGAGGGGAATGTTCTTTCTGAACCAGAAAAAAAGTGTCTACTCGGTAGAGAGGTGTAAAGAGATCTGAGGAAGAGTTTCTTTTTGGCACAACGAAGCCCACATTTTTAGGCATCCATAGATTGCGTACCCTGTCAACGTCCCCCTGCGAGATTGTCATTTTTGTATTTATTTCTTTTGTTTCGTGTTTATTTTATTCTATTTTATATTTTTATATTATCGCTTGTTTTAATCCCAACAAATCTGACCCATCAACAGAATGTTCCATATATAATATCTTCGTCTCTTCTGGCTTAGTCTCGTCAACAAGTTTCGACATGGAGTTGCTATTCAAGTTGTATGGCTTGAGACACGACGCGCGGTTAAATACTTAATCAATATGTAAAAATACGAATTTATGAAATATATGAAAATCAATATATATATATATATATATATATATATATATATATATATATATATATATATATATATATCATAAGCAAAAAGATCCTTAAGATAAGTATCTTTTGTTCAAGGCTTAAATTGACCTAAAATGCTGGTTGATTGTTCCTAATGGTCAGTTTATAGCGAGGCAATTGTTTTTGATTTTAAAGGTCAGCGAATTTATTTAATTTTTCGATCATAATGATGAATCGGGTCATTTCGTAAAACATATTTTTCTAGTGCTTATCTTAAAAAGTCAATGTCAAAAGGGAGATTTAATTTTGCTTGTCCCAAAATAAAGGTGAGCTGGGCATGGCTCATTCAGTCAGTTGAGGCTGAGAATTTTCAGTTCAACCCCAGTGCTCTAAACTTTTGCCATTGGTCAAAGTATCTAAAAAGGGTTTTCCCTATACCTGAACTAGGATTGGCTGATCAATGGGAATATGACTCCTAATTGTCTCTTATTGGACAAACAATCAGAACCCTTTTTTAATCCAGATATTGATCTATAAAAATAGGATGGTAAAATGAATCATCAGAGAGGATGAGAAAAGGGACCAAGAAGAAACTCCAGACTGCCAAAGAAGCATTCCTTCTATTCTAGACCCGGGGCACTTCGAACAACCTTCAATCTTTACAAAAATTTAAAGTCCCAGATATTAGAGACATTAGTGTCACTGTAACCGCACCACATCGTCACTCTTCCTCTCGTGATATTCTTTCTTCCTTTTTTTGCCAAGAAAGCAAACATTGTTTGCTTGTTATTTTTTGTCTCACAAACGTGTTTCAATTTTAAAAAAACACATTTTTTGTTGTTTGTTAATAACGGATTTTCTCTAATCTTTCAGTTGCTAGACAATCTAGCCCCTCACAAAACCTGACCGTCAGAAAAGATCCAGCTGAATTGCGTCAACTCCCCGTCATGGTTCTTTCAAACACAGCGTGAGCACGGAAGGACTAGACAAAGCAAACAGTTAGAAGCTAATGTGGTAGTCACGAATACAATAGCCACAGTAAGTACTCTGATTGCATTTTACAGATCACTAATACCCTTGGGAAAGGTATGAATCCAATTATTCTCCCTCCAGCTCTGGGTAAATAGTAGGACAGACTAGGTTCTTCAGCCTTGGTGAGGCAACTAGTCTAGGAGAAGGAAAACTCTGAATTCAAACCTGTTAAACTTCGCTTAAAAAATTGACCTTGTGTCATATCTTGCCTGAGCGGAGGGGTTGGGTAAATATGATAAGTACTCTGACATTAGGCTCCGTGACTAGCATAGGAACACAGCCTAGAAATACCCAACACCTTATTCTACATGTTCTATAATGCTATACCAGATTTGAAAAGCTAGGCTGTCCAACTATTTACATATAACTGCAATCACACCTTTCCCTGAAGTATTAGCGCCATGTGAAATCAAAACAGCTTTATGAAGGCATTGAGTTTAGGTATTCGATTCTCTTTTCTTCGACGATTGCCGTAAGCCTACGGTCCCCTCCACAAGAATATATCAGGGACAAACAGATGTATATTAATGCCAAATCTGGGGGTACTGATCAGCCATTCGAAGTAGTCAGAGATTAATGTAGCAAACCATTGATATGGTACACTATAAAAATGAAATTACGAGAAGGCTTTGACAAAATAGCCAGTTGAAAACTTTCTAAAATGGCTTCGTTGTCTGAAATGAAATAAAGGACAAAAAACTTTATTGCAAACAATAATCTGGAAAAAAAATTGTATGTACAGCTACATGCATATTTCAACAGTTTTTCGATTAATTGTAATTAGAAAAAATGTGATTAAATAAAGTTTGACTATTTTTGCACAGAGGCGTAATCAATACGTATATTCGAATACTAAATTCGTTTTTTAAATAAATATGTCACCCTTCAGGTAATGATTAGACAATGATAAATTCTGAATTATACGTGGATTTGTGTATGTAGATCTATACTTTCTGAATCTGTAAATACTAAGTTACTCACTCAAGTGTATATATATATGTATATATATTGTTCAAATATATATATATATATATATATATATATATATATATATATATATATATATATATTGTTTAAAACAAGAAATTTAGAAATAGTATCCCATAATAAATTGATTCGTTTATGGTCGTTTGATGGTTTTCAAAACTGACGAGCTTTAATAAGCGAAATATATTTCTTATGTAATGCTATTTCTAAATGTCTTGTTTTTGAACAATATATATAATTTGTATTAAATTGCCATGCATTGAGCAATCATTATTTGGATATTCACTGTCCATATTAACTTGGTACACACACACACACACACATATATATATATATATATATATATATATATATATATATATATATATATATAATTTTTTTCTGTTTTAGTTGATCCAGAGAGTAAAACTAAATATTTTATAAGTTGAATTATGAGATTTTTTTTTAAATATATTTATTTCATAAATGTTTATATCATAAAATGTTTGTTATATTCTTCCTTTTATTCTTTTTAATATTTTATTATTTTATTTCCTTCTAATGCGTTCCAGTTCTCTTTAGAGAAGGAATCAAATGTTTTCTAGGTACTTTTTTTCCCTAGAAAATTTTCCTATCCTTCAACATAACTTTCCTTTTGCGTTTTAATTTCTTTTCTTGTAAAAATGTGTTAGTACTGGCTTTTTTCTAACTTTTTTTTGTCTTCTTTCACGTGCTTTTGTTTTTGTTTGTCTTGTTTCAATTTTTCTTGGGGTTTTCTTTTGTTTGTTTACGCGTTCGTACGTATTTGTGTGTGTGTGTGTGTGTGTCCATTATTAATTTACTTATTCGTGTGTTTGTGTATGTTAAGTTTTATTTAATGGGCATTTTTATTTTCGATAAAATCTTTTTCTTTAATTTGTAGTAAATTGCAATCGTCTGTTTGAAACATTGTTATTGTCATTATATAATTGATGGCTACAAATTCTATTAATCTCTTTTTATATTACTTTGATGTAGCGATATTCTGCTATTAAATTTTTTAGTACATTCTATGTATGTTTATTTACAATTTACACATTCTATTGTGTGTATTATATTTTTTGATTTGCAGTTTAAATTTTTATTTATATTGAAAGTTTTTTTTTTATAGTTTTTGAAAGTATATGATAGTCGTTCTATTACTATATTGTAAACCATGCATCTTTTTTTTTTGCATTTATTGACCCCATTAATATGTTTTTATCTGAATTTGGAAGAAGTATTTTTTAGGGTTTGGGGTTGACGATGGCTTTTGATAATTTTAGTTGTATCTTGTATTTCTTTGATTTTGTCATTACGTTAACGTTCCTCAGGTTTTTTGTTATTTCTCTGTATCGTTCTGTATTGTTTTTATTATAGGTTGTAATGTATGTTATGAGTTTTTCGTTTGTTCTTTTTTTTATGGGATCTTAGTTCTTTTAATGGTATTTTTGTGCTATTTCAATTCCCCTATTTATTAGAGTGTTTTGGGTATCCTCTCTGGCGGAGTTCTCTAAGGTAAAATTTTCTTTGTTTCTTATTTGTTATTATTGTACATACCCTCCGTGCTAGGGTATAAGGGATAGATTTTTAGTAGTTTTTGGGGTGATGACTATTAAAATGGAAATATTTTTGGGTGCTTGTTGATTTGTGGTAGATGTCTATTATTTTTTCACCATTTTTATTTTTGATGAGTTTGTCTAAAAATCGCAGTTATTTGAAGCTATATTCCATCAAAAATTTTATTTTAGTGTGTAGGTTTTGGAGTATGTTATGCAAGTCATTAATTCCAGAATATGAAACAATCATGTAAGTATCTCTTCCATAATTTAGTAAATTCTCTCTTTATATTTTCATTGTATTTTTTATCTGTTTTCATATCAATTTTCTTCAAAAAATGCTATGGTAAGAGTAGTATATGTGGGAGACATGTTCGTTCCCATTGCTGTCCTTGGGCCTGGATGTAATTTCTGTTGTCAAAATGGAAAAGGTTTTTATATACGATTAACATTTTTACTCTGTGTGATAATTTTTTTGTTAATTCTTAGATGTAGTATTTCAGGGTATTTATCAATCCAAAATAAGATAGCTTTTATTCCCAATTCATGGGTATATTGCGGTATAATGTCAAATGTGACAATATACCCCAATTCATGGGGTATATTGCTGTGTAATGTTAAATGTGACTATAAGAGTGTTGGAATCAATTCTTAGAGGTATGGAGTTGAAAAATTGTATATTGTCTCTTAAATAGCTTTTTATTTTATTTAGGAATGGTTGTAGTAAAATGTCTATAAGTTTACGGAGTTTGTTGGGCATGAGAGGCCAGCTACTATTGGTATAAATTTGAGGTCATTAGGGTTTGAAATAGATATATATTCAGATTTTTTGGTTTCTATTGATTTATATATATATATATATATAGTGAACCGAGGTTTCCCGGACCATTGGTGAACACTCTATTCACTAGAGCAATGAGCCGGTTTGACATGATGGTTAGAGTGTTCACTAATGGCCCGGGAGACCTAGGTTCAATCCCCGGTTGAGTCATACGAAAGACTCAAAAAATGGTATTTTATGCCACCTTGCTTAACACTCCAGGTATTTGGTATGGATCAAGCGTAAAGTGGAGCAACCCAGGGAAAGTAGTTGCGCTCTCCTCAAAATTTGGTGGAGTAGCTATCGAAAAGGGAGCCTTCTAGTCGCCCTCGGCTACGATCGCCAACTTTACTAACTTTACATATATATATATATAATTAGAGGAATTGACATTATATTGATTAAATTACCATATCTAGAAAATCCGGCAACACCCACAAGCGACATACGGAACACTGAACAGCTATTGCGAACTTATTGGGTCTCACCAGCAGTGCATACTGTGATTATTTTCTAGTCATGATAATATATATATATATATATATATATATATATATATATATCGTTGAAATTGATCAATAAAAGCTTAGTGTTATATCGTCATCTACATACATGCACATATGTATGTAGAATAATTCACAACGACACAATGATAAACACGCAGGAAGTCTTCTTTAGAAAATATATGTACCTTTCACTTTATTGCAAGGGTTCGAAAAGGGTTACTCAAGGTTTGCGCGTGAGAGGGAACTGGGAACTGAACAGAACTGAAATATTTTGACCCCCACTCTTATGGCCGTCAACCTTGTGTCTTTCTCGTTCTCCTGATGCTCAACCGGAGGCCCTGGGGTCCACTCTGCTGGGTGCTGGCTTTCTTTACTGCATCTTATCAGCAACTTCTCTGGTCCCCAAACTCCATCGGGGTTCCCGAGGGCCCCCTCGGCCGGATGTGGCTTTCCTTACCACACCTCGTCTATAACTCTGACTCCAGCTCTAACTGGAGCTCGAACTAAACTCAACTGTCTTGACTTCTGTCTTGACTGTGTTATATAATAGTTCATCGCCCACTCGATCTTTGAAATCGCATGTTTAATCGTCATCAAGCGGAAATAAATGCCATGTAGTTCAGAGGTCACTTTCTTTCGGTGCGTCATTCTATGAGTGTACCATGGGAATTTTTTACCTCGTCCCATTTCATCTGCCAATTTCCGCCACGCGATTTCCTCTCATAACTGCCACTAGAATGTGTCACTTCCTTTTGGTGCATCACCTTGGAATGGCATTTTTGGCTGGGTCAAAGGTCAAAATACAACATTAGAATTTTCACTAGTTTTTTGATAAACAAAACTACATTTCCTAATCAAATGTAAATGTTTCACAATCATCTTTCAATTAAAAAAAAGGAAAGTTGACGACCGTAGTTAAGGGTGACCTGAATGCTCTCTTTTCGATAGCTACTACACCAAGGTGTAAGGTAGGGCGCTTCTCCTGTTCCTAGATTGCTCCACTTTACCCTTACCTTATAATGCTGAGTGTTAAGCAAGGTAACATCAAGTACCATTTTTTGAGTCTTTGGTCTAACTCGACCTGGGATTAAACCCAGGTCTCCTGGGCCATTGGCGAATTCTCTAACTATTATTCCAATAAAGTAACAATATTTTGTATTTTTAACTCTTTTGTATCTGGTCTTAAGATTTTGACCAGGAGTGTATAAAAGTATAAAATGAAATAAGTAAAGCTTGAAAGAAAAATGTTTGACGCTTCAGCAGCAGACCAGGTATACATTGCCGAAGAAATATAGATTTAGAACATGTAGTACTTTACATGAAGTTTTATGTTGTATACCCAATCATCAGACGGAAAAGGGGGACACGAACCTAATCAGTTGTAAATATTGGGCGATCTGAAATGATGTGTTAAGATGAATGCAACACATTCAATACGGCAATTACACAAGAATGCTGCGTGCAGTCTTGAACAACTCCTGGCCACAACACCCCACAATACACCAACTGTACGGCCACCTACCTCCTATCACGAAAACTATTCAAGTTAGACGAACAAGACATGCTGGAGAAGCAGGGACGAACTCATAAGAGATGTACTCTTATGGACCCCCACACATGGCCGTGCAAAAGCAGGACGACCAGCACGAACATACATTCAGCAGCTGTGTGATGATACGGGATGTTATCCTGAGGACCTGCGATGAAGGATAGGGTGGAGTGGCTAGAGAGGGTCAGGGATATCCGTACTACCAGTGCGACATGATGATGATGATGACTTAGAGGTGAACTCTAACCCGGACTGGTAGTACCCATCTATGGGTCAAATACAACATGTTAATCATTTACTATACTCAAAACCATCCTACTGTATGCCAACAATAAATAGCAAGACCTGAAACAATTTTACTGTGTGCAAAAAATGTTTAATATCTAATAGAAAAATTAGATGTTAAAATTTAGGGTATTTGGCTGTATATAAACAATAAATAGCAAAATTTGAAACAATTCTACTGAGTACAAATGAAAGAAGTCAGGCTCGTTTAAAATGATTGTTACCAACAAACTATTCGGTTACAAATCATGAATATATATATATATTGTAATATATATAGTAATATATACATGTATATACATATACATATATATATATATATATATATATATACATACATATATATATATATATATATATATATATATGTGTGTGTAATATATATATATATATATATATAGATATATGTAATATATATATATATATATTACATGTATGAAATATATATATATATATATATATATGTATATGAATAATATATTTATAATATATATATATATATATATATATATATATATTTATATATATATAAGTAATATATATATATATATAAGTATAGGTAATATATATAAATGTATATATAGTAATAACCCAAAAGGATTTATATACCTGAAAACGCTACTAAACTAATGAGAAATGCAACAACAAATTGGAAATAAATTGACAATTTAGAATTGCACAATGCTTTTAGACAAAGCATATTTAAAGTTTCAAATCTTAAGATTTTACCTTTTTTTACTTCCTATTATTTTTTTTAGTTAGGATACATGGAAAGTAAATGATGAAGCCAACAAATCAGATATAATTCAATGGAAAGTTGTAAAACGGGGTTCCAGCATATAGAGGTGGTAAAAACCAATTGAATGCTATGTTTTAAGAAAGACTATGCATATTGGAATACCCAGAAGTCATTAAATTGCTGAATAAGAAAATAGAATTTGGTATCCGATTGTATACACCCGAATAAATCTATTTTATACCATTTACTTTCACATTAACTCCTGGAGTAAGAAAATACGTAATATGGTTGTATCCCATTATCAGACATTAAAAAATGTATATAAATATTGAATACAAGAAGCTAGAGTCTGAATGTTCTGTTTGATAATAATGGTGCTGTGTGCAACACCATAAAGGATTGATTGATTAATACTGTATGGCTATTTCTTCCTTCCTTTTTTTTTTGGCACACGGTCTCAGCAAATTTGAGAATTTTTTTAAAAAGTCTATTAATCCAATTGAATAATTACTACCATTCCGCTTCTGTGCTCCTGGAAATAATAGTAATGGTACACTATTCTCCCCAGTTCTCTAGAATTGGAGCTTGACAAGCTGATGTAGTTTAGTGTCATCTCAACGACGTCAATTTTTAATGACATTTCTTGAGTTATTTTCACAACGAGACGTTAAGTGTTTGCGCTCATTGTACGTGCTTAACACCCCAACAAATCATCAACTATACGGCCACTTACCTTTCATCACGAAAACTACCCAAGTTAGACGAACTAGACATGCAGGACACTGCTGGAGAAGCAGGGACGAGCTCATGTGATGTACTCCTATGGACCCCCACATATAACCGCGCAAATGCAGGACGACCAGCTCGAACATACATACAGCAGCTACGTGAGGATACGGGATGTAGCCCTAAAGTCTGTCCAGAGGCGATGAACGATAGGGAGAAGTGGTGAGAGAGGGTTAGGGATATCCGTGCTAGTGGCACGACATGATGATGATTGATGATGGTGGTGATTTACCTTTTCGTATAAGCGTTTCTTGAGTTGTTGTTTTTTTGTTATTTTTTTTTTTTTTGCACTCGGTTTTATTGATTATGAGGGGTTTTTTTTTATATCATCATCAAATAACAGTGCTCGCTTGGATTTCCTTTACTCTCTCTTACATTCTCTCTCACTCACTCTCTCTCTCTCTTTCTCTCTCTCTCTCTCATTCTCTTTCTCCCCATTCGTCCCTATCATCTATCGCTCTCAGCAGGTCTTCCAAACTACATCTGTCTGCACAGAGCTGATATAAATAAGTTCTTGATAGTCGGCAAACACTGGCACATCCATATATAGGGATCCATAGAAGAAGGTCACAAGAGTTCATTCTTATTTCTCCAGCCATATCCAGCTTGACTTGTTCGGTTTGTGATGGAAGATAAGTACTTATACAGCCGTTGTTTCATTGTGGGTTGCTTCCCGGATTTGTTCAAAGTAGCTGGTAACATTTTTGTGTTGTTCCCATCTACCTTTTTCTGCATTTTGTTTGCGTCTTTGTGTACATCGATTCAGTACTATTGACATAGCTACAGCTTGGAAGAAATCCTGTTTTATTTGTTGGATATATCAGACTTCTATATGATCGATAACTTATGGATACCAGTACATGCCTTCGTTTAAGCGTAAATTCACATCATTATTTACTGCCACTCTGGATATGCACCCGGAAATAATTGCGATGAAGGAGTACTCTATACCCCCCAGAAGTCCAGAACCGAAGCCTGATGATCTGATGCAGGTTTGCCTCATACCCAGGTGTCTATTTTGGTGAACCTGATACCTTCATAAGGCAGACAATTAATGTATTCTAAGCCAGTTAAAATACATTGTGAGGAAAAGAGGGATTAACATGTTTAAAACAAGTGATAGGAAAGAAATATAAAACTCAAACGGCAAAATAAAGTCTAAAATAAGAATTATCATACGAAGGACAGCCCTTTAAGGAGAGGAGAGTCTTTCGACAAAGTAGGGCATAGATTTATCATATTTACCCAACCCCTCCGCTCGCGGCAGGATATGACAAAAGGTCCATTTTTAAGCGGAGGTTTAACAGGTTTGAAGTCAGAGTTTTCCTTCTCCTAGACTAGTTGCCTCACCAAGGCTGAAGAACCTAGTCTGCCCTACTATTTACCCATAGCTGGAGGGAGAATAATTGGATTCATACCTTTCCCAAGGGTATTAGTGCAATGTTAAATGCAATCAGTATCGTCCAGGATTTGAACTCGTGTCGCCGTGTCCGTTTCCTCTGACGATAACCATTACACCACGGGCCTAGATTTATGGTATTCTAAGCCTCACCGATAGAGTAATGAAGACGGAATCGCTCATCTGATGAATATATTTCAATGTCCCTGAAATTTGTAATGGCATCTGGGACATGGCTTCGTTTAGTTTTAGTATAAACGACAAGCGAGTTTTCAAATGAAAACGGTTTTATGTAGCAACCTTATTTACAAAAAAAATTGGGGTAAAGAAAAAGCTGATGAAAGGTTCTTTGAGATGGTCTCCAAAAACTAAACCATCAGTGACAGACTTAAAACTTACATCCCCAACCACACACACACTCACAGACACACACACATATATATATATATATATATATATATATATATACCAGCATTAGAGTAATGGTAACAAGACATATTTTAAGCAGCAACCTGGTTTACAAAAAAAAAAAAAATTAAATTCGGGAAGAAAAAAATGATAAAATGTTCTTATAGACAATCTCTTGAAACTAGACAAGCAGTGATGGGTATAGAATTTTCACAGTTTAAATGAAAATACGGGTTAGGTTCGGGTCAGCAAACAAAAAGCACTTCCCTTCCCCATATGTTACTGATGAACCCTTTTCTCACCCGACCTCCTGTAAAAATGGTTAGGGGCACAAAAACAAAGCCAAACATTAGAGAAGTGTATCAATTCCAAGGTCTGTCGACCAGAACACTTAATGGACGCCATGTTTTAACAATGCGTACCAGCAGTGCCACAGGTGATCATGTTTTGAAATTCCAGCCAACCCCTATCCATTCCACTTTCAGCCTAAATTGCCCTGAAGATTGTAAATTAGATGTGAGGTATCAAGCGGGACAGACTCAACGACTTAAATTACAGAAGCGGCGCTCAGGCATGGAGATTTCCAAAATGACGACCTCTTTCACGATAACAGTAGCAATAAATCAAATGATCTGATCCTCTCCAGGATAATTTGTGTATAAGGCGCCCTGTTTATGTTTTGTTTTTAGACTTTTCAGCCCCCAAAAATCGAGGTGCGTATGATACACGAGAAATATACAATTACTTTTCTTTTGGTTAAATGCTTCAACATATTGTGGACGAAAATAAGTTATATCAATAATTCAAACTAATGTGTTTTATGGCGTTATAGAGAAATATCACATGTCTAGTGTGTTTGTTTATAATTTATTTCTCCTTACGCGAACTTACTTTTGCCGATATATGAAGTAGGATGAGTGTTTGTTTATAATTTTTTTCTCCTAGAGTGTGCTTATTTTTGCTGAATTATCAAGTGGGATGTGTGTTTGTTTATAATCTTATTTCTCCTCATGTGAGCTTATTTTTGCTGAATTATCAAGTGGATTGTGTGTTTCTTTATAATTTTTTTTCCTCGTGTGAGCTTATTTTTGCTGAATTATCAAGTGGAATATGTGTTTCTTTATAATCTTATTTCTCCTCGTGTGAACTTATTTTTGCTGAATTATCAAGTGGAATGTGTGTTTCTTTATATTCTTATTATTCCTCATGTGAGCTTATTTTTGCTGAATTATCCAGTGGATTGGGTTTTCATTATATTCTTATTTCTCCTCGTGTGAGCTTATTTTTGCTGAATTATCAAGTGGGATGTGTGTTTCTTTATAATCTTTTTTTTCCTCGTGTGAGCTTATTTTTGCTGAATTATCAAGTGGAATATGCGTTTCTTAAAATCTTATTTCTCCTCGTGTGAACTTATTTTTGCTGAATTATCAAGTGGAATGTGTGTTTCTTTTATTCTTATTTCTCCTCATGTGTTCTTCTTTTTGCTAAATTATCAAGTGGAATATGTGCTTCTTATAATCATATTTCTCTTCGTGTGAACTTATTTTTGCTGAATTATCAAGTTGAATGCATGTTTGTCTACAATTTTATTTCTACTCATGTGAGCTTATTTTTTTATGAAATATCGAGGGAAATGTGTGTTTTTTTATAACTTTATTTCTCCTCATGTGAGTTTATTTTTTTTACAGAAATATCAAGTAGAATATGTTTGTTTATAATCTTTTTTTCTCCTCGTGTGAGTTTATTTTTGCCGAAAGCATGTTACATTTTTGCGTTAACATTTCTGTGAATCTACCCAAAATGATTTGCAAGTCTTTGTTTTAAGATAATGAAAACTAATAGATGATTGAAAAGTAGTCCCCCAGTTTAAAACTGTTATCCTTTATTTCGTAAATTTAATTTTCATTTACCCTGTATATAAACGCTTATCTTGCGTCAGTACAAACCAATTAAACACTGGGTAGGCCAAGGGGCATAAAAGTAAATGTGCTGAACTGTGTCATGAAGTAAGCCAGTTCACCCTCCTATCTCCCAGTTAAGTTCACTTTCTTTTAAATCATCATCATCATCATCATCATCATCATCATCATCATCATCATGTCCTGCCGCCAGCAGGGATATCCCTGACCCTCTCTCGCCACTTCTCCCTATCGTTCATCACCTCTGGCAGGTCTTGAGGGCTACATCCAGTATCCTCACATTGCTGCTGTATGTATGTTCGAGCTGGTTGTCCTGCTTTTGCGCGGCTATATGTTGGGGTCAATTGGAGTACATCACTTATGAGCTCGCCCCTGCTTCTCCATCAGTGTCCTGCGTGTCTGGTTCGTCTAACTTGGATAGTTTTCTTGATGGGAGGTTGGTGGATGTATAGTTTGTGCCTTGTGGGGTGTTGCCTCCAGGACTTGTTCAATATTGCTCGCAGCATTCTTGTGTAATTGCCGTCAAGCTTCTTCTCCAGCCGTTTTGTTAGCGTCTAAATAGTGCATCCATATAGCAGTATCGACACGTCCTTGCCAATTGTAGTGAACCCCTTTATCCTCTCAGCTATGGGCTAAATAGTACCTCTAGAGTTCTTCTATAAGAAAGACTTTGGCATTAAATAACCCACGAAGCTTGATATGCCATTAATAAAAAAAACGCTGAAACTAATAAAATGTTGAAGAAATGCTTAATTTAGGTGAAATCGAGCTGCAACAAATTCTAAAGTCTCTGCGTATTATACACGGGAATCTATTATCTACAAAATATTATCGTCGAAATTAGGGGTGGGTGTTATACACGAGTGTGTATTATACATAAGTAATTACTGTTAAAGGTATGATCAGTAAGTCTGACAACCTTATGAGTAAAATTTTGACCTAAAACTTTCACTGTATCATGTTTTATTCATTTGATTAGATAGATTGATGTGGAAGGAAAACTTCTTTACTCGGGATTTCTATTTGGATTAATGTGGAAGGATTAGGATTAAATCACTCTAACGGAGCCATTAACGGTATTAATTCGAAAGTTGTAAAGCTACCTAACCGTACTCCGTTAATTTCGTTGATACGAATGTGTATTTTGAGGTGGACAGTTTTACATTATTTCGCTGAAAAGAGAGATAGAGAAAAGAAAGTGAGTCAATGATTAGATAGGCAGAGAAGTGTCACAGTGAGAAAGGCGAAAGAGAGAGAGAGAGAGAGAACGCTGCTGTTATGTTTTTTTTTTTTCTTTCTCGTTTACGTTGTTAGGTGCATGCGGGATTCATCGTCTCCCGGAGGTCTCTTGTGGGTTGAGTGCTGCTTCTCCATCTCTTAAAATTCGTCCTTATATATAAGTAAGTAAAGTTGGCGACCATAGTCGAGGGTAACCCGAAGGCTCCCTTTTCGATAGCTTACTACACCAAGGTGTAGGGGAGGGCGCGACTCCTTTCCCTGGATTGCTCCACTTTACCCTTGATCCGTACCTTATAATGCTGAGTGTTAAGCAAGGACGCATCAAGTACCATTTTTTGAGTCTTTGGTATGACTCGACCTGGGATTGAACCCAGGTCTCCCGGGCCAATGGCGAACACTCTAACCGCTAGGCCAATGTCCGGTTATATAACTTCCTAAAACTATTGATTATGAAATCCTTAGACCACACGTCAGTGTCAAGTCCTGTACTGATACGTCATTGCTAAGTCCCAGCTGATTCTAGATATTCTTTAATCGTAGAATATTAAATATCAGCTGATTCTAAAACAAACTCTCCATAATCGTATTGGATTATTATTACATTTATGATAATTGTACATTATTGACAACGTGAGTAAAACAATAAACTTTGACCTGGATCACAAATAAAATCTCGCAAATTTAATTCCGAGTTGAATTTAAAAAAAAAAAAAGAATTTACAACTAAAATAATTAGCTAAATCCCAAATTATTTTACAGCAGGACTTCTCAAACCTTTCACTTGATGTGCCCTTTGTATCTAAATTCAATTTTCATTAATTTTCACCCATAAATGAATCAATTGAATATTAAATTACATAACTAATTTACTCGTATTTATAACAATTTACATAAGAACATGGTCAGTAACAATAAATGCAAACTTATTTTTAATGTTTGAATTATTTTTAATAAGAAGGATAATTTTGACGGGTTGATTGATTTTTTAAGATTTCAATTTCAAGATTGATTTTTATACGAAATACAGAAAAGTTATGATGGAATATAGAATTATATAATGACGCACGCACCAAAAAATGGCAATACTGAAACTGACGTAAGAAGACCAGTTCTTGAACTCTTTGGTCTTAGGAGAATTTTTTGCTTATAATTATTTAATATCAATTCTATTCTTCAAAATCCAGTTACCATGGATGAGATTAAAATTTCAAGCACTGTATTTTATCTTTTTCTTTTTCATTATTTTTTCTTTCTTTCTTTTGTATTTCTTCTGCATTTTTATTCTGATGATTAAATAACGTTTTTTAGAAGACATCTTATAATACTTTAATATAGGTATATTTTAGAATTCAGCGTTTTCATAAAATATTTCTTTTAAAATATATTTGCTTTAAAATGTTTGCTTTCGTGAAAATAGTATATTAGTCGTTAATAACACCAGAAAGATTCCGTTTTTTTTCTGTCAGTGACAGTTCGTTCATTTAAATTATTCGTTTGCTTTGCTTGGCTCATATGGGAACGATATGATGTGAAAATCACACCCAGTCAAGTGTACAATATATGGCAACTCGACTACATGATCAAGCGTTTTTTTTTAAATACCATCAACTAAATGAACACCCAATGGACCTACATTTTTATTCACCTGACCAAAAGTTTATTAACATACAGAACCACTTATCGAAGCCGTGGATTCAAGTATACCCTTCTTGTTCTTCTTTAGAAAATATTTAGTAAAACATTGGATGGGTCTGGTTCCAGAGAATCTAATCCAGCAGCAGCACCTCCTCCATCTAAAAAAAAGGGTGGAGCAGAATTATTGTCTTGTGTCTACCATACAGTCTCTCATAGATCAATTCCTCTTCTATCCATCAACAAAGTAACAAAAAGTCCCATCAATCAACATAAAATTGCAAGACTACCTCATGACGAACAAATTCAAACAATTACTCAATCATTTCAGTCATTAAACCGAGCATTACGATTTTCAGACATTTACGTATGACGTCATTAACACGTGAGAAAAATATCGATTTAAAAGTTTATCACAATTTTCTCTTGGCTGAGAGAAGAACAAGAGATAGCTCACTCTACAAGAAAGCTCGACCCCACACACTCACAACGTTTTACTTAACATCTGAGCTTTTTTCTGAAATGGCTAATTTTTTTCTTGTTTCTCTCTGTGACTATTTAAACGTATGTTCTGTAAATGTTAAATCAGTTCATTTAAAGGACCTTTTTGCGAAATCAATATAGTTTTGGCAAATCATTTGTTATACTACGATGTTGCAGTGCAGCAATTTGCCTCTACGCCACGCACCGTCATTATTAGAATACCCGTGACATAATTTTAAAAAAATCTTTGAGGTTTTTGCCATCAAGAAAGAAATTAAGAAGAAAGGACAAGATCAGTAGTTTGGTTTTGTTTTGTTTGGTTTGGTTTCCTGGCATATCAACGACTGGATATTTAATCCTAAATCGTCCTTGTGTATGTATAATAAAAATATAAGGTTTGTAAAAACGTTTTGTTGATAGCATTTTTAAACAAACCGAAGTTCTTTTTTTCCACAGTTAGATAGTGCCAAGTATTGCTATGTATCACTAACAATTCAGTAGACACGGCGACAGGAGTTCAAATCCTGGACGAGACTGATTGCATTTCACATAGTACTAATACCCTTGGGAAAGGTATGAATCCAATTATTCTCCCTCCAGCTATGGGTAAATAGTAGGGCAGACTAGGTTCTTCAGGCTTGGTGAGGCAACAAGTCTAGGAGAAGGAAAACTCTGAATTCAAACCTGTTAAACTCCGCTTAAAAAATTGACCTTTTGTCATATCCTGCTCGGGCGGAGGGGTTGGGTAAATGGGATCACTAACAATTAAATTAACCATCGGGTATTTGTTTACACACAGTTAATGATCAAATAGTTCTATTTCAAGCAATTTAATTTAGCACAAGTCATTTGTTTGCACTCAGTTTAAATGCCCAACAGTGCCATTTAACCTATTGGTACGATCCTTTCAGGGGCTACCCCTCTGATTCATGTCATTGAAGGGGTACTCTACATTTCCCAACGCTCCAGCATTACCGGAGCCTCAAAATCAGATTGTTTAATGTCATATCAGAACATATAGAGGAGTTAATAATATCAATAATAACTAAGATAACAATTTGGCATAGAAAAATGTGCCATGCTTGTAATGAAAAATGGCAAACAACATTTAATTGACGGAATGGAATTTCCCAATCAAGACAAGATTAGAACGCCCGGAGAAAAGGAAACGTACAAATACTTAGGTATCTTGGTGGTTAACACCAAAAAACAATTGGAGATGAACAAAAAATTAGAAAGTATATTTCAGAAGAACTAGAAAGCTACTCGAGATAAAACTATATAGCAGAAACCTTATCAAAGGAATAAATACCTGGGCTGTAGCTGTTGTATATTGACGTCCGACCCGGTCAAACATGCCATTCCAAAGACAGCGGAAGTGCATATTCCATTGGCATGGGCGAGCTTGGCTGACGGTGTGGGACAGGGTTAAAATCCCACGGTACGTTCTCAGACTGATGCACCGGAAGAGAGTGAACTGTGAACTGCCTGACAGTTATTTCCGCTGGATGACGATCAAACATGCCATTCCAAAGACGGCGAAAGTGACACATTCCGATGGCCAGTCAGGGGGAGATATTGAGTGAACGATTGAACTATTATGTAACTCGGTGAAGACGGGAAGTCAGTTAGTTTGGAGACCAGACCCGTTGGTGACAAGATGTGGTAGAGAAAGCCACCACCCAGCTGAGTGGGCCCCTGGGCCTCCGGTTGAGCAGCCCTGGAGAATGAGAAAGACACAGCGCTGATGGCCATAAGAGTGGGGGTCAATACATTGCAGTTCTGTTCGGTCTCCAACTCCCTCTCACAGTAAAACCTTGAGTAACTTTTTCGGAAATCTTTCGAGAATAAAGTGTGAGAGGTATATTTTTCTAAAAGACTCTCGTCCTTATGGTTGTGTCGTTATGATTTTGCATGCATCTGCATATGAGTATGCAACATAGCCTCGTTAGATATTCCAGACCCTTTTTGAAGTAAACCAGAGATGAACTGAAGCAAATGGACCAAAGAACAAAACAAAATCCCATGACCATGCATAAGGCATTGCATCCTAGAGACGACGTTGACAGACTGTATGTATCAAGAAAGGAGAGAGGAAGAGGACATGTCAGCATTGAAGACAACGTTGACGCATCGATACAAAAACTCGATGACTACATAGAAAAACACGAATGAGGACTGTTTACAGCCATCAGGAACGATACTGACAACACAAAGGACAACAGAATGACAATAACTAGGAAACAAAAATGGGAAGAAAAACAACTCTATGGGCGTTTTAAACGACTAATAAAAAACCTCACACGACAAAGCTTGGACATGGCTAAGAAAAGGAAACTTTAAGAGAGAAACAGAATCTTTCCTAAGAGTAGCACAAAACAACGCCATAAGAACCAAACAAATCAAAACAAGAATAGTTAAGACATAACAAAATAGCAAATGTCAGCTATGGGGTAATTGAGACGAAACGATCAATCACATAATAAGCGAATGCTCCAAATTAGCAGAGAAAGAGTAAAAGACTAGACACGACTGGGTGGGCAAGGTGATCAACTGGGATATGTGGAGAAATTTAAATTTGACCATACGAACAACCCAGTATCTGCCCGAGAAAATGAAATATGTGAACTCCTATGGGACTTTGACATACAAACTGATCACCTAATATCGGCCAGGAGACAAGACCTTTTAATAATCAACAAAGTAAAGAGAAGTGTGTACTGTCCCGGCTGACCACAGAATAAAACTGAAAGAATTTGAAAAGAAGGATAAGTACCTCGACCTTGCTAGAGAATTGAAAAAACTGTGGAACATGCCGATGACAATTATACCAATCTTAATATGTGCGTTTGGAACAGAAACTAAAGGATTACAAAAGGGACTGGAGGATTTGGATGTTGGCGGACGAGTGGGGACTATCGAAACTACTACATTATTGAGAACAGCCAGAATACTGAGAAGAGTCCTGGAGACTTGAGGAGACTCTCTGTCACTCAGGCTCTTGTAAAAAACTCAAATGAGTAAATAATAATAACACAATCAATTAGCAAATGTAAATTTTGTGTTGATAGAGATAAAACGATCAATGGAACTGTAAGTGAATGTAGTAATCTCGCAAAAAAACTGTATAAGACGCAATATGATTTGGTGGGGAAGATGATTCATTGAAAAATGAGCAAGGAGCTTAAATGATATATACATAACACTGAATCTGTTCAAGAAAATGAAACGCATAAACTTCTCTCGGATATCGATATACAAACTTATCTCCTAATCTTGGCCTGGAGACCAGACCATGATTTTGTCAAGAAAAACAAAGAACCTGCCGAATGGTTGACATTGCTGTTCCGCCAGATCATTGGATAAAATTGAAAGAAAGCGAAAAGAAAGTTAAGAGCGTAGGCCTTCATCCTATTTACCCAACCCCTCCGCTCGGGAAGGATATGACACAAGGTCAATTTTTTAAGCGGAGTTCATCAGGTTTGAATTCAGAGTTTTCCTTCTCATAGACTAGTTGCCTCAGCAAGGCGGAAGAACCTAGTCTGCCCTACTATTTATCCATAGCTGGAGGGAGAATAATTGGATTCATTCCTTTCCCAAGGGTATTAGTGCCATATGAAATGCAATCAGTCTTGTCCAGGAATTGAACTCGTATCGCCGTGACCATATCCTGTGACGATAAGCATTACACCACGGGCACCTCCTCAAAAGAGCGTAGGCCTTGATAGAGTACTGAAAAAAGACTATGAAACATGAAAGTGATGGTGATACGAATTGTAATTGCTGTGCTCGGTACAGTCGCCTAGGGATTGTGAAAAGGACTAGAAGATTTGGATATACGATGACAAGAGGAGATCATCCCAATTACTGTATAGTTGAGATCGGCCAGAATACTAAGAAGAGTCCTGGAGACTCGAAGGGAGTTGATGTTATTCAGACTCCTTTGAAAGCCATCAGCCAACGCTGGTGTGAAAAACTCCTAAATGAGTAAAATGATATTTAACTGATTGAAAAGTTATTTTTAACCCTTTGATAGGAGCTTAAAAGTTACAAACAATCTGGGTCAGAATGGACCAGGGAGTAATCCGTGCCAAGACGCATTATCGTCCTGAAAAATGTCTTACAGAATTTTGCTGTGGATATTAGTAAGATAGATCGTTGTCCAATTGATAAATAAGAGAGGGAAAATTTGTAAGTTTGTGAGATTTTGTAATTATGTTGTGGATTTCTCGTAATGATGGCAAACTATTAAATCTCTGCATGAACGTTAACAATGACTACTCTTCTTTTTACTGTGTACCCCCCCAACAACCCCAGCCCCCCCTATATATATATATATATATATATATATATATATATATATATATATATATATGTATATATAAGTGTCTAAACCGTTTTTCTTTCTTAATTTCCGAAACTTGTTATTGCTTTCCCAACATAAACACACGCTCTGAAACGCGGTCGCTTCGCGTCAGCTTGTACGCATAATATAGCGTTTCTTTTCGCAAATAAATCTCGAATTAAACCACGACCACCCTCAAATCATGTTTTTCGCCACCGTGGTTCAATCACTGAGAGTTAGCATTAAATGCATGCTCGAAGATTTCTGCATTCTTCTGATTCCAAATCCTTGGCCAGTTTTAGCCAAAAATGCGAGCGATCCGCCTAGCGGAACATCTTAAATTCCTTGCAAAGAAAAAAACTGCGTTCCGATTCGGTAAATATTTCTAACGTATCGGATTGACTCCACTCAGGATTTTTGTCTTCAATTATTTGTCACTTTGGAAATAAAACATCGGTTAAATGTAACACAAGGTTCTTAGAACAAATAGTAAATTATTATACGAATAATGTCTGATATTTCTACTTCGTAAAACTAATACATATTAACCAAATGAGTAATGAAAAGTAAATTGTAAATCAACATCAATTCTAGAATCTAGTCACGTAATTATTTGTAAATCTTTGTATATATATATATATATATATATATATATGTATACAAAGATTTACAAATATTTCTAATATATTATTCTAATATATATATATATATATATATATATATATTAGAATATTTAGAAATGGGTAGTCCGTGTGGCGTACTGGCAAACGTGCTTGATTACGATCTCTTTGTAAATGAGTTCGAATAAAAGCCGTAATCTTCCGTTCACTTTCAGACTAATATCCCTGGAAAAGACCAGTACCCTTTTATCTTTACTGAAAAATAGGACCACTTCAATAATACAGGGTGTCTCTATATACATAGGACCCATGTAACTGCTAATCATTCTACTAATAGTAATGTTATGTTATTTTTGGCTTCAAATTTGAAAATAGTACACTCTAACAACTATCAATCCTCGATCATAATGCCTTGGGCAAAAGAGGGAAAACTGTTTTACGTCACTACAGATTTGGAGACAAAATCACTGCCAGCAAAATTTGCAGCAAGTTTAACTTCATTATCTATCTCCAGAAAAGCCCAATTTTTCGTTGGATATACAAAATTCAGGCCACAGGGTCAGTAAACAACCTCAACAAGTGGGCAGAAAATTCTAGATCAAAGAGGAAGTTGACTTTCAAAATATCATGACAATGTGGATGTGGTGAGAGATTCTTTCAGGAGGAGCCCGAAAAGCCCCTCCGAAGAAGTTCCAAAGAACTTGGTTTTTCATGAGTATCATTGAAAAAAATCTTAAAGGATCTGCTGTACCCATACAGAATCCAGATCAAGCATAAACTCCGAATTAGACACGGCGACACGAGTTCGAATCCTGGACTGATTGAATTTCACATAGCACTAATACCCTTGGGAAAGGTATGAATCCAATTATTCTCCCTCCAGCTATGGGTAAATAGTAGGGCAGACTAGGTTCTTCCGCCTTGGTGAGGCAACTAGTCTAGGAGAAGGAAAACTTTGAATTCAAACCTGTTAAACTCCGCTTAAAAAATTGACCTTGTGTCATATCCTGCCCGAGCGGAGGGGTTGGGCAAATATGATAAATATGATAAACTCCCATTAGCTGACATGGAAAAATATCCTAGTAAAAAATCATTATCATGTTAATGGGTTGCATCTATTTTGAGACACCCTGTATAACTACTTTTTTTTTAATAAAAAGAATATCATATGTATTACCATTTTAACTGTATGCAAATAAATGAGCTTTGACTCGTTTTAAAATGTTATCAACAAAATATGTGTTTATTAATCGTATATCATTTTAAAATCAGAAATAAAAAACAAAACACCATATTACTATAAGTAGAGTTATTAGCAGTCACACGGGTCCTATGTACACTGATACGCACAATATGTATAAAGAAATATTGAGATTAAATAGCCTGCAATGGTTGATATGCCATAAAACCCAACAAAACCTATCTCTATTCAACCTTTAAGAGTTTGATAGCAATACTTGAAATTGTGTGTAAACAAAGGATTGAGTCGAAATAGAATTATTATTGTTAGATTTTAATACTTGAAATTGTTTAACTGTGTGCAGACAAATAAATAATATTATGACACGTTTTAATATTATGACACCTTTTAATTATTGGCACACAAATATTTAACATTAAATTGAATTATTGTGCTATCAATACTTGAATCCATTTGTCTTTGTGCAAGCAAATGTTTAAGAGTAAATATAATTATTAGTGTGAGATAGCAATACCTAAAACCACTTAATTGGTTGCAAACCAATGATTAATAACAAATACAATGATTAATGATAGATTATAATAATTGTAACCATTGTCTAAACAAAAAAAATTATTAAATATAATTATTAGTGTTAGATTGTGATACTTGAAACCTTTTAACTGAGGGCCAATTATTAGTGTTAGGAATGCTTGAAACTATTAAACTTAGTGCAAAAAATAATGCACTGTAAATACAATTATAACAGATAGCAATACATGAGACTACTTAACTGTTTGCACATTAATGACTTTTACCTCTTTTCAAAAGAATCTTATCAACAAACAATTGTTTTATTAATAATATATAAACAGGATTTGGCATGAAATAATCGCTAAGGGTTGGTATATCATGAGACTTATATCAATCAAACAGCCTATCAAACATAAATTATTGAGGCCCACTCAGCTGGGGTTGCTGAATACACCGATTGCATCTACGTAGGAGGTAAGACCCGGCCCAAAGAGTGTCCTGGTTATGACACTAAACAATAAGATGGTGAGGCTCCAGTAATGCAGGAGTTTTGGAGAAGGCAGAGTACCCCTTTATTGCCATCGCTCCCTGGCCCATTCTGGTCCAGAGTGATAGCACCTGATAGGGTTACATATGTTGGTTAAATAGAACTATACAGTGTGCTTATGTTGAATTGAATTGTTTAAAATATAACTGTTTATAAGTATCAAAATGGATTTGGCATTAAATAACCTACAATGGTTGATATGCTATTAAACAAAAGCAAACCAAACAATGCCAAACCAAACCAAACTAAATAAATTATTGTATTAGATAATTATTATTTATTTGCATCAAATTATAGGGTTTCAAGTATTCATATCCAACACTGATAATCTTTAAACTGATCTATTTGACTCATAAACAAGAGTCTGATATGTACTACCACTCAGGTATAAAGTGGTTCTGGGATTAATGGCAACTCAACACTTCCAGGAATTAAAGCATTTCCGTTGGACCCGGTTAATCGCATTCCAAGGAAATCATTTTTTGGGGTAGTATGGCTCTTATCTCATTTGCATAGAATATAGTCGCCGTATTCTAATTCAAGCAGTCAAAGCTGTCTTCATAGCTGAAAAAAAGAAAATTCCCAAATACAATTAATAGAACAATTAAGACAATAAAAAAAGACAACTTTTTATGAATAAAGGAATTATGGGAAAAATCATGTTACTTTTTCTATTCGGCGTAAAACCTTTTAAACGAACAAAAAAAAAAAAAAATAAATAAATAAGCAGAGACAAAAATCAAAAAGGCCAAATGGGAGATAACTCTATTTTAAAAAGTGTTTTATTTGCTAATGAAAGCGTTGAATGAGACGGTTTTATATCCAAACACCGAGAAAGACTATTTGGAAAATTGTACTAAACGGCGGTTGATGTTTTAATAGCTAATACATTCATCTATTTTTTTAGCTCTGTCTGTGTGTGTGCGTATGTGTGTGCGTTCGGGCGTGTGTGTGTCTTTAAATGTATGACTTTTCTCTTTCTTCTTTATTCGCTTTTTGCCTCATTTCTTTCGTGTTTAAAAAAGGGCAATAAAGATTGGTTACATTAGTAGAAGAAAAAGAGCAAATCAAATCGAGCGTACGAGAGAAATATCGATTTTTTTCTCTTTCTGATTTAACTCATTCAGATTGAAATGTAAACCGTTATGGTTATTCTGTGGCTGTTGTATGTGTTTTCCTTATAAAGTCTAGACTCTGATTGGATATGGTGCCGGTTGTAACAAGAAAAGAGAGAGAGAGAGAGAGAGAGAGAAAGAGAGAGAGAGAGAAAAGAAAGAGAAAAACGAGGAAAGGAAGAAATGAAAGAGAAGTAGAACTTGTTAAAATGCCGGCAGTTTTCCCATAAATCTTGTTAATTTTTTTGTAAAACGACAAACACGCTGCAATAAAATGACAGAAAGTGAAGAATCCAATACTGGAAATTATTGGGAATAGATTTCCATTCCAACCGGTTGGCAGAACTTAAAGTACGGTGACAGTATTCCCTGCTAATAGGTAAGACCCCACAAAAAAGCGGTATCTAATGTAATAACTACATCTGATGCTGAGGCTCTTAAACTTCAGATATGGAGAAGATGGAGTAATCTTTCATTGTCAGTACTCCGAAGTCTTCTCTGCCCAAGAATGGTCGCACCTTTTAGTGTCCGTCTCTTGGTCAACAAGATCTGTGTAAAAAGTATTATTATACTACAGGATCGTTTGAAAATTGCTCTAAAGAAGCAACCTCACAAAAAATAAAATTTTATCGATAGATGTTCTAAGTACGTAGTCTAGACAGATGATAAATAGGTATGGGGCTAGTGTGTCTCCTTGTAGTACTCTTGCTACAATGTCGAAGTAGTCTGTGTCTCCATCCGGAGAACGGACTTTTACTTTGGTGTTTCTACATAATATCATTGTGGCTGCGACGGTTTCTTTTGGTTGGCCGAAGGCAAGAAGAATTTTCCCCATCTTACCTCTGTGGATGGAGTCAAAGGCCTTCGTAAAGTCAACAAGTAATATTGTTTCCTGTAGTTTTTTTTGTTCAATATTGTCTTATTCCATAATATTTTCCTCCATATTGGTTATATCCATACTATTTTGCTCAATATTGGTTATTTCAATAATATTTTTCCTCAATATTGGTTATTTCTTTGATATTTCACTCAATATAAGCTTATTCCATAATATTTTGCTCAATATTGTCTTATTCCATAATAATTTCTTTAATATCGGTTATGCGTGGGCAATGTACGAGATAGCTAAAACTTTTGTCATAATATAAACCTAGCCGTGTTGACATACAATCAAAATCAATGAAATTTGGAAAATATAACAGGACTGTGGTAAAAAAAAAAATAATAATAAAAGCTTGAAGATCAAACGTCAATATTTAAAACGCTCCTAGTAGAAATATTGACGATACCCTAGTTCTCCACCTAGAAATACAGTGTTCTCAAGAAAACGTGACGCACTACGTATACGGAAACTAGGAACTTATTTGCGGGAAACTAACAAAAATCTCTTTTTATGATAATTAGAAAACCAACTTTTTATACTACTAAAACATGCAAACCGTATCCATCATTATTTTCATCATCATCAATGTGTGCTAACAGCATTAGATTATTCATCTATCTGTCTCTGTCTCAGTCTCTCACAGATGCAACCTTTCCTCTCACTCACCTCTCTTTATAGGTTATCTAAAGTGCACCCAGTGTTGGTGAATATACATTTTTGTTGCTCAGCCAACCGTGGCGTATCTAAGGAAATTGGTTTATGAGTTCGACCTTGCTTCTGCAGACGTATTCCACATGTCTTGTTCGTCATACTCAGGTGGTTTATGTAATGGGATGGAAAGGGCTGTACAGCAAGTCGGAGTTACGAGTCCTCGTAACATAAGCCTCATGACCAGGAAATATAATAATAATTATGAATGGAGGAATTGGGAAGACGTAACCCCGGAGGTGGCCGTGTCCGCTGTAGGGAATACGTACCTATAAAAAAAAGACACATTAGGTCAAGTGGTTGCATAATTTAACATGACTTGTTAATTCGGTATCGCTTATACGTGACATGAACCAGTGGCCCAGTGGTAGAGTTTCGGCTTCTGAATACTGTGGTTGTTGGTTCGATCTCCAGTGGTGGAGATCACGGTGTGCACTGTTGATGAGACCTAATAAGGTCGAAACAGCTGTTCAGTGCTCCGTATGTCACGTGTAGGTGTGTGCCGGATTTTCTTGTCATGGTAATTTCTAACTTAGTATATATATATGTATACATATCATCATCATCTTCTTGTGTTATCAGCACGGATACCCATGACCCACTCTTGTCACCCCTCCCAATCGTTCATCGTATCGGCAGGTTTTCAGGGCTACACCCCGTATGTACACAGAGCTGCTGTATGTAGGTTCAAGCTGGTTGCCCTGCCTTTGCTTGGCCATTTGAAGGGGTCCACAGGAGTACATCACTTATGAGCTGGTCCCTACTTCTGTAGCAGTGTCCTGTATGTCTGGCTCGTCTAATTTTGATAGTTTTCGTGATGTGCGGTGGGTGGCCGTATAGCTGCTGCTTTGTGAGGTGTTGCCTCCAGGGCTTATATATGTATATATATATATCTGAGGGTAGATTTCCAATTTTAATTTTGTATTTGTGTTATGTATGTTTGCCATGAACGACTTGTTGGCTGATGTGAAAAGCATAGATATAAAGATGGATTAATTAATTGGATAACTAAACAGGAAACATTGGCAAAATTTCTATTTAGAAGTAGGATAAAATGAAATTCACAAATTTACAGTCATAAATCTGAGAATGATTATGGTTGGAATGTCATATAATTGAGTGGTGAAATGTTTTATTGAGAGGTAGTGTAGACATTTTAAATACGTTATAAACCCTGAAATGGTAAAAAAATTGAGTCATGTAAGTTTAATTGACAGACGATGACCCCTGAGATTAAATGGAGGACTTAACTGTGATTGAATAATCTAAGTCAGGTGACTGAAGGCTTCAAGAAGTTAAGAATATAGTTTGAACAGTTAAACTGTTGCCAAGTAGTGTTGGAAGGTAACAGTTGTTTTTCACCATGCTGTCCCTCCAGGGCAAGGTCACAACAGCTTAAATAAATTGGTCGTAAGAAATAGAATATGTTGTAATTCCAGCAAAGAAGGAATAAGAAAAAGAAACACAGAGAAGTGACATGAAACAGTAGACTGACAAGAATAAAGAAGGCAGTCAGAAGAACACAGAGCAGAAAGAAAGAACTGATGAAAAAAATGAGCACTAAGATCGAGGATATGTTTTGGTTTCTTTGTTTACTGGCACATCCACCATTGTAGGTTATTTATTGCCAAATCCATCCTTGTTGAATAACAGTTAAGGTTCTATTTAACCCATAGAAAGGACGATAAGAGGGTTCATACCATTCCCAATGATAGTCCAAAAGTCAACGTAATGGTTCGACTGGATTTTGAACTCACGTCCTACATTTAGTGCCACTGCCCAGTTCTTTAACAACTTCACCACAGGAGCTTTCCCCGATTGAAAGTTTCAGCATAGAACTGTGTAAGGGCTGTGACAATACCCCTTCGGTCCTCAAATTTATCAACTTCTTCAAAACAATTCTGTCTTGGCCGGTGATTCATCTAGTGGTTCCGATAGGGGTATCACACATTTCCTTATGGCCACAAGAATACAACCGAGGGAGCGGGAGAAAAAGAAAAAAAAAACGAACAATAAGGGTTTAGGTCAACTCAAAGTGCAAGAAGGGCAAGTTTGTGACACTGCATTCCCTGTGCATCCGTAGACTAACGCTGACGTGCATCCTTCGCGAAATTTCCACAATGCTACGAGGAATGCTGACTCATCTTGACTGGTCTTCCCTCACTGCTCCTGGACCCTATCTCATGCCAACTGGTCTCTTCTGCTGTCTGTTGTCGACTGCCCTTCTGCGTCTCCCTTCACCAACTCGCTTCTCCGAGTTCCTTTTTCCAACCCCATATCTCGCGTTCCCTTGCCCACATCCGGTCGCATCGAGATCTCAAGCTCAGGCCTTTGTTTGTTTACGCGCCAAAACAAACAAAAAGATCATCTGCTTGGCGCACACACTTCATAGTGTCACAGGGCAAAAGACACTATTTTAAACTTTTTAGGTCTAGTTTCGTCACTTGTATTGTGATCTGAGATGACACTCACAGAGTCATATATATATATATATATATAAAAAGATAGTGAGAGAGAAATAAGTCAAATGCATTTATTTGAAGTACTGTTATGTAGTAATATATAGAAATTGTGGTTAAAATATACACATTACAAAAAATCTTAAAAACGCTATACAGTGTGATCTATAACTTGGCAATGGCTCTTAACTTTTGTAATCCGGCATTATTTTAAATATTTAATAAGATAATATTCTTATCTCTTGTTTTAACCTATAAAATTTTTCAAAATTATTTTTAGCCATCATAGCTATTATTTTTTGCCGACAAAAACATTGTATTATTATTGAAACCAACACAATTATTTTGGGTTTATTAGTAGGCTAAACAATTTTATAAACATTCTCAGACATCATATTTAATTATTTTTTAAACTCCTAAAAAGTTTTTTGTGACTGTGTTTGCTGGTTATCTTTCACCAGAGTTTTATTGACAGCAAATATCATCAGGTCTCCGAGTCTCTTCTGAGTATGCAAACCGATCTTAGCAATGCTGTTGTTTAGGTGGTCTTGATTCTTTATCTTTTTTTTTTTAATTTCACCCAGGTTTTTTCTCCAAGACTTTGGGGACCGTTAAAATTGCGCCTACTACAGTTGTCACACTTATTTTCTGTATTATTTTCTTTTTCATTTTTTCATTTTCCTGACATATTCCAAGTTTTTTCCTCTTTTCACTTTCGTTCATTTTCACTCTGTGGTATGCTGAGAGGGCAAAATCCACCATACGCCAAGTTATATTTTTTCTCTATTGTGACGCGAAAGGTTTACTTTTATCCCAGAACGGGGTTTTATTTTCGCACGTGTGAAGACGGGGCAGGTTGGCACTTGATCCCCTATAGTATAAGTCCTCGTTCAGAGTTTTTCTCTCAGGCATATAAGACCTGGCATATTACGAGAGGGATTAATTTAGGGCCAGACTGACCGCCGCTGGCAAGGGGTTCCAAATTTCACATTATCCACATACCCACCAGGCCGCTTTCCTTCCTTCCCCTAGACAATGGAAGATATGGACCTCTAGGTTGAGACGTAATAATATTATATTGTAGTAGTCGTAATAATAATTATATTGTAGTAGTCGGCAACTCCGGTTTCCCGTGTGATATTTTTAAGGAATTAATAGGACAATTCTAAGCAAGATAACATAAGGCGAATAGAAGCTGAAAAGGAAATGTGACACAACAAATTCGTAGCAGAACTGCAAAGAACAACTTAGACCACGTGGTAACATAAAAATACATGAATCCTTTACTATACAAAGAGATACACTTTCAATACACACTGTATAATGAATTGAACAGTCCATGGATATAAATGTCATCCTTCTTTTCTGTTCTTTCGTTTCTTCAAATTGAGAGAGGGAGAGAGAGTGGTATATAAAATTTGGGTATAAAGGATAAATAGCCCCAAAGTTACTTATCTTATTTTTCGACGGGGTTCCACTGGAGAATCTTTCTTCTTTCACGGGCTAATAGACTTTATGCTATTTTTAATACTGGCTTGAAGAACCCGGGTCCCTCGTGTCTCAGATATTCTTTTGTCTTCTACCCGGAATACAGGCTTTGGTTCGTCTGCCCGCTACGAACCCTGCCAAACAACGAATTTTTTTACTTTCTATTTCCTCTGACGGGATGGAGTCCCCACTTCCGTTTTGGGGTCCCAGCCAATCATTTGGCTTCTCTCTCCCCACCCTGGTCAGGCGATTTTGTTAGGGCTACTAGATATCGCCCAAGTCAGGTTACTGAGTACAAACATCTGTTGGTCTTCACCCCGACCTACATTCTTTCTTAACGGTTTGCCACTGTTCATTCCGACGGGAGGATAGTATTAATTTTATTTCTATCGTCTCCGTGGGATATCACGTGACACTATTAACACAAGGTTTGGTCATTTGGTCGGGATTAGGGGATCCGTTTGTATTTCAAAATCCCATTGAACTTTACGCATTTTGGTTTGTGTGTATGCCATTTGGTAGTATCGTCAAATTTGAATCTCTTGCAAAATTCACAACAGGCAAGCTTTTCCTACCCCATCGATCATTATATACACCTTTTAGAGTTTTTCGCGTTAGCGTTATGATATAGTCCCTCACAGTTATTATTATTCGTAGAAGTAGAAGTAGTATTAAGGAGAATTTTTCCCACCAACGCTAAATTATGGTTTTACTCTGGTGAGAACGAGGCTTCTCAGAGGTCCAGGATCCTTCTCAGTATCCTGGCCAATTCTAGTAATGCTTTGGCCTGGATGGAATCAATTCTTCCTCAAATATTCATTGAATCTCTTTTCTAGCTCACTGTCACTTTCATGTTCCCCAGCTTTTTCAATCATTCGCAATATCCAAATATTCATCCATTTTTTCGCTTTATTTTATTTTATTCTATTTTCCTTTGGAGTCACTCTTCGTAGGAAATGAACACGAGGACCCTAGTTCAAATCCTAGACTAGGCTGTTTATATTTCACTTAGCGCTAATAAATTTTAAAATAGAATGAATCTAACTATTCTTCCTGCAACTGTCGGGGAATAGATAGGCAGGTTAGGCTCTTCAATCTTGGTAGTTTCAACGAATACGGGAGAAAGAATACGCTGAATTAAACCTACTAAACTTCACTTCAAAATTGACATTGTTCTGCATTATGTCTGTGCAGAAAGATTGGATATATAAAAGGCTATTTCCGATGTATTTTCAATACAAATGTTGTAATTAAATATTTTTACCGGAAAAATACATTAGAAACAAACAGAAATTAAGTTCGTCTGTTGTCAAGATAAAGTGTTTATCTACTAGAATAATAATGACGATAATTGTGTTTGTTTGAGATATTCGAATTCTGACTTTGCAATTAAAGTTTATGATCTGAAACCCCTAAGAAAAATGTTTTCAAATAATTGCCTTTTATATAAAAGGTGGGAAATTTACTTTGGAAAGGAAAATTCAGATTATGTGCCATAGTTATCATCAAATGTTTCCAGCGAACGAGAACTCGACGGGGATAAACAGACGTTTAAATCACCCGGGATAAAAGCAAACATTTCATTTTACCACCCAATACTTTTATAGCTTTTGGTCCACTTTTTTGATTGGCGTGTTCACATTTAGGTCGATGCTTTGCTTTTAACAAAATATATTCAAAATTATACTAAGTTATTTTAGTTTTAAATTAATCACTTTTGCCTTTACACACACACACACACACACACATACACACACACACACACACACACACGCATATATATATATATATATATATAAAACCACTAGAAAGGTGTAATGGTTAGCAAGTTAGAAGGTTATTGTGAATTGAACTACCAGGACGAGAAAAAGATAGAACTTTCAGCATTGTGGACTTTGCTGTCTCAGTGGACCATAGAAAAGTTAGTAGATTAGTCTAGCAGACCATTAATAGTTCTCAATAGGTTCTCGATATTTCTAGCCTTGTGCCAAAAATAAGACTAAGCTCTTTAAATAATAATAATATAATTTTCGACTTTGTTGTCTCAGCTGACCACAGAATAAAACTGAAAGAATGTGAAAAGAAGGATAAGTACCTCGTCATTGCTAAAGGATTGAAAATAACTATGGAACATGCAGTTGAAAATATTACCAATTGGAATCGGTGCTTTTGGTTCAGTAACTAAAGGATAACTAAAGGGATTGGAGGACTTGGAAGTTGGAGGACGAGTGGAGACTATCCAAACTACAGCATTATTGGGAACAGCCATAATACTGAGAACAGTCCCGGAGACTTTGAGAGACTTGCTGTCTCTCAAACTCCAGTGAAAGGCCATCAGCTAATGCTGATGTGGAAAACACTAACGAGTAGATAATAATAATAGTAATGAGCAAATTTTGACTATGTGGTGAATGAGACGAAACGGTCAATGACATAATAAGCGAATGCACCAAGTTTGCACAGAAGAAGTATAAGACTAGACATGACTGGGTGGGCAAGGTGTTCAACTGGTTGATGTGCGAGAAATTTAAATTTCAACACTCGAACAAATGCTATATGCACAACCCACCATTTATCCTAGAAAATGACATACATAAACTCCTATGGGACTTTGACATATAAACGGATCACCTAATCTCGGCTAGAAGACCAGACCTTATAATAATCAAGAAAAAAAAAAGAGAATTTGCAAAATTGTAGATTTTACTGTGCAAGCTGACCACAGAATAAAACTGAAACAATGTAAAAAGAAGGATAAGTACGTTGACCTTGCTAGGGAATTGAAAAAACTATGGAACGTGAAGGTGACAATTATACCAATCATGATTGGCACTTTTGGTATAGTAAAGGGTTATTAAAGGGAGTGGAAGACAAAGTTGGCGGACGAGTGAAGACCATCCAAACTGCAGCGTTATTAAGAACGGCCCGAATTCTGAGACGAGTCCTGGAGGCTTGAGGAGACTTGCTGTCACTCAAACTTCTGTGAAAAACCATCAGCTTAAACCGGTGTGAAAATCTCTCAATGAATAATAATAAAAACAGTAATAATAATAATGATAATAATAGATACGACTCAACAAAACAGCAGATATTGGTTATGTGGTGATAGAGGCGAAACGATCAATCACATAATAAGCGAATGCAGTAAAGTAGCACTGAAAAAGTAAAAGACTAGGAACGACTGGGTAGGCAAGGTGATCTACTGGGAATTGTGCAAGAAATTGTAGTTTGACCGTAGGAACAAATAGTTTATGCTCAACCCAGAATATCCTTGAGATAAATCATAATGGGACTTATTGTTACTCATCTGTTACTCAAACGTCAGTGGGAAACTATCAGCAAACGCTGATAAGAAAAACTCGCAAGGAGAAAAATAATAACTTTATATGGTGATACGCAAACTTTTCTGGGTTTTCGAGATACAAACTGATCACCTAATCTCGGCCAGACGACCATACCTCATATAGTGACACGCAAACTTTTCTGGGTTTTCGAGAAACAAACGGATCAAGTAATCTCAGCCAGACGACCATACCTTATAATACTCAAAAAAGAGAGAGAACAGCATTGTGAACTTTGCTGTCCTGGCAGACAACATGGTATAGTTAAAAGAATACGAAAAGAAAGATAAGTACATAGACCTTTCTTCGGGATTGAAAAACGGTATAACATGAAAGCGACGATTATGCCAAAAGTAATTGTTTCTCTTGGTACTGTCATCAAATGATTGGTACAAAGACTGGGGGACTCAGAAATAAAGAGACGCGTAGAGACTGTCCAAACTACTGTATTGCAGAGATCGGCCAGAATACTGAGAAAAGTCCTGGATCATGAGGGGACTTGCTGTTACTCAAACTTCAGTGGAAAACTATCAGCTTACGTTGATATGGAAAAAAAAAATCGCAAGGAGAAAAATAATAACTTATTATATGGTGAAAGAGATAAAACGTTAATCACAAAATTAGCGAATGCTGCAATTCGGAAAGAAAGCGATCTATTTTTTGGAACTGGATATACAATCGAGCCGCACAATCCTGTAGAATTGAACTGATTTTCATTAACGAAAAAAGAGCTTATTGAGTGGATTTGCCGGTTTAATAGTCCGTAGAGGGAAAAGAAGGAAGGAAAAGAAAAAAAAAAGAAAACTTGCAAAATTGTGAACTTTGCTATCCCGGTTGACAACAGAGTAAAATTGAAAGAAAGCGAAAAGGAAGTTATGTAGCTTGATCGTGCTAGGAAATTGAAAAAAAAAGCCTGTGAAACATTAAAGTGACGTTTATGCCAATTGTAATTGGTGTTCTTGGTACAGTCATCGAAGGATTATTAAAATGACGGGAGGATATGGAAATAAGAGGAGGAGTGGAGTTGTGGGGGGAGTAAGTAATTTGGTTATTTTAAGTAGATTGCTCTCTAAATTATTCCCACCACAAATACAACACAAGACACAAGCTTACACACAAACGAAGACACAGACGAACACAAGCCACTAAGCCGGTAGCCGATATTATGTCCAACCAATTCCTTTCCTTCCTCAACTAATGTTCAAATGGCCGAGAATTATATTCAAAAGGAAAACCCGACAAACTTTCTTTCATCAACGAGACACGCTGTCGCCAAAATCATAAAACCCGCTATAAACTTAATGTAAGTAAGAACGACTTATTTACGGACTCTGATAACATGAACATACACACATCTTTCAACAAATTTATTCTCTTCTTCAAACTTTATTTTCCAAAAGGCCATTTACACATCATGTATTTTGTTTTTCATATTCTATTATATGCATATTAAATTGTTTGTTATTTAATGTTCGTTGTGTTCTATTCCATTTCTTTTGCGCGATTGTAATGTTTTGTGTTGTATTTGTGGTGGGAATAATTTAGAGAGCAATCTACTGAAATAACCAAATTACATACTCCCCCCACAGAGTCCATCCAAACTACTGCATTATTGAGATCAGCTAGAATACTGCGAAGAGTCCTGGAGACTTGAGGAGACTTGCTGTCTCTCAAATATAAGTGAAAGACCATCATCGCTGATTAGAAAAAAACTCTCAAGGAGTAAATAATAATAATGATAATAATAGAGAAACTGAAAATCTTCTAATGGCAGCACAAAACAACACCATAAGGACTAATAATGTCAAAGCAAGAATAGACAAGACGCAACAAAATAGCAAATGTAGATTATGTGGTGACAGAGATGAAATGATCAACCACATATTTAGCGAAAGCAGTAAATTAGGGCAAAGAGACTATAGGACTAGACACAACATGGTGGGCGAGGTGTTTCACTAGGATTTCTGAAAGTGATTTAAAATTGACCATGCAAATGAATTGTATATGCACAACACAGAATCAATGCTTGTCAATGCGACGTACAAAATTCTATATAATTTTGAGATACAAACGTTTCACTTAATCCCCCCCCCCAGTGCCCAGTCGGTTGGGGCAGTAGAATACACCAACTGCACCTCTGTAGATGGGTAAGACACCTTCAATGAGTGTCCTGGATATGACACTAAAGAGTATGATGGTGAGGTTCCAGTGATGCCGGGTGTTTGAGGAATGCGAAGTACCCCTTTATTGCCGTTCCTCCCAGGTCCATTCTGGCCCGGCGTGGTAGCACTTGATAGGGCCCTATCTATGGGTTAATTAAAACTAACGGCACATTTATGCGAAACTGAATTGTTTGACTAAAATGAATAGCTTGAAATAGAAATGTTTTGATAATTAAACCGTACTTACATTTAAACTGCGTGCTTATGCTTAACTGAATTATTTGAAATAGAACTGTTTTTTGATATTTAAACTGTACTTACACAAAACGGAATTATTTGATATAGAACTGTTTTGACATTTAACTGTGTGTAAACAAAATCCATACTAATACTAAACTGAATTAGCTGAGAATTAATTTTTTTTTATTTATTGCGGATTTTTTGTCCTCATCTTGGTAGTTTGTTTTGTGTGTGTTGTTTCTTCTTTCACTACGTTTCGGCCAAATTTCACCTCTGGCCTTCTTCAGGTGATTTACCGCGAGCTCGGATAGGAATGCTGGGTCTTGTAACCGTATCCCCAGTAATTACTGCCTTCCATAGTTGTTGTCTATCGCACCACGTTTTTGACCAAGTAAGCCTCTGGCCGGCTTGGATAGGATTTGAAACTACTATCTTCTGCCAATGCTCATCTGGAACCGTAGAGACTCAACGCCTCTATCCGCTGCGCCACGGGCCCTGGAATTTATCCGAAACGTAGTGAAAGAAGAAACAACACACAAAAATAAAACTACCAAGATGAGGACAAAAAGTCCGCAATAAATTAAAAAAAAAATTAATCCTCACATTAAGAAGCCTCATCTCAAAAATGATTCCAATTAAAGACAAGTACGAATTAGCTGAATTATAACTTTTTGTCTAAACTGAATAGCTTAGAATACAAATGTTTTTCACAATTAAACTGTATTTACATTTAAACTGCGTACTTATTTTAAACTGAATGGTTGGAAATAGAACTATTTTCATAAAAATGAATTTGGAGTTAAATTAACTTACAAAAGCTGATATGCCATACAACCCCAACAACCAACCAACTAATCACCCCAAACGACGAGACCTAGTGATAGCCAACAAAGAAAAAAAAAAAGAAAAAAGAAAAAAGCGAACCTGACGAATAGATGACTTTATCGTCCCAGTAGATAATAGGGTAGAACTGAAGGACAATGATAAGAGAGATAAATACCAAGAACTAGCTTGAAAATTTAAATACTGGGAACATGAAAGTTACGGTTATACTAAGTGTAATTGGCGCATCTGGTACATTCACCAAAGGATTGGTACAGGAAATGGAGGACTTGGAAATTACCGAACGATTGCAGACCATTCAAACTACTGCATTGTTGATAACGATTAGAATAGTAAGAAGAGACCTAAGATTCGAGGGTACTTGTTTCTCAGAATCCAGTGGAAACCCATCAGATAGAGTAAGTATAAAGAACTCTAAAAAACAGCGTTAAGAGAGAAACAAAATCTGTTAATAGCAGCACAAAACAACGCTGTAAGAACCAAACATATCAAAGCGAAGATAGATAAGACAACAAAATAACAAATGTAGGCTATGCAGTGACAGAGATGAAACCACCAGCAAATTAGCACAGGAGGAGTATAAGACTAGACACGACTGGGTGGGCCTGGTGATCCACTAGATGTGCAAGAAATTTAAATTTCACTCTACGAATAAATGGTATATGCACAACCCAGCGTCTGTCCTAGAAAATGACACTTATAAACCCCATTGGGACTTGGACATACAGACGGATCACCTAATCTTAGCCAGAAGGCCAGACCTAAATATATTCAACAACAAAAAAAAACAAAAAAAAGAAAAAAAAAGAGAAAACTTGCAAAATTGTCGACTTTGCTGTCCCAGCTGACCACAGAATAAAACTGAAAGAATGTGAAAAGAAGGATAAGAACCTCGACCTTGCTATGGAATTGAAAAAGCTATGGAACATGAAGGTGACAATTATAACAATTGTGAATAATGCTTTTGGTACAGTAACTAAAGGATTATTAAAGGGACTGGAAGACATGGAAGTTGGCGAACAAATGGAGACCATCCAAACTACAGCATTATTGAGAATGGCCAGAATACGGAAAAGAGTCCTGGAGACTTGAGGAAACTTGAAATTTGACCGTAGGAAAAAAATGGTATATGTACAGCCCAGAATCTGTCCTGCAGAATTAGCGGCACAAAGTTCTCTGGCATTTTGAGACACAAACAGATCAACTATCTGGGCCAGATGACCAGATGTAGTGATAGTTAACAAAAAAAGGGAAATCTGCTGGATCGTGGACTTTGCTGCTGCTCCGGCTGACCACGGGTTAAATATGAAAGGAAGGAAAAACAAAAAGTACATAAACCTTGTTAGAGAATTGAAAAAAATATGGAATTTGAAAGTGATGATTATACCAGTTGAAATTGATGCTCTTGGTACATTCATCAAGGACTGGTACAGGGACTGGAGGACTTGGAAATAATAGCATGAGTGGATATCATCCTTACTACAGCATTATAGAGATCAGATAAAATAATGAGAGGAGTCCTGGAGACTTGATGTTACTCAGACTTCCGTGAGAAATCATCAGCTAACACATGTGTGAAAAACTCAACAGTTAAATAATAATAATAATAATAATAAATTGAAATTTGACCATATAAACAAATGGTGTGTGCACAACCCAGCACCTGTCCTAGAAAATGATACACATAAACTCGTATGGGACTTTAACATACAAACGGATCACCTAATCCCGGCTAGAAGACCAGACCTTATAATAATCAATTAGAAAAAAGAGAAATTGCAAAATTGTCGACCTTCCTGTTCCGGCGGACCACAGAATAAATCTGAAGGAAAATGAAAAAAAGCATCAGAACCTCGACCTTGCCAGAGAATTGAAAAAGCTGTGGAACATGAGAGTCACGATTGTGCCAATTGCGATTGGTGCTTTTGGCATAATAACTAAAGGGTTATTAAAAGGCCTGGAGGACTTGGAAGTTGGCGGACGGGCAGAGAATATCCAAATGACAGCATTGCTGAGAATGGCCAGAATCCTGAAATGACTCCTGGAGACTTGAGGAGACTTGCTGTCACTCAAATTCTAGTGAGAAACTGATGTGGAAAACTCTCAAGGAGCAAATAATGATCATTATAATAATAATAGAACTACGAAGTTGGAGGACGAGTGGAGACCATCCAAACTACAGCATTGTTGAGGATGGTCAGAATACTGAGAAAAGTCCTGGAGACTTTAGGAGACTTTCAGTCACTCAAACTCCAATGAAAGACAATCAACCCTCAAGGAGTAAATAATAATTTGAATTGTTATGTATGGGTGAGCAGATTTAGAGATGGTGTAAATCTATTGGTTGCATATAGGCTTTGTTGTTAAAACTGTTATTATATCAGTAAGTTACAATATCAACAACGAAATCTTTGATGTATAATGACTGTAAATGGTACAAACGAAGTGAACAAAAAAAAAATCTCTTGTGCGTTTGTTAAAATTTATCAATGGACGCCATGTTTATACAAACGAAAGTCTCACGCCACCTAGTGGAAATTTGAATGAAACACGTTGTGTAGGTCATATTATAACAATTAGCTCGTTGTCAATATCAAAGATTAGAAATAGAAAAGGTGACGAATATAGTTGTTTTGTAGCTGTTAATGTGAATGTCAACCACACGATGCATAAAAATAGAAGCATTCGCAGTTTGTCAAATCGTTTGACGGTGAAAAAATAGATTAATAAACATTTCATCTCGTGTCGTGAATAAAACAGAAAGAAAAAAACAAGTTTTTTTTTCTTTTCATATTCCTCTCTATGCACATAAGTAACGTATGGATGAAGAAGTAGTTAAGATAAAAAAATGATGTTGTTGGCTCAGAAGAAAACTCAAAATATTATAAAGGTCATTCCCTGGAACTAAACAAAATTAAATCTTTCTGAATATGGTTTACACTGAGTGTATTCCCAGCGTTGTGATAAGACCCGTCCCGCAAAAATATGGTGTCCAGGGTTAAGATATTAAACTGCATATAATGATATGGCTTCATTTTCTAGATACAAGGGGAGTGTTCAGTATACTACTTCATAGTCATTACTCCCAGGTCCACTCTTACTTGGAGTGACACTGGCTGTTAGGATCCCATGTATGGGTCAAATAGATGAGTACAAATAATTGATATTCGATAATGATATTTAATACCATGTAAAGTATTTGTATTAAGAATAGTTACTTGAAACTATAGTTGTTTTTAAGGATGATTATCAATTGTTTGAAAATATAATACGTTAAGAAAATGACTATTATTAGATAGAAATTGTTACTTGAAACCATATAATTATTAGCATTAGATAGGAATACTTGAAACCATACAAGTGTGTCTACATTATCTGTACTAGGCAGGGTTTTTGTTGCTTGTCTAATAGTACTGTTTGTTTAATAGTATATCAATCATCATGGGCTATATTAGATAGGATTTGTTTATTTGTTTGTTTGTTTGTTTATTCACTTGTTTTGTTAGGTTTATGGCATATAAAGCTTTGCTTGTTATTTTATTCCAAATTAATTTTTATTCAAATAAACAGTTCTATTTTAAACAATTAAGTTTAGAATAAGTACACGGGTTGATTGTAAAAATATTTTCTATTTCAAGTTATTCAGTTTAGTCAGACAGTTCTAATTCAAACAATTCAGTTTAGTATAAGAATAGTTTTTGTTTACACATACTTAAATGTCAAAACAGTTCTATGTCCAACAATTGAGTTTAGCATGCAAAAACAGTTCTTTTTCAAACATTTCAATTTAGCATAAGTATGCACGTTTGTTCTGTTTAACCGATTGATAGGGTTCTATCAGGTGCTAAACACGCCGGGCCAGTAGAGTTTCAATGACAAAAACTGTTCTATTTCAAACAATTCAGTTTAGCAGGCAAAGACAATTCCATTTCAAACAATTCCGGTTAACTTAAGTACACAGTTTAAATGTCAAAACATTTCTATTTCTGGCAATTCAGTTCAGCATAAGCACTCATTTTAAATGTCAAAACAGTTCTATTTCAATCAATTAAGTTAAGCATAAGTAAACCGTTTAGTTCTATCTGACCCATAGATAGGACGCTATCAGATGCTACCACTTCCGGCCAAAGTTGGCTTGGGAGCGATGGAAGTGAAGGAGTACTCCTCATACCCCAAAGCTCCAGCTTTACTGGAACTTCACCATCAGATGGTTTAGTGTCATATCGAGGACACTAGTTGGGGGTGAGTCTTACTCATCTGTGGAGAAGCAATCGGTGTATTCTACAACCAACATTAGATAGGAGGATTTGATATCCTGTAACCATGGGAAAAAATCATCTTATTAACTATACCAAAATAGAAATACAAATTAGAATGAATGTGATTTCCTAACATGCTGATATAACATAACCCTAGACGAGTTGACATGCCGTTACAATCAATTAATCTTATCATATAAACAATATGCAGACAGAATTTATCTCTTATACGCGGTGCATAAGTTATTTTTTTATTTTTCTGGCACGACGCTATGTATCACAGAAATCTGTATTTCTGAGTGGTTATTGATGTTATTTTTAACGAAGAGATAGCTTTTCGTGAGAATAACACGAGCAGTTATATATATATATATATATATATATATATATATATATATCTGGAGAAAAATTGAAAAACAAAGAATCCAGTTATTGAGAAAGAAAGTTGATGCTATAACGATTCGGTTTTGATAAACCAACCACCTGGTTTTAAGAATGATAATACTAAGTGTTGATAGATCAACAATGGATATTTAAAAGAATACAAAAGGGAAAAGGAAAAAACAAGAACACCTATTCTTGATCTATTAACACTTGGTATCATCATTTTTAATGACTTGATGATGGTCTATTAAAAACGTAACGTTACAGAGTCGACTTTCTTTTACAATAAATTCATCATAATAGATTGCTTTGCTTTTCAATTTTTCTCCATACTGTCAGATTCTTTTCGATTATTTACTTCCATATATATATATATATATATATATATATATATATAGTCATCCACAGACAGATCTGTTTCGTTCTATCAGAACTCATCAGTGTGGCTAGACATTAGCTTCCCGTAGCTGGGATCAAAACCCGGTTGACTCAAACGTCAAGACAAGCTTCTAACCATACAGCCACGAGAAGCCATTAGCTGCGAAGTAAATTTTAAACGGTTATGAATCATAATTACTATTGTTTACATACACCCGTTCAATTGCTACCGAGACCTCAATTCATATATGAAGAGGCTTGCAATATACGCTAATGGCAACACGATTACTTCTTCGCCAGAGAACTCAACCGTACGGGGTTAGGGGAGTATATATATATATATATATATATATATATATATATATATATATATATCCTTCAATTAACTCTTTACAGAACCAATGAATGAATCGGGAAATTTCTGTCACCATGTGACTTTCATTTTGTTTTTTTTAATAGTTCCCATCACCGTCAAAAGGGAAATTTGACTTCTTGAATAAGATGAAGAAAAATTGCAAGCTTAACAAATAGATATCCAGAAAAATTTCAATGAATGGTTCAGAAATGAAAGACTTTTAAAATTGCTTTTCTTTCTTGCTGATAATAGAACTTTTTGTATTGTCCTTGCCACGATGTGTCAGTAAAATCCAGGTAACCAGAGGGGGCAGTTACCGTGTCATTGAGGCTAATGTACAGCACGGTGACATCGTAGTAAGCGAGTTCCCGCTCTGGTCACACTATAACGTTCAGGGTATTCAAATACCCTTGGGAAAGAACCTCTTTATTCCCTAACTATGGGTAAAAAAACCGGCTTTTTTACCTATGGGTAATGTGTTCACCATTGGCCCAGGAGACCAGGGTTCAATCCAAGGTTGAGTTATACCAAAGATTCAAAAATGGTACTTGATACCCCCTTGATAACATCCAGCATTATAAGGTCCGTATCAAGGGTAAACTGGAGCAATCCAGGGAAAGGAATAGTGACCACCTCAACACAGATGGTACTATTTACCAACCCCCTCCGCTCGGGCAGGATATGACACAAGGTCAATTTTTAAGCGGAGTTTAACAGGTTTGAATTCAGAGTTTTCCTTCTCCTAGACTAGTTGCCTCACCAAGGCTGAAGAACCTAGTCCGTCCTACTATTTATCCATAGCTGGAGGGAGAATAAGGGGGTTCATACCTTTCCCAAGGGTATTTGCCCGAAAGTGAACGTAATAGCGCGACTGGAGTACGAACTCGCGTACTACGATTCCGCAGTTCATCGCTTTAACCATTACACCACGAGGACACCCCTTCAACACATATGGTGTAGCAGATAGTAAAAAGGGAGCCTTCGGGTCGTTCTAGAATATAATCAACAACTTTACATATATATTTTATAGTACCACGATGGTACTATAAAAATTACTTTAGCATTGAATATCCCGCGAAAGCTGAAGTGCTATTTAACAAAGAAACCAAATCAAACCAGATAAATGAAAGGCTTATTCCCCATATATGTTTTCTTTTTTTCTTCCAGAGAGTCACATCACGCAAATATTACACTCCTCTGTATATCCGATGTCAGCTTGGAAGCTCTCATGTTTCTGATTTCAATATGCCTTGAAACGAAATAATAATCTTAAAATTTAGCCTGTGTTGCCTAGGATTATTATCATTAATTTTTTTAATTATTTTTACTCATAAGAGTTTTTCACGTCTGCATTAGCTGATGGTTTCTCACTGGAGTCTGAGTGACAGCAAGTCTCCTCAAGTGTCCAGGACTCGTCTCAGAATTCTGGTCGTTCTCAACAATGCCGTCGTTTGGATAGTCTCTGCCCGTCCGCCAACTTCTAAGTCCACCAGGCCTTTTAATAATCCTTTAGTTATTGTGCCTAACACACCAATCACAATTGGCACAATCGTTACTTTCATGTTCCACAGCTTTTTCAATTCTCAAGCAAGGTCGAGGTACTTATCCTTCTTTTCACTTTCCTTCAGATTTATTCTGTGGTCCGCCGGGACAGCAAAGTCGACAATTTTGCAAATTCTCCCCTTTTTGTTGATTATTATAAGGTCTGGTCTTCTGGTCGGGATTAGTTGATCATTATTATTATTTACGACTCGCTAAATTTGACTTTTTTAAATACGTCGTGCACACCTTAGACCAGACTTTGATAAAACTGAAATAACCCTTCAGGAAAACAGCGTTCTACCTCCCTCACTGGCTGTTTTGTTTACATAGACTGGAATAGTTGACACGAGACTAAATTATTCTGTTTTAACGCACTGACAAACAAATGCATGAAACAAAGTGGTATATGGGGTGGGAATAATCGTAGCACGTTCAAATGGGTGGACGCTCTTCTATATAATGAATAAGCTTGTCGGAAATGGAATTGCCATAAGATTGAACTAAGAGGGCTATTGAAAGTGCCCGGGAATGTTTCGCTGAAGAGATATTAAAATTCTATCGGAACTCAATAGTCAGTGATTTTATCGGCGCTTTAGGAGATACAAATCGGAAAGTATTGAAAGTGGCCTTTTGTGTAATAGAAAAGATGGAAAGAAAGAAAGAAAGAAAGAAAGAAAGAAAGAAAGAAAGAAAGCGAAAACATGATTTCAACAAATCCCTTTTCAGTCAAAGAAAAAAAAGGTTGGAGAAAAAAAAGCTGGAATTATATGGAAAGGTTAAAACTAATTCTAAAAAAGGCGGAAAATGAAAGTAGAGGATTTTAGGAAGAAGAATAAATGAATTAATGAAAGTAAAAAGGAAGAAGAGGAATGGATGATCGATGAATCATTGAAAGAAAGAAAGAAAGAAACAAACAAACAAACAAACAAAATACAAACAAACAAAGAAATTTTGAATTAAGTATGAAAAAGTGGATTGAAACGACGTAAAAAAGAAAGAAAGAAAGGAAGAAAGAAAGAAAGAAAGAAAACCTTGTAATTAAATAAATTCTAGGAAAAAGAGGATTAAAATGACGTAAGAAAGAAAGAAAGAAAGAAAAAGAAAGAAAGAAAGAAAAAAGAAAGAAATTTTAAATTGAGTAAATTCTATGAAAAAAAGGATTAAAGCGACGTAAGAAAGAAAGAAAGAAAGAAAGAAAGTTCGAATTAAGTACATTCCAGGAAAAAGAGGATTAAAACGATGACAGAAAGAAAGAAAGAAAGAAAGAAAGAAAGAAAGAAAGAAAGAGAATGATGAATAAGTGTTAAAATCAATTTATGGTGAGTTGGGTAAAGGAATCCATAAAAAGAAGGAAAAATATAAACGAATAAAAAAGAATTGAAGAAATTCACATGAATGAATAAAGTAAATATTTCTTATTATTGGAGTCAATTTATTGGAAGTCGTTTAAACAATGCAATAACAAAAAATTAAAAAAGGAAAGAAGGAAATGTACAAAACAAAGAAGAAAAATTAAATGAATTAATTCATAAGAGAAATGGAAATTTTTTGGTTATCAATAATTAATAAGAAAAAAATAAGACTTAATGACTGAACGGAAAACAAGAAAGAAAGAAAGAAAGAAAATTGAATCGAAGAAGAAGAGGATCAAAACGACGCCAGAAAGAAAGAAAGAAAGAAAGAAAGAAAGAAAGAAAGAAAGAAAGAAAGAAAGAAAATTTAATCAAGGAAAAAGAGGATCAAAATGACGTAAAAAAAGAAAGAAGGAAATAAAGAAAGAAATAAAGAAAGAAAAAAACAAACATTGTCTGTAACTTCGAGGGAGAAAAGAATTAAAACGATGTTTCATAGAAAGAAAGAAAGAAAGAATGAAAGAAAGAAATATGAATCGAGGTAGAAGAGAATCAAAACGACGTAAGAAAGAAAGAAAGAAAGAAAGAAAGAAAGAAAGAAAGAAAGAAAGAAAGAAAGAAAATTGAATCGAGGAAGAAGATGATCGAAACGACGTAAGAAAGAAAGAAAGAAAAAAAACAAAGAAAGAAAGAAAAAAAACAAAGATTTTCTGTAACTTCGCGGAAGAAAAGAATTAAAACGACGTTTCATAGAAAGAAAGAAAGAAAGAAAATTAGTTATGTAAATAAAGGAAGAAAGAAAAGAATTCAAATATATACAATCGAGGAAAAATAAAAGTAACGTGAGAAAGAAAGAAAGAAAGAAAGAAAGAAAGAAAATTAGTTATGTAAATTAGAGGAAGAAAGAAAAGAATTTAAATATATGTAATCGAGGAAAAATAAAAGTAAAGTAAGGTAAGAAAGAAAGAAAAAAAAAGAAAGAAATAAAGAAAGAAAAAAGAAAGGAAGAAATTTAGTTATGTAAATCGAGGAAAAAGAAAGAATTCAAATATATACCATCGAGTTAAAATAATAGTAACGCGAGAAAGAAAGAAAGAAAGAAAGAAAGAAAGAAAGAAAGAAAGAAAAGCTTTTAATGAATTTCTGAAATAAGATAAAATCTGGGAACAAATTAGGAAAGTGCCAAAAAAATGGAAATGAGGATAAAAAGAATTTGAGCAAAAGGACATAAAAGTGTTAAAAAGAGAGGCGGACAATTTTTTGGAAGTGGTAAAACATTTTAATGTAAATGATCGTTAATAAATATGTAGGTAAAAAAGGATTAAAAAATGTAAAAACTTCAGAAAAGGAAAAAAAAAAGGATAGAAGATGAAAGAAAATGCCTGCATATAAGATACGAAATAAAATGAAGAGTGATATGAAAGAGAGTAAATGGAAATATAGAAACTAAAAATTGAATATATTCATAAGGAAAATTGGATAAAGAAAAAAAAGAAAGAAACATAGATAGATAAATAGATAGATATATAGATAGATAGAGAGAGAGGGACAGATAAAATGCTCATTGGGGAAAGTGAAGTGAAAAAATCCGTTTCATCATCCGACAATTAAGGGAGATAACTCAACACAACTTGTTCTCTTGATATTTTTTTTCTTCCATTCAGTCTTTTGTAATTCTTTCTCATGAATATAAAATCTCTTTCATATACGCATCCTGAAGCACACACACACACACACACACACACACACACACACACACACACACACACACACACACACACACACACACAAAAGACCACTTTGTCTTCCTATCACAAACTCACACAAATAAAAACAGGCACAATCACTCATTGGAAATCCATGGAAATGCAATGGACCTCTTTATTCGCATAACTATGAATTAAACAGAACAACTACTACATCTAGAAAGATGGCGTTGACATTAAATAATCCACGAAGGTTGATGTGCTATTCAGTAAAGAAACTGAAATTGAAAAAAAAAATCCACCATGTCGGTTCGGGCATTAAATTACGCCAACAGTTCCTCATGAAAGAGTTAAGACCCTCCTCTTCCCTTTCCAAAGAGGTTATTTCTTTCCGTGGGTGGTGACCTTATATGCTCCCGGATGGGACGGTGTCTACATTGTTTGTCATCCGAAAAAGTGTGGCTCAGTCGTCTGGGGCTGCAGAATACACCGTCTGCACCTCAAAGAGTGTCCTGGATATGACACTAAACAATCTGATGGTAAAGTCTGCCGTAATGCTTCAGCTTCGGAGAATGCTAAGTAACACTTTATTCTCATAGCTCCCAGGTCTACTCTGACCCGGAGTGGTAGCACCTGATAGGGTCCTATCTATGGGTTAAATTAAAATAAACAGTCTAATTATGCAAAACTGAAATGTTTAAAATAGAACTCTTTTTGACGTTTAAACGATGTAATTATGATAAAAGGAATTGTTTTAAACAGAACTGTGTCATACATTTAAACTGTGTATTTATGCTTAATTGAATTGTTTGAAATAGAACTGTTTATATGTATAAAATGGATTTGGCACTAAATAACCTACAATGGTTGATATGCCATAAACACAACCAACCAACCACACCATCAATGTGTTCACGTGACCTGTAACACTCACTTTTAGCCTTTATTGGGCTAGACGTGTGGTTTCGGATAACATCTTACTTCCGCTTTCATTTGAGAATTTAAATGTGCCTATTGAAAACATGTTTTTCTCTTGTACTCTACATCTGAAATACACACACACGTACACGCACATACGTACACACACAAACTTTGAGAATTTTTCCAGGACTAATTTACGGCTTTTTGGGCTTATTTTATTCATCACAACTGATATCATTTTAAAGGTCTTAAATTCATCCGATTCCAATAAGAAACGTTTCCCTGTCTTATCAATCATTTTTTAAGCTATGAAAGAAAGAAAGAAAGAAAGAAGAATTATTCTTCACTTCATTCATCATCGTCCTCTGCTTTCTTCTCTTTCTCCCAAAAAATCCACGTGATAAAGCGTTATCATTTTTTTAGTCGAGTTTTCTGACCAGGATTGAGTTGTACGTCTTTATCCTAAAATCCCAGTGAATTTCATCGTTCTGACATTCTGGGACAAATCTAGCGGATGTCTACGATGCTGTAGTTCGTCATCTCGTTTCCAAGTCCTCCAGTCCCTGTACCAATCCTTTGGTGACACTACTGAGCAAGCCAATTAAAATTGGTATAACTTCAGGTTCTATAGTTTTTCTGTTCTCAAACTTGGTCTATGTAATTATCTCTCTTTTCATTTCCCTTCAATTTTACCCTGGAACAACAAAGTCCACTATTCGCCAAGTTTTCTTTTCTTGTTGACTATCTCTAGGTCTAATCGCCTGGCCGATATTAGATGATCCGTTTGTATCTCAAAATCCCAGAGAAGTTCGGGCATTTCTTAGGACGGATTTCGGATTGTGTATAAATTATTTCTTCGTGTGGTCAAATCTAAACATCTTGCACAATTCTCAGTGGATCACCTTCCCCATCTAGTCGTGTCATGTACTATATTCTCAGTGTGCTAATTTACTTCATTCGCTTATTATGTGATTGAACGTTTCGTCACTATCATTATACGCATTACATCTGCTTTGACATAGACGTTATGGCGTTGTTTTGTACTGCTATAGTCTCTCTTAAGTTTCCCCGCTTCTCAGCCATGTCGAAGTTTCCTCAGATGAGATGTCGCTTGTTTGTCGCTTGAACAGCCTAAACAGTTGTTTTTCTTCCCATTTTCTTTACTGGTTATTTTTGTTCAGTTGATGCTTGTGTTGTCTGTATTATTTCATACTTCCACCACTCTTTTTTATTTTATCTTCTAGTCATTTTAACAATACATCAACGCTATCTTGAATGCTGGTTTATCCTCTTTTACCTTTTGATTTTTTTTTTCTTTTGCACATACAGTCTGTCTACTTCATGCCTGGGAAGTAAGGTAAGGCCTTATGCATTGTCACAAGTTTTCTTGTTCTCTGATCCATTTCTTGGAGTTCTTCTCTGGTTCACTTTGGGAATGGTCACGAGTATCTTACGAGAGTGGCATTACTGGTATTTATCTCTTTGATAAGATTTCTGTGATGTAGTTTGTATTCAAGTAGTTTTCTTGTTCTTCTGTGGAATTCTTTTTTGAAAGTTTTTTTCTTTCATTTCCGCGTGTTTAATGGTGTCCACTTCCAGTTTTTCCAAGTATTTGTAGATTTCCATTTCTCTGAGCGTTCTGATTATTTTTTGGTAGTTCTATTTCTTCCGTCATATGTCGTTTTCCGCTTTCCATGGAACATTTTTCTATGCCAAATTCCATCCCAATATCATGTCTGTATATACTCAATGCCTGTATTTGTGTTTCAAGTTCTTTCTCATTTTTGGCAAACAGGTTGATGCCGTCTATGTACATTAGGTAGTCGATCTTTTCCATCGGTTAATGAGGTTTGTGCATATCCTGAGTGTACGATTGAGTGGAATCATCGCTATTAAAAATAGAAGTACTGACAGGGCATTTCCCTTGAAGATCCCTATCTGGATTGTTACTTTAATTAAGCTTGTGGTGTAATGGTTATCATCGTAGGAAATGGACACACCAACTCGAGTTCAAATCCTGGACGAGACTGATTGCATTTCACATAGCACTAATATCCTTGGGAAAGGTATGAATCCAAATATTCTCCCTCCAGCTATTGGTAAATAGTAGGACAGACTGAGTTCATCTGCCTTGGTGAGGCAACTAGTCTAAGAGAAGGAAAACTCTGAATTCAAGCCTGTTAAACTCCGCTTAAAAATTAACCTTATGTCATATCCTGACCGAGCGGAAGAGTTGGTAAATAGGATTAAGCTTTTTTTACCTACTTACAGTTCGACTTTCCCTTTCATGATTTGTTTGATACACTTTGCCTTCACCTGATATCTTGTACATTCTGAGACAGTCTATCATACAGCTTTTCAGGTCTATATCATTGGCCATTTTATTGTCAATCCACACAGTAGCTATGTTCTTCTGCCTCGTCTTGCTCTCCTTGTGGCTCTATTGTATGTGGAGGAGCGCTCGTGTTCCTCGGGTCCACAAGCGGCACTGTTTCTGTTTCTCGGGGAACAGTTCTCGGCTTATTAGCGAATTGTTTATATCCTCCCTAATTTGTGTCTTTCGTATTTTTCACATAATCAGTAAGCTTGTTATGGGCATTTAGTTGTTGGTGGCGGTTTCTTTTTAGGGGTCTTTTTGGATTAGAATGGTCTTTCTTTTTGTCATCAAATCTGGTATATCTGTTTTTCTTTATACGCATGTAATCATTTCAATAACCAAAGATTTTAAACCAGCATGTATATATGTAATCCTGGCTTGGCGTTTTCCGATTTGTTATATTTTTGAGAGTTCCCCTGAGTCAATCGAGGTATATTTTCGCCTTCGGTTCATCTTCGACTTTTAACTCTTTTCTTATATTGCTTATCCATTCTGTTTTTCTGTTATATTCTCTTCGTTGTTATATTTTGCTCAAAAAATTTGTTTCCTTGTCAGTCGCTTGTTGATATATGTTGGTGATATATGCTGGTGGAATTTTATTTTGTTGTTTTCGAATATTCGGGCAAATTTTCCATATCTCTTGTTAGTGATGGTTATTGCTAGAGTCCATGTGACAGCAGGTTTTCACTGCTTTCGCCATTCCTGCTAAATGTTCTGGCCGCCATCATGTGTGTTTGTAGGTTGGACAGTCTAAATTTAATCTCGGTATTGTAGTTTCCAAATATTTTTTTCTTTTGCTGTATTAGTGTTTTTTCCTTGATTTCTAATCTTCTTCTTCTTCTTCTTCTTCTTCTTCTTCTTCTTCTTCTTCTTCTTCTTCTTCTTCTTCTTCTATTATAATTATTATTAATCTTTGAGAGTTTTTCACACAAGAGTTCGCTAATGATCTTCCATTGGAGTTTGAATGACAAAAGTCTCCTCTAGTCTTCATAACTCTTTCCAGTATTCTGGCTGATCTTAACAACGCTGTAGTTTGGATCTCCTCTACTTGTCATCTATTTTCAAGTCTTTCAGCACCTGTACCAATATCTGCACCGAGGACACTGATTACAGTTGTTATCACCGTAAATTTAATGCTCCATAGCGTTTTCAGTTCTCTAGCAAGGTCTATGAACTTATCTCTCTTTTCGCTTTCTTTCAATTTTACTGTGTTATCTGCCGGTTTGGCAACGTCCACTATTCGACTGGTTTGCTCTTTTTTGTTGTTGTTGACTATCACTACGTCTGGTCGTCTAGCCCAGATTATTATTATTATTATTATTATTATTATTATTATTATTCCTTAACTGTTTACCAGCTGCAGACAGCATTGACCCCTGACAACCGACATTCCATCTCAATAACGTCCTCAGATCATTCGTTCAAGTAATATTCTCATTATTTCTCTCCCTTTTTATTCAAGAAGTCATTTTGACGTATGGCAGGGGCTTTGAGTGACTGACCGACACCTTCATCACCCAATACCAGTTCCATAGTGACCCTGTCCCTAATTCAACATTCCATATCTTTTACAACTAACCACTTCCCCAACCCATGATTAATCGCAATTTCTTGGAATTTGGAATGTCAGAACACTTTACCCTCATGTCATCCCACATTTTACGCTCTTTTCCTTTTAATTCGTTTTTCTCTTTTTGATTCTTGCTTTTATGTTTTGTCTTTCACTCACCCTTTTTATTTACTTCTATCTTTTCTGTCTTTCCGATCGTTTTCTTTTTCTTCTTAGCTTTCATTAACCAGTAGCCTGGGGCTGTAAAATACACTAACTGCTTCGCTGCAGAAGGGGTAATATATCCCTTAACGAGTGTACTGGAAATTACTCTAAATATTCTGATTGTGAAGTTCCAGTAATGCTAGAGCTTTGGGGAATGCGGAGTACTCGATGATTGCCATCCTTCCCAGGTCCACTCTGGCCAGGTCTGATAGCACCTGATAGGGTTCTATCTATGTGACAAATAGAACTAAACTGTGTAGTTATTCTAAACTGAATTGCTTGAAATAGAAATGTTTTGAGATTTAACTGTATGAAAATAAAAACTATACTTATATTAAACTGAATTTTTTGAAATTTAATTCAGCGTTAAATGACTGGAAAGGGTTGATACACCATAAAACAAAACAACAAGACAACTAATCCTTTCTTCTGTTCTTTTTAGTTTCTGTCTTTCTTTTTTCTTTCTTTTAATTCCTTCTTCATTTTACCGTTTAACATTTAATGTTTCTTTGTTCAGACGGTTAAAACGCAATTTTAGAAATCATTTAAGCAATAAAATATGTATCCAAATTCTATTACTAATCTCAGAGGTCTAAATATTCTCCAGGCTGTGGGTAAATTTATTAGGTAATCTCTCCTTATACCTTTAGTCTTTGTAAGTCAAATGCATTAAGAGAAATACAATAAAGAGTTCAAATGTTCTTCAAGTACGTCATGGGTTAAAAGGTAAACTGAGGCCAATTACACATCAGACCGATCCTGGGGAAAATCTAAATCTTAAAACAGCTCACTGATTGGAATGTTATCTCTCTCTGTTTTTCTTTTTCTCTTTCTCTATCTCTGTCTCTCTCTCTCTCTCTATATATATATATATATATATAGCTTCATCATTATCATCAGTCGTGCTAATAGTTCGAAGTCCTTTGACACTCTCCTTATTCTTTCCTAACGGCATCGCTCTTGTCAGGTCCTCTAGACTGCAATAAGTGTCTACAAAGCTGATGTTAGTCTTTCTGGTCGGCTAACACGGGTGTGTTCATGTGCAAGGATCCATAGCCAAACGTCGCTCATGAATGCGTCCTTAGTTCTTTAGCAAGATCGAGGATGTCTCGTCCGTCTTACCAGAATTGTTTTATGAGATGGGAAGCAAGTGGTCGTACGGCAGCTGTTTTGCCGATTGATCCCTCCATGAATTATTTAAAACAGCATGTAGCGTTCTCGTGCTGACTCATCAAGGTTTTTTCCAATGGTTTTGGTTAACATCCATGTGATTCCATCGAAGAGTAATACCGACACGGGTATAACTTGAAGAATCCCAATGCTAATTTATTTGAGAGACCTGATGTCCATATTATTTACAGCCTGTTAATAGCATTTTACACCTTCCCTAGGCGCATCTTGATATCAATTTCAGTTGATGATATACTACTGCCGATGTATGCGAACTGGTCTACAAACTTCAAAGGTTTGCCATTAAGTATGGAGATGACTCCATCTTGTTTAAATCACAGGAGCTTGGTTTTAAATGTTGTCATGTAGATGTCAATGTCTCTTGCTGAATGCTCCAGATTATCCAGAAGAGATGCAGCTGATGCAAGGGAAGTCGGCATTTGTTATAGTTTCTGTTAGATACCCTTTTCTTTTATTAGATCTATTGACGTTCATACTACGTTATAAAGGCTGCTTATAAAGAGATATGGCCCTAATGTATCTCCATGCAAGTCTCAAGTGACAATCTCAAAAAGAATAGATGTCACCATCGAGAGAGTGAACTATAGCTTTCATGTCTTACGGGTTTCGGAGAAATCGATTAACTACTTCACATATTCTCAATATCCATCGAAAAATCGGAATAACATTTCGAAGCCACATTATATATATATATATATATATATATATATATATATATATATATATATGTGTGTGTGTGTGTGTGTGTGTGTGTGTGTGTGTGTGTACATATAAGTGTGTGGAGCTATGCTTTCAGTTTACTGCTGCCAGCATGAAAATTGTCTATAATATTTAATTTTGTTTGTGAAAAACTAGTATTTATTTAAGATGAACTTCGGAAACGCATGGAATCACGTTACAAATGTGTCCATATCAATATATCTGGAGAAAATATCTTATGGCTATTACGGAATAAGTAAAAACCCTCTGTGTCTCTTTATATAATCATACATATTGTCACAAACATTATTTTTTATGATTATTGTCCATTTTTAAAAATATGTTTTAGAAGCCGAAAACCACAACATATCTTTTGACGTGTAAATTGTCTAAAACGTTTTGGATGTGTCTCTCTTGTGTTAGAAAATTATATGAAAATACAAATCTAAAATGTGTCCACGTATTTGAAGTTAATTTTACTAGAGAATCGATGGTTATGGCTGCTAGTTAGTTATCTGGCAGTTTAAAGTTGGTAGAGTTATTTAATATGAAAGACAAACTTTTTCAAGCAAATATACATTATTGTTTTTTTCCGCAATATCAACAATTATTTTAATGCCAAAACTATCCTTGTAGAAGAACACCTGAGTTGGTTGGTCGGTTGTTTTGTTTTACGGCCTATCAACCCTTTTCGGGAGATTTAACGCTGAATTAGATTTCAAAAAATTCAGTTCTGTGTAAGTATAGTTTTTTTTTTTACAAACAGTTAAATGGCAAAAACTGTTCTATATCAAACAATCCAGTTTAGCATAAGTACGCAGTTCCGTTATATTCAAAAAGAGTTCTATTACAAACAGTTCCGTTTAGCATAATTACGCTGTTTAAATATCAAAAACAATCCTATTTCAAGCAATTCAGTTTAGCGTAATTATATTGTTTAGTTCTGTTTGACCCATAGATAGGACCCTGTCAAGTGTTACCACTCTGGGTCAGAGTGGACCTGGGTGCGATACATATGGTGGGGAATTCCGCATTCCCCAAAGCTCTAGCATTATTGCTGCCTCCCCATCAGATTGTTTTGAGTCATATCCAGAACACTCATTGGTGGGAGGTCTTACTCCTCTGTAGAGGTGCAGTCGGTGTATTTTACAGCCCCAGCCGACTGGACAAGAATACCAGGGATGCTATTTAACCCATAGCTGGGTGGATAACGGTTTACTAACTTTCCTAGTGGTATTAGTGCGAGAGTGAATGAAATAGCGTGAATGGATTTTGAACTTGCTGCAATGCACCCAATAAGCCACGAGGATTCCCAAGCAATCATATGGTTTAAAGTAATTAATGGCTGATTATATGATTTCAAGTAAGTAATGGTCTCGTTTCGTTTGGTTTAATGGCATATCAACCATTGAAGGATAAGTTTACCTACCTCGGAAGCAGTGTCTCATCAACTCAAAAAGACATTGACACGCGGCTAACGAAGGCATGGAGAGCTATTGGTAAGCTATCGATCATATGGAAATAAGACCTGACCGATAAAATGAAACTCAGTTTCTTCCAAGCAACGATTGTATCGATACTGCTATATTTTGGAACTTATGTTTTTAGATTTCTAACTGGGTCCTAACGCCGCTGAAGCAACCAAAAACATTTGTTGTAGTATAGTTGCCAGATTATTCAAGAAATTTCAATCAGGTTTCAAAGATTTTGTCGATCAGAAATGTCAGGAACTCCAAAAGCGAAGATTTTAAGTCCGGTCTCAAAGTCATAAACACCAATCTGGCAAGAAGCCACATGAGAGTACTAGTTGCCCACAGCATCTCACAGTCCAGTGGGTTTCGTCAACTTCATGACTGTCCCAAAACATGTGGAGGGGATATTATCAAAAATCTCAAAGCATTTGACCTTCTATCATATCCTGTTTTATAATAGACATGTTTATTATTACGAGGTGCATACGATAAGTTTCCAGACTTTTTTCGTATGGGCACTTTTTCGATAGTACACACATGAAACTATAGTCCCCTTCGTAGTAATCTCCTCCAGCTGCAATGCACTTGTTGTACCGTTCCAACAACGTCTGGAAGGCCCCATGGAAGTCCTCTTGTGTGAGCGTGTCAATGACCTTCGTCACAGCCTCTTCCATCTCCTCAATTGTCTCATAACGACAGCCTCTAAGCTTAGGGAATAACCAAAAGTCACAGGGAACAAAGTCTGGACTAACGGGAGGGTGACGAACTGTATTGATGTCCATCTTGGTCAAATAGTCTATGACAAGGATGTGGTCTGGTGTATTGTCCTGCTGGAAATGCCACTGACCTGATTTGAAGGGTGCAGACCTCTTCCAACGGAATCTCTTGCTGAACTCCCTTAGAACCTCAACATAGTAACCCTAACCTTAACCCTTTGGCCAATCAACTCTGCTGTATTGACTTCCTTACTCCTCTCACACCTCTCATCATCCCTCACAGACTCCGTGCCTTCCTTGAATCTCTTATGCCACTCAAAAACTGATGATCGATTCATGCAAGATGGTCAAAAAGCAGTCTGAAGCATTCCATACGTTTCTGTGATATTTTTCCAAGTTTAGGACAGAATTTAAGGGCATATCGTTCTTCTAAAGTGTCAGATTGCATTTTTGAAATTCACCATCTGTGACAATCAGGCTTTAGTAGAGTGCATTCCAATTGCTGCTGTAGCTGTCCATTTGAATTTGAAATCATAAAAATTCGTCAGTCATCTAATAAGATGTATAGCAATAACCTACTGAATTTTCAACTCTCTATGACAATTTTAAATGCCCATACGAAAAATGTCTGGGAACTTATCTTATGTCCCTCGTACATTAGCATATTCCTAATTTTGCTTCCGCCCCCCTTTAGGATTTCAAATGATTTCTTTTTCATACTAATAATTTTTAAACATTGCTATTTGATCCATAGCTGGGCCCTTACAGGTACTACCGATTCGGGTTAGAGGTAACCTGGGATTAATGGCAAAATAGGGGATCCCACTCGCTTTAGAGCACCGGAGCTTAAGCCTCAGCATCAGATATAGCGTACCTCTTAATCTGTTTTTGTGAGGGTTTTATCTTTCGGTAGTCGAAGTTTTCGTAACGTCCTGACTGATTAAATTTGTACGATATATATATATATATATATATATATATATATATATATATATATATATATATATATATCTTACAAATTTAATCAGTGGACCGAATAATACCGATATATATATATATATATATATATGTATATATATGTATTTTTCGGTCCAGTTAATTTATTTATCCATTAGGTCTGAAGAAGTCCTGTTATATTTTTCTTTGTGTTTTTGGTTCGCACCAGAAACCAAAAACAGGATGGAAATAAATTTATATTCCTAAAATAACCGGTTTTTGTTTTTTTTTCTTTCAAAGAATATATATATATATATATATATATATATATATATATATATAAAGTCCCGCTGACACGACAGAGATCCCTGTCTGTCTGTCTGTCTGTCTGTCTCTCTCTCTCCACTCTCTCGTCCATCACTCCTGGCAGGTCTTCTACGTTGGTTCCAGTGTCCATAAAGAGCTGATCTAAATAGGTTTTCGCTGGTTGGCCAACATTGACGCGTCAATGTGCAGGGGTTCTTTAGAGAACGTCGTTTATGAATACACCCTTGCTTCTCCCGAATACTTAGTATATCTGGTTCGTCCTACATGGATTATTTGTGAGATGGGAAACAAGTGGTTGTACAGCGGTTGTTTTGTAGGGTTTTGCTTCCTGGATTTCTCCAAGACAGTACACAACATTCTAGTGATGTTCCCATCAAACTTTTCCTCCATGCATTTTTAGTATCCATGTGGTGCACACTCTCAGAGCAAGACTCTAACATCTCATCTACTGAAAGTGATGTCAACTTATGCTTATTGCATGCATGAAATGTTATTGACATACTATCGATTATATGAAAACCTTTTCTATCCAATGAAATAAAACAGGATTTCTTCCAAGCTGCTAAGCTGAATCTGTGTCTACATAGATATATAATTATTTCAATGAACCAGATTTTAAGTAATCTTTCTGAAAATGAGTGTATGTTTCAAGTAAGGTATCAGGAAATAGGAAAATGAGTGATGAAGAAAATATGTACGCTTTGAAATTTCCCGTATTCAAATGATTTACCGAAAAAAAAAAATATCGGATTTTGTTGGAATATTTCGCTTTGTAAGTAGATATTTATTTTGGTTTCTTTGTTTAATGGAATATCAACCTTTGTTGGTTATTTAATGCCTAAGACATTCTCCTAGAAGTGGTACTATTTAACCCATAGCTAGGAGGATAAAGGGATTCATATCTTTCCCCATAGTATTTGTCCGAAAGTGAACGTAATAGTGCGACTGGATTTCGAACTCGTTTACTACGATTCTGCAGTCCATAGCTTTAACCATTACACCACGAGGACACCCCTATATTTATTTTGCAATTTGCACCTGGTTGAGCGAGGTGATATAATATGACAATCATATAATAGTCATATGACCCCCAAAACTCAAAAAAGAGAATAAAAATAGAGCCCATATTTGTTAATTGTATCTAGCAAAATCAGACGTATTGAAGATTAGCTAACCTGATCAACAATAGCGTGAAGCTCCTAGACATGTATTTTTCATTCGCATTATCTTATTGTATACTCCACATTGGCCTCCATGTCAATGCACACGAAGCTGAATATATGTGTTACAACCAAACGGGCAACATTACCACAGTAGACGGAGCCTCTCTAAAACTAGTAGACAAATTCACCTACATAGGAAGTAGCGTCTCATCAACCGAAAACGACATCGACACACGACTGACGAAAGCATGGACGGCTATCTATAGGCTCTCGATCATATGAAAATAAGACCTGACCGATAAAATGAAACGCAGTTTCTTCCAGGCAGCGGTTGTATCGATACTGCTATAAGAATGCACTACATGGGCGCTAACTAAACGGCTGGAGAAGAAACTAGACGGCAACTACACAAGAATGTTGAGAGCAATATTGAACAAGTCCTGGTGACAACACCCCACGAGACACCAACTATACGGCCACTTGCCTCCCATCACGAAAACTATACACGTTAGACGAACCAGATACGCAGGACACTGCTGGAGAAGCAAGGACGAGCTCATAAGTGATGTACTCATATGGACCCCCACATATGGCCAAGCAAAAGCAGGACGACCAGCTCGAACCTACATACAGCAGCTATGTGAGGACACTGGATGTAACCCTGAAGACCAGCCAGACGCGATGAATGATAGGGAGAAGTGGCGAGAGAGGGTCAGGGATATCCGTGCTAGCGGCACGACATGATGATGATGAAACTTGACATATATGGTGATATTGCAGTTTATATCCATGCATTGCACACTGCTGGTTTGCAATCGATCAAAAACTATTTTTCTGTTATATAGATATAGATATGAGAGAGAGAGGGGCAGGGAAGAGAAAGGAGGAGACCGAGAAAAAGAGGTAAAAGGGAAATGTATTTACATCAGGTTAAAATTGATTAAAGAAAGATTCATTCCCTTCCCCGACAAAAGTGACCTGAGAACCACTAAAACTTGCAGAGGTATAACTCTTATTGCTATAGCTGTCAAAACTTATAATGCCCTTGCTTAGGTGCCCGTGGTGTAATGGTTATCGTCGAAGGAAATGGACATGGCGACACGAGTTCAAATCCTGGACGAGACTGATTGCAGTTCACATAGCACTAATACCCTTGGGAAAGGGTATTATAGCACTAATACCCTTGGGAAAGGTATGAATCCAATTATTCTCCCTCCAGTTATGGGTAAATAGTAGGGCAGACAAGGTTCTTCAGTCTTGGTTAGGCAACTAGACTCGGAGAAGGAAAACTCTAAATTCAAATCTGTTAAACTCCGCTTAAAAAAATTGACCTTGTGTCATATCCTGCCCGAGAGGAGGGGTTGGTAAATAGGATAAAGCCCTTGCTTATAAATTGTATCCAACAGGAAATCGAGAAAATTCTTTGGAAAAATCCCGAACGTCCTTTGAAGTAATCGCTCCACAACCCCACAAATCCTGAGGATTCGTCGTCTCTTCGAAGGAGTATGAGCAAACAATCATAAGGCAATGCCACTGTACTCCAAAGCATTCTATTCAATACACTGATAAAAGATGGAACAGATATTACTAATATATGATCTTCCTAAATAAACTGTAACTGCTATCATGATGTTCAACAATAAAAAAAAACGTAAAGGGAATGATTTGTTTGCCTGATGGAGAGAGCGACTTCTTCCACATTGTCTCAGCAGGTCGGAAGGAGATAGCTGAACACCATATTTGTTTATACGCTGTCTAGACAATGAACTTCGAACATCCATAGATCTAATAAAAGAAAATTGTTTCACAGTTAAAAAGGCAAAAAGTAAACGATATCTCGCAGAAACTATAATAGATCGAAATTACGCAGATGATCAAGCACTTCTCGCAAATAAACTACGCAAAGCTGAATCCTTACAGAATTGCCTAAAGAAAGCAGCAAGTGGTATTTTTCTCTATAAGAATTCAAATAAAATTAAGTACATATGTTTTAAACACAAATGATGCATCTGTATTCTGCCTCCTAAATTAGTGAACCAGTTCATGTATGTCGGTGTCAACATCTTATCTACTAAAAAAAATATCAAAATTCGGCTAACGAAGACGTAGAATGCAGTTGACTGGTTATCAATCATATGGAAGACTAATCTATCCGAAAAAATGGGATTTCTTCCTAGTGGCACTTATATCTTTATTACTAAATTAAAATATTCGATGAACGCTCACAAAACACTTTTAGAAGAGGCTGGATGGGAGCATCACAAAAATGGTGTGTGCTATCTTTAAACAATTCTGGAAAAACACCCCCACAAAAGAACAGTTTTATGACTTCCTACCTCCTATCTCACGAACCATCCAAGGAAGATGGACAAAGCATGCGGGGCACTGACTGGAGAAGCAAGGGTGAACTCATAAGTGAGGTTCTCTCATGGACTTACGTATATAAACTTGCCAGAGTTGGCCGACCACCAAACACTAAGATCAACTCTGTAAGGGCACAAGAGGCTGCCTTGATCTACCAGGATAATAGTGATAGATGGAAAGAGAATGAGAGAACTCTGTGTTGTCACGTGACTTGATGAAAATGAGGATGCTGAAATAGAAAAACATCTGTGAATATAGCTTTCTAGATAATTAACGGTATAAATAGACTAACTTCTTATCGAGAACATCGGCAGTTTACATTGGAGGTTGTACTGACCACTTTTAATACTGTATTCTGCCAACAGTGTATTAATCATGTGTAATAAGATCCATTTATTTTAAAGTGGCGTAACGATTATCGTCTAGGAAAGTAAAATCGGCTTTTTGGGTTCAAATCCTAAACAAGGTTGTTTGCATTCCACGTAGCTCTAATACCTTTGTTAAGTCATAAACCGAACTATACTGCATTCAGCTATACATTTTTAGGGTAGGTTCGGTTCTTTGACCTTGGTATGACAACCGATCTAGGAGAAAGAAAATTCCTAATTCAAACCATTTGTAGATATGGGGATAAATGGATTTACCCTGGCTATTTCTATCAAAGATAGGGTCCCCAAGACCAAACCAGATCACATGATCGGTGAATCAGTGAGAGAGACTGGTAATATTACACATTAATGGTTCTCTAACACATCATTAAAAGATTCTTCTAGGGAACAAAATACACCTGAGACAATTGACATCAATCGATGTTCAAATAAGGCTAGAGGATTATCTGTACTTTCTTCCGGCAAATCAATTTTTGTCTTTAATCTTCTTGTTGCCCCTTGGCCCAACTTATAGCTTACAACTTGTGTTAGCGCAATTTCTATCTCGTTTTCTTTGTGATCTGTTGAGGATTGAGAGCGCAAGCAAATACCTAAAATCGGCCATTTAATATAGCACATATGGTATTGAAACTAAAAAGACAAATCAAATTATCAAATGTCTGACGGGGCGGCAACAGACGACACCAGCCCCCAGACAGACACACTGGCCCACTGGGAATTTTTTTTCCGCCCTAACTTAGGATTGCGTCATATATGAAACACCCTGAACTGTAAACACACGGATCCCCAAATTGATTAAATTCATTTTATTTAATCTGTAGAATCATTTTCTAAGGAAGCAATATTGAATAATAAGCCTGTCATCGTAGAGGTCTCTGTAATTCGCTCATTGGTGGAAAAAGCAAAGAAAAGGTGACATTAGCTTTCAATAAATTAGTTGAAATAATTTCAGTTTTAAAATTTTAATTAATTTACAGTTTCCTTGACATGTGAAAAGAGTAGGCTTGCCAAGTACAGTAAAAAAAAGCATTCGACAACGTGAATTTTAATGAAATAAAAATTGAAACTAGTTAATTCTGAAAATTTTAAAAGATATTCTTTATGTTAATAACAAAAACTGGAAGAAAAAATTTGAAAATGTCTATGAGACATTTTTTTATTTCCAACCTTCATGATGCTTTAGTTGTTGGTTTTTTTTCTGATTTTGTTTTTGGTATATATAATTTTTTTTTGTTTTGTTTTTTTATATGTTGTGTGTATTTCTTTTTGTCACTGGAGGTCTGTGAGTGACATGGACATATTGCCGAAGCATTGTGACCTCGTAATAAGAGTTAATTACGCAGGAGAAAATTAGAAATTGATGGTATAAATTGAATTTATTCTTCATTATTATTCAAATGTAGTAATGGCAAAAATTAGGGAAATTAGTTGTTTGTTTTTGGTGGGGTGTTTTGTTAATGTTTTTTACATCTTTTTTTATCTAATAAAATTTCTTTTAAGTTCTTGTAATTCTATATTCTTTTTCTTTTCCTTTCTTTTCTTTTCTTTTTTCTTTTTTTTTTTTTTTTTGGCTTCTATATCATTCTTTTGCAAAATCTTCACTTGCACCAATCTTTCCTCGCATTTTCTTTTTTCCTTGTGTTTTTTTTCTTTACTTTTCTTACTGTTCCTCTTTGATTCACTCTGTTTTATTTTCTTTAGTTTATGCTTTCCATTTTGTTCTTTCTTTCTTTCTTTTCATCCTTCTATAATTTTCCTAGCTTCCATTCAACCTTTTATATTTTTTATCCTATCAATACACCTGTCTTTTTTTTTTATTTTCTTTAATTCACCTTTCAATCTTTTTCTTTCTTTCTTTCAATTCGAAGAATGTCGGGTGGGGTTGTTGTTAACATGATAGCCTGAGACACTGGAGAAAGCGAGATCAAACTCCATTCGAGCTATTACGTTCTCTTTCAGACTAATACCCATGTGAAAGGTAGGAATTCACAAATCTCCTCTGCTATGGGTGAAATAGTTTCCACAATCTCCAAATGAATGTTACTGCTCTTGTTCTAGGATGCTTTTGGTATTAAATAAGAGAAAACGGTTGACATGCCAAGAAACAAATCCAGGAATTTATTTTACTTTTTTCTTATCTTCCATTCTTCATTCGAACTCTTTTCTTTCCAAAAATGCATACGTCTCCGTTTTTCCTTTTATTTATTCCCTCTGTAATTCATTTCTTTCTATTCACCCGGGTATCTTTTTCTTTCTTTCTATTTATATTAGATTTTTCTTTCTATTTCTCCTTCTTTCTTTTAATATTCCTTCAGTTCATCTTTCAATTTGGATCCTTTCGATCCATTTCTTTTTAATTATTTTGTTTACCTTTCAATCTTTATTCTTACTTTGAACACATTTTTGAATTTTCTCGTTTTCATCTTCTCATCTTGTTCCCTTTTTTCTTTCTATTTTTTTTTCCGTCTATCCATCTTGTTCCTTTTTTTCTTTCCATCATTTCGTCGTTCTATTTTATCTTTCCTTCTATCCATCTTGTTCCTTTTTTTCCCATCATTTCGTCGTTTAATTTTTTCTTTCATTCTGTCCATCTTATTCTTTTTTTCTTTCCATCATTTCGTCGTTCTATTTTTTCTTTCCTTCTATCCATTTTGTTCCTTTTTTCTTTCCATCTTTTCATCGTTCTATTTTTTCTTTCCTTCTATCCATCATGTTCCTTTTTTCTTTCCATCTTTTCATAGTTCTATTTTTCTGTCCTTCTATCAATCTTGTTCCTTTTTTCTTTCCATTTTTTCTTTCTTTCTATCCATCTTGTTCCTTTTTTCTTTCCATCATTTCGTCGTTCTATTTTTTCTTTCCTTCTTTCCATCTTGTTCCCTTTTTTCTTTCCATCTTTTCATCGTTCTATTTTTTCTTTCCTTCTATTTTTCTTTCCTTCTATTCATCGTGTTCTCTTTTTTCCTTTCCATCATTCTATCTTTCTGTTTTTTTCTTTCCTACTATTTATCTTGTTCTCTTTTTCTTTCCATCATTTCATTTTTCTGTTTTTTCTTTCCTTTTATTCATTCTCACTTTTAGTCTTCCATCTAATTTACCCTTCTCTTATGTTCTTCCCTTGTATTGAATCTTCACTTTTTCTTTTCCTTCTATTCAATCTTCTATTTTTCTTTTTCTCTTCTTTCTCTTTTCTTTCCTTCGATAAATACTTCCGTCCCACTTTCTGTCTTTCTTTTCACCTTTTTCTTCTTTTCATTCACCTTTCTACCAAATGTTTTCCATTTCTTCTTCTTTCTCCTTTTTTTGTTCCCTTTTTGTCTATCTTTTAGACATTTTTCTTTTCTTTCTTATCGTCTTTTTCATTCACTCCTACTTTCTTTATTTCAATTTCCTTTCTTTTTCTTGCTCTTCAATTTATTCTTTTTATGTCTTTCAAAGCACTCTTTTGTTCCTTTTATTTCTCACTCTCCTCTCTCTCTCTTTCTCTCTGTCTCTGTCTCTGTCTCTGTCTCTCTCTCTCTCTCTCTCTCTCTCTCTATATATATATATATATATATATATATATATATATATATATATATATATATATATATATACTAACCTAACATGCAGCTATTTTTATTCCATTTCAACTGATTTTGTTTCATGTAATATTTCATTATTTTAATATTCATTCTGTGATGAAACTTATATGCCTGACTAAGTCAACAATATCATAGTATTTTTTAAACAAGACTTTATCCAGTCTTAGGCTCAGCATAATTATGGCCTAGTACGTAAGTAAACTGAGTAAATGTCTCTCTTATTCATCCAGTTATAATTTCGTTTTCCTTTTCTTCTTTAATTTCTATCTTTCATCCATTCCCTTTTCCTTCATTTCATCTTTAGTTTAACATGTTTTCTTCCTCTGACATATTCCTCCATCTTTTATTCTTTTTATGCCGTCTTTTATTCTTTTTCTTTTCATTTCTGTCTTAATATTCTTCCTTCCTTCCTATGCCCCTACAAACCTTTATTCGTTCTCTTCTCCATTTCTTTATTTTTTTCTTTCTTTCTTTGTCGTTGTTTTCTTACTTTCTCTTCTTTTCTTTTTTTCTTTCCTTATATCTTCATTCCTCCATTTTTTTCCTTCCTCCTTATTTTATTTCTTTTTCCTCTCTTCATTTTACTCTTACGTTTTTTTTCCCATATTTTTCCTTCGCTGCATCGCATCTTTCTCATATTTATCTCTTTTCTTAGTCTATTTTTATTGTCTTTTTCCTTCCCTCTTCAATGATTCATTTGCCCAGTCAGTTGGGCTGTAAAATACACTGACTGCACCTCTGCAGAGGGGTAAGACCCCCCTCCATGAGTGTCCTGGATATGACAATAAATAGTCTGATGGTGAAATCCCAATAATGCTGGGGCTTTAGGGAATACGGAGCACACCTTCATTGCCATTGCTCCCAGGTCCTCTCTGGCCCGGCGTGGTGGCACCTGATAAGGCCTTATCTACAGGTTAAATAGAACTAACGGCATACTTTTGCTAAACTGAATGGTTTGATTAAACTGAATAGCTTGAAATAGAAATGCTTTTTTGACAATTAAACCGTACTTACATTTAAACTGCGTGCTTATGCTAAACTGAATTATTTAAAATAGAACTTGTTTTTGACATTGAAACTGTATTTACACAAAACTGAATTGTTTGACGTAGAGCTGTTTTGATATGTAACTGTGTGAAACAAAATCTGTACTTATACTTAATTGAATTAGCAGAATCACAACTGCTTGACTAAACTGAATAGCTCGAAATAGAAATGCTTTTCACAATTAAACTGTACTTACATTTAAACTGCGTGCTTATGCTGAACTGAATTATTTGAAATTGAACTATTTTTGACATTGAAACTGTACATACACTAAACTGAATTGTTATATATAACTGCTTGAATAGTTTGACATAGAAATGTTTTTTGACAATTAAACTGTGTGCTCATGCTAAACTGAATTGTTTGAAATAGAACTGGTTATTGACATAAAAATGGATTTGCCGTTAAATAACCTACAAAGGTTGATATGCCATAAAACCCAACAAACAAATCTATGATCCATTTTTTTTATTTCTTTTTTCTTTCTTTTTTTTTTTTTTTTCGTGAATGCTTCTTTTTTTCCTTTCATGATCTGTTTTCTTCATTCTGTATTTGTTCCTCATTTTTTTTCTTCTTTCGCTTTTTAATGCCTTGCTTCTTTCTTTTCTTCTTCCTTTGTTTCTTTACTTCTTACTTTTTTTCCTTTTATCTGTTTTTCTTTTTTTTTTTCACCTCAGTTGTTTCATTTATACTGCTTCCCAGATTCTTTGACCTTCATTCTACAGTATTTGACCTTCTCTTTCTTCCCTTTTTCCTTGCCCATTTACTCGTTATTTCTTATATGTTCTTCTACGTCATTTTTTCTTGATTAGTGAAACCCCACAATTAATTTATTGAAATATTTCCAGCCGCCTTTCCACATTCTATATGTACATGAAAAAAAAAAAAAATGAATATAATTCTTAAAATAATAAAAACAATCTAGTTTGTGCCTTAAAATATTCAAGAACATTTATTTTTGGAAGTTTATGGCTGTTTAAATAAAAGTTCGATTTCTTCTTATCATATACGTAATACTGCTATCTCAGTTTACTATTTTTTCTTCATCAATGAGATTTCTTTTATATCAAGACAATTTGCTTCTATTATCTTTTGGACGCTATTTTTCCTTTCTTTCGCTTCTCTTTTTATTTCATTTTTTTAAAAATCATTTCTTTCTTTCTTTTTTTCTTTTATTCTTTCTTTCTTTACTTTCGTCTTTTTAAAAAATCTTTTTTGTTTTTTATTCTCTTGTCTATCAAGTTCTTTCCCTATCCTTCTCAACGCAATTTGATCTTTTTTCTAAATCATTCTTTTCTTTGCTTCTATTTTTCCTGTTTTTTCTTTTCTTTTTTATCTTTCTCACTTTTTTCTTCTACTGTCTATCAAACTCGTTTCCCATCATTCGGTTTTTATGTTTTTTAAAAATCTGTCCTTCCTTTGTTTTTTAGTTTTACTTTTCGCTTACTTTGGTTTTTTTGTTTTTTTTTTTTCATTTATCAGTTTTTCTTCTCTTATCTAACAAGCTCTTTGCATATAATTTCTTCCTTCTCATTTTCTTCTTTTTTATCGTTCATTCCTTTGTTTTATTCTTACTTTCGTCTTTTCTTTTTTTCATCTATCTCGTTGTTTTCCACTTGCCGACTAATCTTTTTTTTTCTCTCATTCCCTTCTCATTTTTATCTTTTTAAAAAAAATCTTTTCTTTCTTTGTTTCTATTTCTATTTTTATTTTTTATTTTCTTTCTTTACTTTTATTCTTTTTTTCTACCAAGCTTTTTTCTTTTCCCTCCCTTACCTTTTTTAAAATATTTTTTAAATCATTATTTTGATTGTTTCTATTTTTCTTTTCTTTTTTTTTTATCCTTCTCGGTTTTTTCTCTTTTCCACCGTACATTTTCGATCGTCTCTCCTCTTTTTATCCTTTGTTTTTTTTTTCTATTTTTACCTCATTCTTTTATTTATTTATCCTTATCGCTTTTTCTTCTCTTGTCTATCAAGCTCTTTTCTAACCCTTCACTCCTCTTTTTCATCATTTTTTTTAAAAGATCATGCCTTTCTTTGTTTTTATTTTGACTTTATTCTTTTCTCTTTTTTCTTTATCGCATTTTCTTTTCTTGTAAATCAACTTCTTTTCTCGTCCTTTCTTTCTTCTCATTTTTTTTACATCGTTCCCTTTTTTTTTGTATCTGTTTTAACTTCATTTTTATTTTTCATTTATTCTTATTCTTTATTCTTTTTTATTTACTTTTCTTCAATTCTCTCTCTCTCTCTCTCTCTCTCTCTCTCTCTCTCTCTCTCTCTCTCTCTCTCTCTCTCTCTCTCTCTCCTGCGTTTTGCTTTTAAAACATTTCAACACTCTTCTAGTTTTTTTTATTTGTCCTCTTTTTTCTTTTTTCTTTATTCATCATTTTCATTCTTTTTCATTTACGCTTTTTTATTCTTTCTTACTTATTTTTGCTTTTAAAAAATGTCAACACTCATCTATTTATTTATTTGTTGTCTTTTTTCTTTTTTTTTTCCTGATTTCATTGGTTATTTTTTCTTTAATTTCACTTCCAAGCAGTTTTACTTTCCTTCCTTTTCATCTCTTTTTTCATCCTTAAAGATCGTTCATGATTTTGTTTCTATTTTTCACCTTTTTACTCTATCTTTCCCATTTTTTTCTTTTTCTTATTCATTATTTTTTCTTTTCTTTAAATTCTAATATTCATTTACTTTTCTCGCTTTTATCTCTTTTTTCTATCATCTCTACAAAATGTTCTTCCCGCTTTTTCCAAGCTTTTTTCCTTTACTTCTTTCTTTTAAGTTTTTATTTTTTTTAAATCGTTCATTTCTATGATTGTATATTTACCGTTCCTATTGTTTTGTTTTTTTTACCTTTCTCAGTTTTTCTTTCTTTTTTTTTTTTTTTCTTTTTTTTTTACTCTTCCTTGAATTCTTTCCCCTGACTTATTTTTTTTAGATTTCAACATTCATTCTGTTTTTTGTTTCTCTTTTTCTTCGTCAGACACTTTTATTTCATCTTCTTTTCTTCCCTTTTGATTAAAATCATTCCCTCCTCATTTCTTTATTTTTACTTCCTCTTTTTTTTATATCTATCTTTCCTCGTTCTTTTCTTCTATTTGTTTTTGTATTACTTTTTACTTTTTATTGAATTTTATGCATTCTTTCAATTTTTCTGTTCTTTTTTTTTATTCATCATATTTGTCTCTTTTTATTCTCCTTTCTGATTATCTTATTTATTTATTTATTTATTTATTTATTTCCTTATTTTCTATTTCATCACTTTTTTTTTCTGATGATATTTTCGCTCTTATTTTACGCGTGTTTTATTAAATTTCTCTATCTTTGATTTATTCATTCAATCATTGCTTTCACATTTCATTTAATATGCATTGTTTCGAGAACTTTCCTTTATTCTTTTTCATTTTATCTTAATTTTTCTTTCTACATTCTTTTTTTATACAACTCATCTTTTACTCAGTTTTACCACATGTTTCTTTCTTTCTTTCTTTCTTTCTTTCTTTTAATTCTATATTTAATTTTTTTTCTTTAGTTATTAATTTATTTGCTTCATTATCTATCTTTTTGTCTTTCTTTCTTTTCTTTTTAATAATGTAAATATTTTTCTTTCTCTCTGACAACTTTTTTCCAATCTCTATTTATATTGCTTTCCATATTTCTGAATATATCTTTTAACATTAAGTATGATATTAACTTTTATCTATCTATCTATCTATCTATCTATCTATCTATCTCAGTCCATATCTATCAATCAATCCCTAAGGTAACGCGTCTATTTTCTTTCTTTCTTTCTTTTAATTCTATATTAATTTATTTATTTACTTATTAATTGATTTATTTCTATATTTTCTTTTAATCTTTTTTTTTTTTTCTTTTCTTTTTATTAATGTAAATATTTTTCTTTCTTTCTGACAATTTTTTTCCAGTTTCTATTTATCTTGCTTTCAGTATTTCTGAATTCATTCTTTAACATTAACTAAGTATGATATTAACATTTATCTATCTATCTATCTATCTATCTATCTATCTATCTTAGTCTGTTCATATCTATCTATCAATGCCAAAGGTAACATGTCGATTTTCTTTCTTTCTTTCTTTCTTTCTTTCTTTCTTTCTTTCTTTCTTTCTTTCTTTCTATCACATTTTATTCCTTTTCCTCGTTTCTTATTGCAAATTCTTTATCTTTCTATCTATCCCAAAGGTAACGCGTCTGTTTTTTTCTTTCTTTCGTCCTTTCTTTCTATTACATTTTTTTTTTCATTTTCCTCGTTTGTCATTGCAAATTCTTGATCCAGTCTCTTTTTTATTCTTTAATAGATAAGATCTAAATAAAGTGTACAAAAAAAGAAAAGGAGTGAGGAGAAAAGGAAAACGGGGAATTGGATAAGGAGAAAGTAAATGAAAGATAGAAAGTAATTGATTTTATATGTATAGTTATTTTAGGATTCTTTATTCTTTTTCATTTTGTTGTATTTTTCTTCCTTCATTTAGATTTCGATACCCCCCCCCCATTTTACTTAGTTTTTACCTTTCTTTCTTTCTTTCTTTCTGACTTTCTTTCTTTCTTTCTTTCTTTCTTTTCATCTTCTCTTTCTCCACCAAACATTTTATTTATTCTTGTCCATTTATAACCACTTACCATCTCTTAATTTATTTCTTCATAGCGTTCCTTTGTTGCATTCTTTTTCTTACTTCTTTAATTGTACCCTTTATTTAGAACTTATCTATTTATTTCTTAGTAGGGGTCAATATATATATATGTGTGTGTGTGTGTGTGTGTGTGTGTAAAACATCATAGAGATAGATACTGTTGGCTCAAGCCATAAACTTTCAAGAAAAAAATGTTTCGTTCAAGGATCGAACTGAGTTGTCTCCCTTTTTAAATTCTTTCTTTAGGTTATTTATTTATTTTTTTCTTTTTCTTTTTTTGTTTTCTGTGTAGGTGGAGGGTAAAAATTGCAATTCTAAATTTGCGGTTCTAGTAATTACATTATGAAATCATCATTCTTGCTTCTTTTTTTATACTTGATCTTCTAATTTACGCGAGAGGAGTTTCTAACGGGCATATTTAACAGGGCAGACCCTGTTAAATTGGGACTTTCATGTATGGGTAGAGGAGTGCATAGATGCTCGTTAGATTTCTCATCGACAAAGTTGGAAATAAAATAAAATTAAATAAAGAAAAATAACAACAACAAAATCAAATAAACAAACATAACAAAACGAAACAAAAAGCACCCCGATGAAAGCCGAAAGCACTCTAACAAAATTAATTTAACTTCTATGATGCAATTTCACGCATTCTATAAAAGCCGCCTTAACGAATGATCAGAGGTTTCTCGAGTCCATGATGTTAGAATAGGAGCTCTGAAAAATTAATTGTAGAATTAAATTGGAGTACTGATTTTCACATCCAATCTCTTTCACTGATATCTCAAACTCCAGGATATTTTCATAGCATTATTTATCTATTTATTTATGTATTTATTAAGTAAGTAAAGTTGGCGACCGTAGTCAAAGGTGACCAGAAGATTCCCTTTTTAATAGCTACAACACCTAGGTGTTGGGTAGGGCGATTCTCTTTTACCTGGATAACTCCTCTTTACCCTCGATACGTACCATATATTGTTGAGTGTTAAGCAAGGAGGTATCAAGTACCATTTTTAAAGTCTTTGGTATGACGCGACTTGGGATTGAACCCAGGTCTCCCAGACCAATGGCGAACACTCTACCCAATTGGTATTGTGCCGGTTAGTATTGTTTATCATGTATCTATTTACCCAAGCTTTCCACCATGGCCAGATTGCAACACAAAATCAATGTCTAAGCGGTGTATATCTGGTTTAGGAGGTACCCGTGGTGTAATGGTTTTAAGGAGGTGTCCGTGGTGTAATGGTTATCGTCGTGGGAAATGAACACGGCGACACGAGTTCAAATCCTTGACGAGACTGATTGCATTTCGCATAGTGGGAAAATACTCGTGGGAAAGGTATGAATCCAATTATTCTCCCTCCAGCAATGGGTAGATAGTAGAACAGACTTGGAAAAAAGGCCACAGACACGTATGGGATGCTTCAGACTGCTTTTCGACCATCTTGCATGAATGGAGCCTCAGTTTTTGAGTGGCATAAGTGATTCAAGAAAGGCAGGGAGTCTGTGAGGGGTGATGAGAGGTGTTGAAGGAGCAAGGAAGTCAATACACCACAGTTGATTGGCCAAAGGTTAGGGTTACTATGTTGAGGATTTAAGGGAGTCCAGGGAGAGATTCCGTCGGAAGAAGCCAGCACTCTTCAAATCGGGTCAGTGGCATTTCCAGCAGGACAATACAACAGTCCACAACTCAATCCTTGTCACAGACTATTTGACGAAGATGGGCATCAAGACAGTTCCTCACCCTTCCTATAGTCCAGATCTTGCTCCCTGTGACTTTTGGTTATTCTCTAAGCTCAGAAGCTGTTGTTATGAGACACTTGAAGAAATGAAAGAGGCTGTGACGAAGGTCATTGACACGCTCACACGAGAGGATTTCCATGGGGCCTTCCAGAAGTTGTTTGAACGGTACAACAAGTGCATTGCAACCAGATGAGATTACTTCGTAGGGGACTATAGTTTCATGAGTGTACGATCAAAAAAGTGCCCATTCGAAATATATATATATATATATATATATATATATATATATATATATATATATATATATATATTTATATATCGTTTTAAATGCCTACGACGAGAAATGGATAGCTAAACTTATATATATATATATATATATATACCAATACGATCACAGCTATACTATGAATACTTATTATCCTATAAATATTTAACCACAGTCAACGTGTTGGTTGAATATGAGACGAAATAAAGGATATGTATGTGTGTGAAGCCTAAATCACACATATGCACATCGTTTGCTACGTGTTTTTTTGTTGTTGGTAAAACAGAGTACTATTAACAAAGCTTCGATTAGGCAATAAAAAAAGTGAATTTGATTTCCAGCGAGAACTTATAACTGGTTATTTTCTTCCATACGCACTGATATTATACAGGTAAGCAGCAGATAAATCTTTTAAAACAAGAAAAAAGTATAATCCTATGCACACCATTATTTTTTTTAGGATAAATGTATTTGGTTACTGAAAATGATACATCAGTCAGATGAATAAATGTCTGTAGGAGATAATCGCTTTTATTTATTCGATGTGATGAGTCATTTGAGGTTTCGATGAAGAATACTGAAAAGTTTATGCCTCAATCAAGAAGATATATTCTTTTAATTCATACTTTTTTTAAACGGTTAAGAAATTGGAGAAACGATATGTTCAGTGAGCTTTTTTGCATAGTGAATAATTTGACTATTACCTAATTTGCATTATTCTAAAACGTTTCATTACCAATAATTTTGCATTACCTTCTCGTATTGCAATTATATTGAATTGTTTCAGAAATGATTGATGTACAATGAGTAATCTAAACTATTTTGATCATACAATTATATAATGGAATCGATTTTAATTATAAAGTTATTATTCAACACAATTTCTTTACCTATTATTAAGAGCATATGAAATTAAACAAATAGAATTTAGGATGAATTCCTATATTCGCTGTCAAAAAATAAAGCGCCTAATTTTAAATTACATTCTCTTTTTCTTATAGAAGACTTTTATTTCCATTACCCCCAGGTCCACTCAGAACCCAAATTCGAGTACCTGGTAGGTATGTGTTTAACATATCTGTTTAAAAATATTCTAATTAGATAGGACTGTATGCGAAACAGAAAACCCTTAAGAAAAAACTTCACAAAAATTAATTATAAAGGTATTCTAGGGGGTCATGTTCTTTGATGAATATGTTTGGTCCCCCATTTTGTAGTTAGTATGGTTTGTATTTGAAAAAAGCAAAGGGGGCAAAAGAAGTAAATATGTGTGACGGCGCGGACAAAAAGAACATTCAAGACAAAGCAGTACAAACAAATTCAAATTTATATTTTAACAATACATGCAATTAAACATTTTAAAACATTAGTGTTCTAATATTGTTCGACATATATTCACGTGTGTGTGTTTGTGTATGTGTAATCAACTCTAATATTACAAAAAGACTAAATAACAAAAGTGTCCTATGCGTGTTGACTAAGTATTTTCTATACCTCCTTAACAGCGTATATTAGGAGGAACGTGTTTTCTCCCATGTTGATTGTTTCTTTCTTTTGGTGGTTTGATGAAATTTCTGTTGTTTTTGAAGCTGAAGAATATCTCACCGAAAAGGTGTAACAAGTAAGAGATTGGTTGCGTGGTATATACATTTTTGTGGCGGTATACGGCTGTTAGTTAAAATTAGAGAGTGATAGTTTTCTCTCTGGAAGTCACACTAGAGTGAGTATGCTGGCTCCTGTAAGTGAACATGTAAAAAAGAGAGAGAGTGTTGGAAGATGAGCGTATTTATAGAGAATACTTGTCATGGAGTAGGCTCCAAAAACGAAGGATGAAATTGGAGTTGGGGACGTAGTTTTGAGCACTGAACACGTGGTTCTCCTGGCAATTGGTTTCCTGATACTGATTTACGTGTGTCCGCCATGTTTGTTTCGGGAACAAGTGGCAAAACGTCCATTTTAAATTATAGGAGTGTAAGTCCTATAGTATAAGGAAAATGATTCCTAGACCGCTAGTCATATCCTCGACGGTTGGACATGTTAAAAGCAATTAATGACTCAGAAGTGACGCGCCAACGGGTCCGTTTTTTACATACCCGGTTTCTTACGAGAGTCGTTTAAAAAGCTCTATACCTTACGAAGAAAGAAGAAATTAGAAGTGAACATTTTTGCTGTGGCAACATGCAACGACTGATAAAAAGTTAAAGTAAATCTTTGTCTTAACATCTTCGCTGTGGGTTCAAACAAAAGTCAATGATGTGCAATAAATGGAAAATTTGGGTGAGGCAAGGCCAACTACTAAATACAGCCGTGCATGTTGCATTAACAGGCTGATTTCTAACCCTGTAAACAAATGTAATGTAAAGATCAAAACATAACCCATTCCTGGTCGCATATGAAATTAACCGAAAAAGAGAGTTAAGTTTAAAAATTGAATAGAGAAAATTATATAATTATGTTGTTAGAATTTATCCAACGTTATTTAACTTATTTCAACATAAAAATGCATATTTATACTCTGTCTTTTACGAATCCACGAATTATAAATGGTTGAAAATGAACTTGCTTTATAATCTTCAGTCACCTGCATGGCCTGTTTACACATAAACTAGTCATTTTTTTTCACTTTCTTCAGAAATGTAAAAATAAAATATTGTAGACAAACGTTTTTTCTTTTTTTTTTTTTTGTTTTCATTACATCGGACCGTTAGAAATCAGCCTGTTAATGTAATATGCGTGGGCGTATTTACTAGTTAGGCGGGGGTGAGGCTAAGAAGTTTTTAAACGATCCTCATAGGTTTTTTTTTTAAAGAATATGTTTGTTAATATTATGAATTAAATTACCATGACCAGAAAATCAGGAGAACACTTACGTATGACATACGAAAAGACAAGACAGCTGTTTGGACCTGATTAGGTCTCATCAGCAGTGTATACCGTGATCTCCACCACGGGATCTCGAACCAGCGACCACAGATTGCAGAGCCGAAACTCTACAACTGATGCACCAATCCATTTCGCACACAAGTGACGCCATATTAACTTCTCATGGTAATTGTGCGGCCAATTAAACTTAACGTATCTTGCAAGTTATATCCGTACCCTTTACAGAGAACACGGTCACCTCCAGGGCCACGTCTTCCCAGGAAGATACGAAATACGCATCCATGTAAGTATTATGACCCCCAAGGCAAGGGTATAGATGTTACATAGCCAGATACACGAATATGGCCAAGTGAGAAATGGGTGAAATGGACATCGAATGTTAATTACGATAGAACATAGGAATCTCGGGATTCAAAAACACGTAACGACTTCTTGTTCGGGTACGAAACCTTTTTATTAACTTTGAGTTAAAGGTTTCGACGTAAGGAGGAGAGACACAATCTTGGTATGTTGTCTTATTCATTTGGCTCCCATTTCGTGCGGCCCTCATAGGGTGCAAGTTCGCCTCGAACCTGCGAGCTCCAAAAGTCGATCCTTCTCGTGTGGCGTCTAGTACCCAACTCTCTTTTCAAATTCTCACACAAACCTCCGCGCGCTTCCGGTGCCTGACGTCACCCGCACCCGGTCACCGCGTTTTGTCTCAGACTATTATGACTTTTAAGTGACACCTCCATCCACCCGGGCACGCGCGTTAACACCTACCTCAATGTTTCACCTAACTTACCCATGTGCTGAGCCGAAAGGTTCTCAGCCTAACTAAACGCAAAGGCATGAACCGAAATCCCTCGGCTATTCCATATCATAGATCTACATTTTCTTTTTTTTTTTTTTGTTAAGTAGAGGAATTATCTTACGAATCGAATTAACATGACCAGAAAATCTGGAGAACACTTACGTACGACATACGGAAACACTGAACAGCTGTTTCGACCTTATTAGATATCATCAGCGATGATTTTATAAACGTTTGCTGCTATAGCTGCAAATGTTTATAAAGACCTGCGACTCAGTCGTATCCGACTTGAAATCGAGAAAATTCTTTAGTAAAATCAGTACAGCTATCAAAGAAAAGGCTTTACAACCTTAGAAATTCTGAACATCCGTCGAATCGTAGAAGGGGCACGGACCAAGAATTAAGAAGATTTCTCTAAAACATTTTGTTCCTTACAAAGAGGAAAGATGAAACAAATCCTAAATAGTATTTGCAAAGGTACTGTTACCGCTATAATGATGACAAAAACACGAAAGCATTGTTGTTGCCCAGTCGGTGGGGCTGTAGAATACACCGCCTGCTCCTCAGCAGAGGGGTAAGACCCCTTCAATGAGTGCCCTTGATCTGACTCTAAACAATCTGATGTTGAGGTTACAGTGATGCCGGACCTTTGGGGAATGCAGAGTACCCCCTTCATTGCCATTGCTCCCAGGTTAACTTTGGCCCGACGTGGTAGCACCTGATAGGGCCATATCTATGGGTTTAATAGAACTAACGGCATACTTATACTAAACTGAGTTGTTTGACTAAACCGAATAGTTTAATATCGAAATGTTTTTGAAAATTAAACAGTACTTACATTTAAACTGCGTGCTTATGCTAAACTGAATTATTTGAAATTGAACTGTTTTTGACGTTGAGACTGTACTTGCACTAAACTGAATTGTTTAATATAGAACTGTTTTGACATTTAACTGTGTGTAAACAAAGCTGTACTTATACTAGACTGAATTAGGTGTATAAGAACTGCTTGACTAAACTGAATAGCTTGAAAGAGAAAGGTGTTTCACAATCAAATTCCACTTACATTTAAACTTCATGCTTATGCTTAACTGAATTCTTTGAAATAGAACAGATTATTTACATAAAAATGGATTTGGCGTTAAATAACCTACAAAGGTTGGTATGCCATAAAACCCAATCAACCAACCAACCCAAAACATTGGTTCGTTAATCTGATGGAGACACCGAATTCTTCAAAATTGTCACTGGAGTCCTGCAAGGAGATACATTAGTACCATAATTATTAATAATCGGCCTTTACTTCAAGTATCAAAAGATATAACAAAAGAAAATGTTTTCACGATAGTAAAAAGTAGAAAAAGCAGATGACATCCCGTTGGAACTATAGCAACTGCAAATCACGCAGAAATATCTAGTGCTTCTGATAAATTCACGAGTTCTAGTTGAACCCCTAATTCATTGCCTCGATTTGGTAGCTGGAGGCCTTAACTTCTAAGTAAACACAAATAACACAGAGTTAACAAAAAACAAACAAACTAGTCCAGTTCTCGTATCTCGGCAGCAGTATCTCATGTACTGAAAGTGACATCAACATACACCTCGCAAAACCATGGGATGTTATTGGCAGATTATCGATCACATGAAAAACTTATTTATCCAATAAAATAAATCGGAATAATTTCCAAGCTGTCACTGCGTCTCTACGACTGTGTGACAATACACCTCCTGCCAACCCCAACTATCAGAACCATCCAAACTACTCATAGCCATTAGATCGTCTAGTGGTTTTTCCGACCAGGTGTATTCTACATTTTTTACGGACATACAAAACATTACATACACAACCGAGAGAGTGGAAGAAAAGAAGAACAAACAATCACGGGCTTGAATTAGCTCCAAGTGTAAGAAGAGAAGAGTCTGTGAACTTTCCTAGCAATCTGTGCTTCTGTGAGCTAAAGCGAACGTGTACTCGAGCGAAATTCCCACAAAGCCACCAAGGAATGCTGACTCATCTTCTACGTTGGCCAAACCGGCCTTGAGTCCACAGGCCTAACTCCTGCTCTCTTCTGCTGACTACCCTGTTCTCGTCTGTCGACTGGTCTGTTTTCTCCACTTCTCTTGACTGACTTCTTCTCTTCAGTTCTGAGACCTTCCTTCCCCCGTCCTCTTCCGGTCTCGTGAGAAATCTCGCTGGGAAGCCCTTTGTGGGGATTTCGCGCCAAAACAGGCAAATGGATCCTCTGACTGGCACCCAAACCCACACAATCATTGCCCACATCGCGTCACAACTGTTTGAATGCACTACATGAACGCTGCCATAACATAGAGAAAAAGCAAGATGGTAATTACACAAAAGAGATGTGTGCTCCTTTTATTACGAGAACTGGTTGTAACACCTGCCTCCCACTTCACAAACTATTCATTTTAGACAAACAAGAGATTTGAGACACTGCAGGAGAAGTTGAGACGAGGGCATAAACGACGTTCTCAAATGAATTTCAACGAACTGACGTGCCAGTGTTGGCTGGTGATCGTTTTTCTTTTCTCTTTGAAGGTCCAAGTATGTCTCTCTTTTTGTTTTCTTTTATTTTGACTCTGTGGTCTGCCGATACGGCAAAGTCTACTATTCAACAGGTTCTCTTTTTTTAATAATCCCTAGGTTTGATCTCCTGTCAACGATTAAGGGGATCTGTTTTTATCTCAAAATCCAAGAGAATTTTGTGCATCTCATTCTTCCAGACGGGTTCTGGTTCGTGCATATAGCATTTAGTAGTATGAATAGATTTCAATTTCTTGATATTTGGTTTGCTTTGGTTTGGTTTTATATCATATTGACCATTTTCATACATATAAACTGTTCTATTTCAAACAATTCAGTTTAGCATAATTACACAGTTTACTTCTATTCAACCCGTAGATAGGACCCTATCAGGTGCTACTACTCCAGGCCAGAGTGGACCTGGGAGTGATGGTAATGAAAGGGGTACTCAACATTCCCCAAAGCCCCAGCATTAATGGAATCTCACTATCAGATTGTTTAGTGTCAGATCCAGGACACTCGTTGCGTGGTGGGGGACTTACCCCTCGGCAGAGATGCAGTCGGTGTATTCTGCAGCCCCAGTTGGCCGATCCAGCTTATAATATAATTATTCGTTTCGTCGCTGTTCTCTTGTATGTTATCAATTTTCGCTTTAACATAGTTGATGCTTATGTCGTTGTTTTATGCAGCTGTTTGGAATGATTCAGTTTCTCTCTAAAAATGTTCTTTTCTTAGCCATTTCCAGATATTTTCGTGTGCGATTTTGTTAGTTTGACACATGAAATTTCCATATTGTTTCTGTTATTGTTGTTTTACTCCTTGAAAGTTTGTCAAAGCGATTTAAACTAATGCTTCTTTTTTTATTGAACTTTTCGTGGCTGCAAGATACGTCAGATCTCCATGATTCTTCTCAGTATTCTTGTTGATTTTAGCAATGCTATCTTCTATATGGTCTCAATCTTTCCACTGATTTTCAGTTGGCTAAATCTCTTTTCCTAGCCTTTGGGGATCTTTCCAAGTATACACGTATCAAATACAATTGCTATCACTAAAACGTTTACGTTCCTCAGTTTTTTTTTCAAATCTCTTTCTAGATCCAGATATATTTGTACATATCTATGTATGAATGGATTATTATTTACTCCTTGAGAGTTATACATACCAGTGTTAGTTGATGGTATTTCACTTTCATTTCAATAAGCTATTTGTTGTGGTGTTTAGGGGTCAAAATGAACACACGCAGACAAGAGAAATAGGTTTGAACAAATATATTACAATAACAGAACAAATATACAGAATACAGGTGTAATACAACAATTAAGAATGCCCTTACTGTACTGTCAGGAAGCTTGTAGGTTACACAGACACACCCAGCAGCTCCAAAAATGTCTCGGGCCCCGTCAGCATTCCCCTAAAAACGGGTGGCTCAGGTGCCAGGTGTAAAACTAGCCCCTCTAAAAGGGTTAGAGCCTGGGGGACGAGGCTCGTGGATGCCGGACAAGGTTTATTAAGATCGGCCAGAATACTGACGAGAGTCCCAGAGAGGAGACTTGCCGTCACTCAATCTCCATTGAGAAACCATCAGCTAACGCTAGTGTGAAAAACTCAAAAACGAGTTATAACAATGATAATAACAACATTCTTTAGGATTTTGATATCCTCAGAGATCACCTAATCCCGGCCAGAAGACCAGACCTAGAGATAGTTCACAAAAAGAAAAAAAAAGAAGTAAAAGAAAGAGAACCTACTGAATAGACTTTGCTGTTTCGGTAGACCACAGAGGAAAACTAAAAGAAAGCGAAGAGTAAGACAAATATTTTAAACTTACCAGAGAAAAAGAAAAAAAACTATGGAACATGAGGTTTACAGCAATGTCAATTGTAATTGGTGTACCGAGAAGGATACCCAAAGTCTTTTTAAAGGGTATGGAAGCCTCGGAAATCAGAGGTTTAGCCGGGACCACCCAAACTACAGCATTGTTAAGATCGGCCAGAATACTGAGAAGAGTCCTGTAGACTTGAAGAGACTTGCTATCACTCAGACTCCAGTAAAAGACGATCAGCTTACACTGGTGTGAAAAACTCGCAAGGTGTAATACAATGTCGGCTCCTTTATTTTTCCTCTGAATTTCGTCTTTTCAGTGAGTCCTGATTTGCTTAAGCACAAAAGGTTCCTTTGCTACAGTTTTGGATTTTAATGTCTTAATCGACTCTCGAAAGATAAATATACCCGATTATTTGAAGAATTCCATAAAACAGTTCTTTCTATTCCGATGTTAATGTATCTGTGGTAGTGACCTCTTCACATTTTAGAACACCAATTTTCCTTAACCAAGCTGGCCCGACGTGAACCGCAACTTTAGAATTATGCTGTTAAGGACACTGACTGACTTGGAAGCTCATTTTTCGGTACACTCTTCATAACCTTCTAGTTAACGTCACAATTTTATGTGCTGAGAATAAATCAAAATATGAGCACAATAAATGCACCTGATATAGTAACAGTCCTTAGTTTCATTTAGCTCACCGTATATTAGTGGATTCAGGCTTGATTTATTAATAAGTATCAATTGTCCGGAAATGCAACTTTATCTGCGGTATAATGATCAAACACAAATGAACTAAACTGATAATTTTTCATGACCAATAAATGTTTATATTCAATCTGAGCAAGAATTCAAAAGTCACTGACCAAATTTAGCTCAGTTGGCACAAGGTCAGAAGTATTGGGTAGAGTTTATAAACACTTATACTAAGCGGCATGCCATAAAACTAAGGATAGCTAACATTTTTGGACAAGTTCACAAATACAGGCCATCCAGTAAAGAACAAACACATCAATAGCAATGGATCTTCAAAATAAGCTTGATAACTCATGCATCACGATGACGCACTTAGCGTAACGGCTACAAGCGAGAAAAATGGAATCGACGACACGAGTTCGTAATCTGGACGAGACTGTAAGCGTTTTACGTTGAAATAATTTCCTTTAGAAAGGCATGATCCCTTTTTTCTCTCCTAGCTATGGATAGATACTAAGGTAGATAGAACTCTTCAGTCTTGGTTAGGCAGCCTATCTATGAGAAGGAAAACTCTGAATTTACTCAAATTTATTTCACTTAAAAATTAACCTTTTTTCACATCAATTTTAAAAAATGTGAAAAGATAAGTAGGATTTAAAAAATGTGAAAAGATAAGTAGGATTTTTCTGAATTTTAATGTGTTTAATGATACAGGAAAATAATAGTCGAACTGCACATTTTTAGAAATCTGTCAAAAATTATTCGGGCATAGACTGTAATAGATCTGCTGTATTGATTGTACGACCACATAACTCCCGTCTCACATACAATACAAGTAAGACAAGCAAGACATGTTGAACACTGTTTGGAGAAGCAAGGACGAACTCATAGAGCAACTTTCTAATATGGACTACTAAACACAGCGGTAACTGACCAACAAGGACTTATATTCATCAGTTCTGTGCGGACACTGAATGTGGTCTACAGGACTTACCATAAGCAATGCCCGCTAAGGACTGATGAAAAAAAAAGAATCAAAGGAAACGACGTGATGATGATGGAGTGATGTCAAATGCTTGTCATACTTTGATTTTTAAACGATTCAACTCATCGTGTCATTTTTCACCATTTAAATATCAGTTCTATTTGATCCATAGATAGGGATCTATCGGGTGCTACCACTCCAGGTCAGAGTGGACCTTGGAACAATAGCAATAAAGGAGTACTCAACATTTCTGGAGCCTCTACATCAGATATTTTTAATGCCATATCTAGGAAACTCGTTAGGTGGGGGTGGGACATATCCATCTGCAGGGATGCAGTCGGTGTATTCTGCAGCCCCAGCCGACAGGGTTGAAAATCAGGACGAGGCTATATGCTAATTTATTTTACGTTATACTCAGATTTATCCTTTTTATTATTAATTATTTATTATTCTTATTCTTATTCTACTTATCCTTATTAGTAGTAGTAGAGATCGTTGTAGAAATAGTATAAATGGTGGCAGTAGTGGTATTTCACTTTACGTGAGTTTTTACCTTAAAGTTGGGTAGTGACCTTTCACGGACCTCGAGTAACAGCAAGTCTCTTCAGGTCTGCAGGACTCATCTTACTCTTCTGGCCGTTCTTTAGAATATTATAATCTGAATATTCTTGACCCTTCCTCAAATTTCCAATTCTTCAAGTCCTCTTTCCAAGTCTTTTAGGACCGTTTTAAGCGCTCCCAGGAGAATTGGTATCACCGTCACATTCATGTTCCAAAGGGTTTTTTTTTGTTCTTGGGAACAGTCTAGGTATTTGTCTACCTTTTTCTTTCTTTGGTCTGCCAGACCTAGACAGCGAGGTCTTCTTTTAATAATTGCCAGTGGATCTGGTGTTCTGGCCGAGATTAAGTAATCTATTTTTTATCTAAAAAACACAAGAGATTCTAGACATCTCATTTTCTCGCACAGATTCAGGTTTGTGCATATACCCTTTCGTAGTGAGGTCAAATTTCATTCAGTTGCAGAATTACTAGTGGATCACCTTTCTATCCCAATCGTGATTAGTCTTGTCCTTCTACTTTGCTTACTATGGGATTAATTGTTTCAAATCTTTCCTCGAATAACTTAAACTAGCTATCTTGTTCTGTACCATCGATGTTCTCTTGATATCATATAACTGTGTACCAAGAAAAATTAAAACTCGCAAGGAAAAAACACACAAAAATGTAAACATGAACGTATAATTGCCAGGGCTCCATGAATTGTATGTATAAAATAACCCTAGCCAAGTTGATATGCCGTTAAAGTCGAGAAGTGAATTATGTAATAATTCGGTTGTTTTCCACTGTAAACGTGTTCTGCAATCTGGTTTAGTCTTAGAGGTGCTATTTATGTTGTGCATCTTGAGCAAAAATTTCCAGGCAATGTCCATCCCTCTTTACATTCAACACTGGTTTGATTTAGGTTTTTCTTTTCCTAGACTAGTGGCTTTAGCAATATTAAAGAGCTCCGTCTCATACTATTTATTAATAACTGCAAGAATAATATCTGGTTTCATAGGTCTCCCAAAGTTATAACGCTATATATATAGAGAACGATCATTAAATAAGTTTCCAGACATTTTTCGAATGGGCACTTTTATTGATAGTACACACATAAAACTCCAGTCTACTTCGAAGTAATCTCCTCCGGCTGCAATGCACTTGTTGTACCGTTCCAACAACTTTTGGAAGTCCCCATGGAAGTCCTCTTGTGTGAGCGTGTCAATGACCTTCGTCACAGCCTCTTTCATCTCCTCAATTGTCTCATAACGACAGCCTCAGATCTTAGGGAATAATCAAAAGTCAAAGGGAGGAAGGCCTGGACAAAAGGGAGATTGAGAAACTGACTTGATGTCCATCTTCGTCAAATAGTCTATGATAAGGAGGGAGTTCAGAATCGGTGCATTGTCCTGGTGGAAATGCCACTGACCCGATTTGAAGAGTGCTGGCCTCTTCCGACGGAATCTCTTCCTGAACTCCCTTAAAACCTCAACATAGTAACCCTAACCCTAACCCTTTGGCCAATAAACTCTGGTCAATTGATTTCTTTACTCCTCCTACACCTCTCATCATCCCTCACAGACTCCGTGCCTTCCTTGAATCTCTTATGCCACTCAAAAACTGATGCTCTATAAATGCAATATGGTCAAAAAGCAGTCTGAAGCATTCCATACGTTTCTGTGACATTTTTTCTAAGTTTAAAACAGAATTCTATTGCATATCGTTCTTCTAAAGTGTCCTCATGTCCAGATTACATTTTTGAAATTCACCATCAGTGACAATCAAGCTTTAGTAGGGTGTATTCCGATTGCTGCTGTAGTAGTTCATTTGAACCTGATACCATAACAATTGGTCAATCATCTCATAAGATGTATAGCAATAACATACTGAATTTTCAAGAGTCTATGACAATTTAAATGCCTGTACAAAAAAGTCTGGATACCGATTGAAGGCACCACGTGTATATATATATATATATATATATATATATATATATATATATATATATATATATATATTGCTAACAGCCTTTTTCAAGACTGTAACTCGAGTTAGAGACTCTACAACTTATGTCGATAACTGTTATGCCACGAGTGTTTAAGATTTGGTTGTTACAACAAATTAAAATGAAGCTCTACTCCGAAAACAAACTTATTTCTTATAATCCTATTGAATAATTTATTTTAATTATCTAATTAATTTTATTCATGTATTTATTTGGATTTTTTTTTTTCATTACATTAGTATAGAGTTTTAGTTGATTTTCTTGGATTTGAGCTGTCGGGCTTGTGACTATCCTTTTAAAATTTTAACCGTCTCGCACTGAGGAGATGTCCTGAGTAAAGGGTGGTTAAATCAGGAATGAACATTAATTAAGAGGGGAAAATGCGAACTTTACGGTGAACAGATTGAGCGAAACTTTAAAGCGAGTTGTTTGACTGCGTTGTGTGTGACTCGATATTCAAAGCAAGAGCTTCCGAGAATAAACTCCAATAAAATCACGGATGCATATTCGATTCTCGTTAAGCTTACTAAGGCTCAGCAAATTGAAAGTTCAAAGACTTGAAGTTTCGGAAAAGAAGGGGAGATAATTCATTGCATAAAAGAGAATTCATTCAAATGAAGGCTTAGAAAAGTGGAATAAATGCAAAAGAAAAAATAGATTAACAAATAAAATATATATAATTATATATATATATAGTGCAAGGAGGAAAAATAGCTGATATGGTAAAGAATAAACGGAAAAAAAAACAAAAAAAAAACACCATAAAAACAAAACAAAAAAAGATTAAAGAAGAGAAATAGGCTTAAATGAATAATGGTTTGCGGGAAGATGAAATAAATTAGCGTAAAAGAGAATGGTTCGAATAATGGCGTATATTCCAGTGACATGATACGGTGGCCTTGAGCCAGAGTAAGATTTGCAAATATCAAACTTAGAGAATTTAGTCCACTTAGGTACTGAACTGGCATATCACCACTTAACATCAGTGTTTTGATAAGAACCGGTTTTAATTTTTTAAAGTCGACAGGTGTAAGACCTGATATAACAATAAGTATATAAGAATATTTTACCATTCTCAGCAAATATATAGAACCATGGATACTACGAAAAAATGTACACACACACACACGCACACACACATATATATATATATACAATTAGACACGATTGAAAAACCACAACACAGCAATGTATATTAAAATGGAAATATAAAAGTATATGACTATATATATATATATATATATATATATATATATATATATATATATTCATTCTATCCTTTGCTATGAAGCTAGAATACAATGATTGTGCACCTGAGAAAAAAGTAAGTCTCTATACCCAAAGTGAGTGTTTAATCTGGGTATGACAGTTCATGATGATATTCTTATACGGGAGTTCTGGAGAGTGTTGGGCATCTCTTCAGTGTCATTACTCCCAGGTGCACTTGGTGCCGGGATTTAGTACCCTTCAGAGTCCCATCTATGGATTAAATAGATCTGTTTTGAATTGTTCGTATTTGAAAGGACAGTTTGTGGAAAGTAAACTTGTACAGTGAATGCAATACCCTAAGCTTAAGGCATAAAATAATCTTAGACGCGTTGATAACCGTTAAAATTAACCAACTAGTCAATCAATCAACCAATCAATATATATATATATATATGAGTGTGTGTGTGTGTGTGTGTGTGTGTGGAGGCTGACAATGTTTTATCATTGGAATAGTTTACTAATAAAAATAGGATAAAAACTAAGACGGGACTTCTAGGCTAGCTAGAATTCGACGAGTCGATCGGCAATCGAAACTGAAATGGAAAAACTGAGTTGTGTTTTCATACTGCTTTTTTTTGTGGTCTTAAGGTATATAACTGAATTTTGGTAACATTGCTCCAATTGCTGGCCAGAGAACACAATAAAAATTTCACTGATTAAACAAGATTTTGGCGTTAAATTCTATTTTCAGTAATATATATATATATATATATATATATATATAATTTGCACACGCGCAAAACAAATACTAATAAAAATAGGTCCCTGGTTTATTTCCATTTCAGATTTTTGTATTTAAATAACTCCATGATAAAATTTCTCTGATGCTATCGAAAAATGAAGACCATTACCATATATTTGCGTATGTATGCATTTACGAAACTCCTCCAATACGGGTAAAATGTGACAAAAAGTTAATGTTTAAGTATAGTAAAGCAGGTTTTAATTCTGAGTATTCCTTCTCCAATTGTAGTTGTCCCTATTATCTACCCTGAGAGAACAGATTCATTCCTGTCCTTCCAAAACGCATAAATATGAAGGGAAACACATAGAGCCCCGTCCCGTATTTGAACCCTGGTCACCAATTCTATTCTCTACAATTATAACTCTGACGCTTAGACGTCTACTAAGTGCATTTATATTTGGGTATTCATGTTTTTTATTTTTGTTTTATATTATGTGATCGGTTGTTCGATCTCCAGTGGAGGAGATCACAGTATACAATGCTGATGAGACCTAATAAAATCGAAACAGCTGTCCAGTGTTTCCATTTGTCACACGTAGTGTTTTGCCGAATTTTCTGGTCGTGCTAATTCAATTTATAAAACAATTTTTTGTTAATTTCTCATTTCAAAATGTGTTTTAATGACACATACGTATTGTTTATGTATGCATACATATAGGAAAATAAAACAATGAAATTACAAATTATTAACACGGGAAATTTATTCATAAAAATCTGATTTTTTAAAATTATTATGCAAATTAAATATTTGATGACTGTTAGTGATCACCCGCTGATTAGTTGGAACGTCCTCGCTGATAAAATGTGTTATCGATTCAAAACTACGTAGCCTGTTTTGATACGAGAAAAAACCCTGAGAATTTCGACTTTAACAGTGTATGGTTGTCTCTATCTCACTTGGTTGGTTTATTGCTGACCAAATACCGTATAATGTGAAAAGTGCTCAATATCTGTGAAAGAGCTATTATATATATATATATATATATATTAGTTTTTGTATATATTCAATAGTATGTATGCTTATCTGTGACTACTTGTTTCATGCCGTCTTATTACGATGATCATCAGGCAGAGAAAGAGAGATGTTGAAGAAATCGAAAAAATCGAACAATAGTCACAAGAAAGTTAGTGTTAGGATTGGCTATACTTCTTTTTATATGTGTTTGTGCGTGTGTATATTTATGTAGATTATATATGCGTATTATTGTGTGTAGTCGTATTGGAGAAGCAGAGACGAGCTTATAAGTGATGTACTCCTATGGACCCCCACATATGACCGGGCAAAAGCAGGACGACCAGCTCGAACATACATATAGCAGCTATGTGAGGATACGGGATGTCGTCCTGAAGACATGCCTGAGGCGATGAACGATCGGGAGAAGTGGCGAGAGAGGAACAGGGATATCCGTGCTAGCACCACAACCTGATGATGGTGATGATGATACATGCGTCTCACTGTAGATTTAAGGTTGTGAATAACATTGTTTCTTTTTTGTTTTGTTTTTGTGTAGCGATGATTTTAACTAAGGAATAAATTGTCATCATTATTGCATTTTGAAGAAAATTAATTTTTTGATTTGAAATGTAAGTTTAATAGACGAAAATGGATGCTGGTTCTAAGACTTAAGAATATTTGGTGAGGTGGTAATATCGTAATGTTGAAAGACGTTATATTCTATGAAGCATTATGCAATGTTGGAATATGTTCAGTGTTAAATTGCGATAATAATTTGTATTAGCTGTCAATGTTGTGTAAATGTTATATTAGGTATACGTTATTGCAATCTATGATATTATGTAAGTAAGGAATGTGGTAAATATACAGTATGAAGACGTTCTAATGATTATTTGTATTAGCTGACCATGTTGTGTAAATGTTATATTAGGTATACGTTATTGCAATCTATGATATTATGTAAGTAAGGAATGGGGTAAATATACAGTATGAAGACGTTCTAATGATTATTTGTATTAGCTGACCATGTTGTGTAAATGTTATATTAGGTATACGTTATTGCAATCTATGATATTATGTAAGTAAGGAATGTGGTAAATATACAGTATGAAGACGTTCTAATGATTATTTGTATTAGCTGACCATGTTGTGTAAATGTTATATTAGGTATACGTTATTGCAATCTATGATGTTACGTAAGTAAGGAATGTGGTAAATATACAGTATGAAGACGTTCTAATGATTATTTGTATTAGCTGTCTATGTTGGGTTTGTCTTATACGTTATTGTAATCAATGATGGCATGTACATAAGGGATGTGGTAAATATACTAAGGAATAAGGTATATATACTGCATTAAGACGTATTTCTAACAATCATGAAATCGTGTCTAAGTTTATATCAACAGGTAGTGAGGGTGCTTGGAGATAGATATAAAGGTTTAGTGGAGGAAAATGGTAATTACGGTATGCCATGGAGTTAATCGTGAAGGGCTGTGAGGATTTTACCGATGGAGGAGGTATTGGTATGGTGGATTGTGGAGGTAGAGATGTATTATGTGTATTGGTCGGAATGTGAGTGTAGATGTTTGTTCTCATGTCAGCATTTGGATAGTATTTCTGATTTTTTTGTATAGTAAGGTGCTTTGTGAAGGGTGAGTGATAATTTCAAGTTTCTCATAGAGGCAAAGAAGGCATTTTTCATGTTTTGCTGTAAGTGGGTGCTAGTTTTAGTATTACCCAGGTAATCGAAGGTGAGATGACCATGTCCTTTTGGTATCAGGTGTGTGTGGATAAAGAAGTGCTAGTTGGATAAATTCTGTTAGTGAAGGAAAGTTTGTGGTTAGATGTTCTATCTTTTATGGTTACTTCTGTTGCACTTATGTACTTCTTTCTTTCTTTCTTTCTCAGTTAATGATTTTCTTTCTTTGTAGTCTTTTTCATATCGTCTTTCAATTTTCTTTCTTTCTTTCTTTCTTTCTTTCTTTCTTTCTTTCTTTCTTTCCAATATCCCATTCCACCTTCTTTCTCTCTTTCTTTCTTTCTTCTTTCTCATTTAATGATTTTCTTTCTTTTTAATCTTCTTCATATCGTCTTTCAACTTTCTTACTTTCTCTCTTTCTTTCCGATGTCACATTCCACCTTCTTTCTTTCTTTCTTTCTTTCTTTCCAATTAAATGATTTTCTTTCTTTTTTTTATATTTTTCATATTGTCTTTTAATTTTGTTTGTTTTTTGTTTCTTTCTTTCCTCAATTTTTCTTATTTTACCCTTTCTTTCTTTCTTTCTTTCTTTTTCAAGCCTCTTCCAGCTTTTCAGTGGAATATACGAATTGCTGCATCCTTCTGGTTCGTTTGGAGGGGCTTTGAATACGCCCACTTCATCCCTTGGGATCATACAAAACTAAATCCGATGGTGAATCTCTAGTTTCGTAAGTCTAGGTTACGTGAAGTCTCTCATCGTTGCTATTATTATCAACTTCATTTTGTCTATGAGTCAAATAATTTTATTTTAAAATTATTAGCATTCAACTGAATGGCCTGAAACCATCTTTCTGTGTGAAAATTAATTGTATTAAGAATGTTTAATTAAACTATTTTTATAGAAATGTTAACTATTATTATGGCTATTATTAACTTCATGTGAGTTTTTCACATCAGCGTAGTTGATGGCCTTTCACCGGAGTCTGAGTGACAACAAGTCTCCTCAAGTCTCAAGAACTCTTCTCAATATTCTGGCCGATCTCAATAATGCTGTAGTATAGATGGTCTCCACTCGTCCTGTTTTTCCAAGTCCCACAGTCCTTTTATCAATCATTCTTTAACTGTATCAAGAGCACCTATTATAATTGGTATAATCGTTACTTTCATGTTTCATATTTTGTCAATTCCCAACAAGGTCGGAGAACTTATCCTTTGTTCACTTTCTTTGGCCTTTACTCAGTAGTCAGCTGGGACAGTAATGTTCACAATTCTGAAATTTCTTTCTTTTAGTTGATTATTATAAGTTCTGGTCATCAGTCGAAATTAGGTGATCCGTTTACATGTCAAAATCCCAGAGGAGTTTGTGTGTCTCCTTTTCTAGGACAGGTACAGGGATGATTATCATCCATTAAGTTTATTTTGGTTTGTTTTGGTTTGGTTTCATGACATTAACTACTGTAGGTTATTTAATGCCAAATCCCTTCATATACATGTAAACAATTCTATTTCAAACAATTCAGTTTAGCGTAAGTAAACAGTTTAGTTCTATTTGACCCATCGATAGGGCCCTATTAAGTGCTACCACAACGGGCCAGGGTGAACTTGAGAGCGATGGCAATAAACGGGTAGTCATTTCTTAAATTTTTATTGTCCAAATCTATAATACACTCTGCTAAATATATAGCCCTTAAAATCCACAATAAGAATAAGTCTTGAACTAATGCCATACTCCTATAAAACTAGTACCCCCTATACTTTCATTACTTTGTCTAACAATTCTTCTACCATCATCATAATAAACAACTTAAAAAAAACTTAATATTAAAACTGCTTCTTTACCCTCTAAAATGATCCGTGATTACCGATAGTCAAGTCATCAACGCAGCATAGTTTCAGACGCCGATGTCTTTTGTATTCCTCGTAGGAATTGTAAATTAAAATATATTGGTTAAACGTCAAGGAACCTTCATGTTTACTTTAAAGAAGACAAAAGAGACATTAGGGTTGATAACCCTACTAATGAACTCCTTCAACCCATTTCTCAATCAGATTATAATTTTGACTTCAATTCTGCACAGATGCTAACTGACATTCAAAATAAAAGACTAAGATGAATTTTTGTGGTCTGTGTTATTTCATTTTGTAATTCCTTAAATAATCGTTTTTATGATATTTCACCGTACTTGGGCAAATCACTTTTAAATAGCTACAATATATTCCACCTTTAGTTGACATTTTCCACACATATTATAACTTTACACTTTTTCTTATTGTTATTGTTTTTCTTTTTTTTTCTTCCTCCCTTTGAATCGAAATCTTTCTGGATGAAGACATTAAACGTATAAATTCTATCTAATATTCCTAATAAATCAAATGATGTTCAAATGATTTTCCAAAGGTTTTTGTATATCGTATTTTTGAAACATCGATCGTTGATTTAACATCACTAATATCATCCCTCACAGACCTGATAATGGTTCATTAAAACTGAAACGCTGTAGTGTCGACATTCTTTCTAAATAAATCTCTCCTTCTACTTGGATTACCTAGTTATCAATTTCTCTCTATATATATTAGATATATTTGAATTTTAAACACAAGTAAACAAAGTGAAATAGTTCCAAGTATTGCTATGTATCTGTTGTGGTGATTTACCCCATGACGTCACGGCATAGACCCTCCCGATACTATAAATAGTGACTTGCTTGATAAACGAAGCAAGTGAGTCTAGTCAATTACCAGTAACCGTTAGTGCCTGCATTTCCGTAAATATATACTGCGGTAAACCTTAAATCTCTTCGTATTATTCATTTCTGGCCCTTCAAGACCACAACAGTATCACAAACAATTCAATTAAACATGTCATTTGTTTCAATGATCAGTTCTATTTCAAACAATTCAATTTAGCATGAGTCATTTTTTTTTGCACTTAGTTTAAATATCAAACAGTTCTCTTTGGCCCATAGATAGGAACCTTTCATGTGCTAGCACTCCGAGCCAGAGTAGAACTGGAACTGGTGGCAATTAAGGAGTACCCAGGATTTTCCAAAGCTTCAGCATTAATGGAGCATCAAAATCAGATTGTTTAGTGTCAATTCAGGACACTCGTTTGAGGGGTGGGGGTGGAGGGGTTACCCATCTGCAGAGATACTGTCGGTTTATTCTTCAGCCCCAATTGACTGGGTTATTATAACTGTGATGAAATAAATGATTATTATTAAATTGTAACAGTTACTTGGTGTGATTTTTTTAATAAATAATGAACATTGATTACGTATTAAAGCTTTAAAAAAACTCTTTTGCATTAAATAGCCCAGCAAGAGTTGACATGCCTCAAGCTCTACAATCCAAAAAACAATCAGGATCATTATACTTGAGGTAGTTTGGATGCAGTTTGTGTTCTTTCATTGTTCCCGTTGGTATTTTAATGAATTTTCTGGTTTGATCAATGAGAGCTTTTTGTCTTTAAAACTTGCACGTCTGTGTGAAGGGGTCCATAGGAGAACGTCGCTTCTGAGTTCGACTTTATTTCTCTGAATGTATCCAGCATGTTTTGTTCATTTTATTTGGATGGTTGTAGAGATGAGTGGTAGGTGACCGTAGATGATGTTTTGTGGGATGCTGCTTCCAGGATTTGTTCAATTTAGCACGTAACATTCTTGTGCAATTCCCGTCTAACTTTTTCTCTATACGCTAAGTCAACATCAATATGATGCATCCGTATCGTAGAATTGACACGACTGCTGCTTAGAAGAAATTTCCTTTATCGAATAGATCTAACTCCCATTTATTTGATAACCTATCGATGGCAGTCCATCCCTTCGCTAGTAGCACATTGATATAATCTTCTGTAGATTAGACGGTGCTTCCGAGGTACGTGAACTTTTTCACTAATTTCAGAGAACCGCCTTTTACTGTGGCGATCTCTTCTTTTTTTATTAAAACACATTTACTCCATTTTGTCTGCATTCATATCAAGGCCAATGCCACCTGCTGCCTGCTCCAGACTGTGCAACAGAGAGTCGGCTTGTGTAGATGCATTTGCAAGAAGCGTTATATCATCTTTGTAGTTTGCGTCTGTTATAGTTTCTACGGGGTATTATCTGCTTCTTGCCTTTTTTAGAGTAAAGTCATTTTCTTTCATTAGATCTATCGACATTCGAAGTACTTTGTTTCATCAGATTATGAACAGATATGGGGTTAATGTATCCCAAAGCAGAACATCAGCAACAATGTCAATGAAGTCTCTGTCTCCATCCGGTGAGCGAACTTTTATTTTCGTGCTTTTATAGAGCACCATTATTGTTGAGGCAGTTTCTTTGGGGAGACAATACGCTAGGAGTATTTGCTCTATTTTTTCCTGCTTTTATAGAGTATCATTATTGTTGAGGCAGTTTCTTTGGGGAGACAATGCGCTAGGAGTATTTGCTCTATTTTCTCTCCGTATATGGACCGAAAAGTCTTGGAGAAATCTACGAATAAGAGTGTCGTCTCGATTATTTTTGCACAAACTCTTTCTAAGATTAGACAGATTGTTAGAAACTGTGATGTTGTGGATCAGTTTCTCCGAAAACCATTTTGAATCTTCCTAAGAATTTTCTCAATTTCTGTTTCGGTGATGTTGTGTAGCAGAGCATCATAGATCTTAGCCGCTATGTAAGTAAATGTTATACATCATAGTTCTTGGCAATTGCGAGGTCATTTTTCTTGGGGAAAGGGAGGTTTCCGCCTTTTTTAAAAAATCTTTCTACTGGTATTCTTGTTATATACGTGTGATGCTGTATCGTAGCTGTAAGTCATCGAAATTTCCTTGTTTTCCATAATTCTGGCGGTATTTCATCAAGACCGGAAGCTTTCCTGTTTTTAATTTTTGTTTGTTATACGTCGAGTTCTTGAGTATAGTTGGGATAATAAATCCATAGGTTAATAAATGTAAAGGAAAACGAAAAACTCATCATGTATTTTACGAATACCACGTTTCAGTCTACTAAAAAAATATCATCAGGGTGGTACTTTATTGTTTACGCCCCAAAAATCATTTTCAATGGAAAATAGATATTAAAAATGAAAAAAAAAACACCATTCACTTTAACGCTATCCCTTTTCATTGTGTTCCTAGCAAAGGTCTCATTTTTGTATTCATTTTTTTTAGTCATGGACAATCTAAAAATCTATGTGTTGTATTTTGACCTTCGACCCGGCCCAAAATGACATTCAAGGTGATGCACCGGAAGGAAGTGACACATTCCAATGGCAGTTATGAGAGGAAATCGCATGGGCGGAAATTGGCTAACAAAATGGGACAAGCTAAAAAATTCCATGATACTCTCATAGACTGACGCACCGGAAGAGAGTGACCTCTGAACTGCATGACAGTTATTTCCGCTTGATGACGATTAAATATGCGATTTCAAAGATCAAGTGGGCGATCAAGTGGGCGTTGAACTATTATATAGCTCAGTCAAGACGGAAGTCAAGACAGCAGTTGAGTTCGAGTTCCAGTGGGAGGCGAGATATGGTAGGGAAAGCCACACCAGGCCGAAGGGGCTTGGAACCCCGATGGAGTTTGGGGACCAGAGAAGTTGCTGATAATATGCAGTAAAAGAAGCCATCACCCAGCAGAGTGGGCCTCTGGACCTCCGGTTGAGCATCAGGAGAACGAGAAAGACACAACGTTGACGGCCCTAAGAGTGGGGGTCAAAATATTGCAGTTATGTTCGATCTCCAGCTCTCTCTCTCTCTCTCTCACGCAAACTATTGAATAACCCTTTTTTACCCTTAAAAATAAAGTGAGAGGTACATATATTTTTATAAAGAATCTTCGCTCGTCTTTCTTCTTCGTTGTGTTCTTATGATTATGAGAATATAACATATGCATCCAAAATATTATTGAATATAGGTATAAAAATGTAAAGAATAAAACTAATTTTTATTAGGTATATCGCATCATTAACTAATTTATCTGTATATCTATAAAATAATAATTATAGAATAATAAATATATTATGAATAATGCAAATCTTAATGAGATAGATTGGATCTTTTTAGAAATAATCAAATCAAAGAGATAGATGTAAAGAATTTGGCCCTTGTTTAAATGTATTTTAATAAGAGAGATTTATAAAATCTACAATCTTACTGTGTTGATTGTTATGCATTCTATTATTTTCCAATTTTAAGATTTAAAAGCATTTGGCTCCAGATTATTTCTGATCTTATCTGAAATGTCTTTTATGTTCTCAGATGCGTTTGTTTACGTTTCTGTTGTCTTGACTAACATAGATTTTGGTACAGTTATGATAAGAGATAGAATTGATGGAAGCACAGACCTAAGGATTCAGAATACATGAAAGGATTCATAGAATGATTATGTACTGAAACAATAGCATTTACAAAGAATGAATACACACAAAAAAGAATTCGTTCTAATTGATACTTTTAATTCATAACGTTAAAAAGCGCAAATACTGTATTTTTCAATTTCATTTAACATCAGAAAATATGAAAGAATTCTCTAATGATGATGGTCAATTAAACCGAATCGTCGGTTTATATAAACTACACCACTTGAATGCTCTTACACACACACACACACACACACACACACATATATATATATATATAGATAGATAGATAGATAGATACTCCCCTACCCCCGTATGGTTGAGTTCTCTGGCGAAGAAGTAATCGTGTTGTCATTAGCGTATATGGCAAGCCTCTTCAAATATAAATTGAGGTCTCGGTAGCCGTTGGACGGATGTATGTAAACAATTATAATTGTGATTCAGAACCGTTTAAAATTTAACTTCGCAGCTAATATCTCCTCGTGGCTGAATCGTTAGAAGCTTGGCTTGGCGTTTGAGTCAACCGGGTTTCGATCCCAGCTACGGGAAGCTACTGTGTGGTCACACTGATGAGTTCTGATAGAACGAAACAGATCTCTCTGTGGATAACTATAGAGAAGGTATATATATATATATATATATATATATATATATATATATATATATATATATATATATATATACTATTCTCTAATATTTAACCAATAGCTTGCTGCTAAGAGCTGGTAATTGAGAGGCAGACTCTGGATAATAACGGTTTGATTCGGTTTCTTAGTTTAATAGCGAGATCAAAGTTCGACCCCACGTGCTTGGGGCCTGCAATCTCGAACTTAAGCCATTGATGTCACGTGGTCTCCTCCCAGGAATATTACTCAGAAAGAGCCAAATCATACTGCAATCAGCATAACAAAGCCTGTATTTTGTCAGCTTTTGTGGTGCTGAATGTTGATTATCAGTAAGATTTTTTTAGAAATAATTTTTAAATTAAAAAGAAACAATTTATAGCCGTTTTTGTTTTTTAACCGTTTCTCCTGAAAAAGGTGTCGTGGAGAGTGGGTGCAGTCAGTCATCATCTTTTGTTTTCTTGAGCAATTATCCACTGCCGGCCAGCTAAACCTGTCGCAGCTGTTTTGAATTCAGAAGTTTTTATATCATTCTAAAAGCTTGTTCATAATCGATCAAGAATATTGAAAAAGCTAACACACGTTTCTGTTTGGAAGATTTGGCAAATTAGTCAGTTAATTGAATTTCCTCCAACTGAAGATCCTTAATTGCCACTACAATCATTGTGGATAGAAAAAAATGTTTCCGTTTGTTTAAATACTTGCATTTCCTTAATAAGAAAGAAAAAAAGTATCCCTGGATTTATTCATTTCTTTGATAAATAACGTTGGGAGATGCGTGAAAAGCTTTTCATACCTTCAGCAACTCTGCTGAGTTTAATAAATGAATAAATTGACCAGTCTTTTTAGGTTCCAGATGTGCCGACCCCTTTGCTAAAGTGCTGGACTGAATACTCGAAGTACGCGGGCTCAAACTTCAGTCGAATTATCAAAGACATTTTCAGACTCATATTTTTGTAAACGGTATTGAACACCTTTATCCTCCTAGCTATGAGTTGAATAGTACCACTTTCCTACGATGGCTTTGGCATTAAACAATCCATGAAGATTGATAGGTCATTATACAAAGAATTCAAAACTAATTCCTCCTTTTACACACACACACACACACACACATATACATATATATATATATATATATATATGAGAGTGAGAAAAAAGTTCGTAGGTTGAAAACTTCATATGGCGTCATATCTGCTATTGATGATATTTGACCAGTGGTATTGAGTCACCACAACAATGATGGAAGTGTGTGGATGGTAAGATGGCTCCCGTAGTGTAATGGTTACCGTCGTAGGAAATGGACACGGTGACACGAGTTCAAATCCTGGACGAGACTGATTGCATTTCACATAGCACTAATACCCTTGGGAAAGGTATGAATCCAATCATTCTCCCTCCAGCTATGGGTATATAGTAGGGCAGACTAGGTTCTTCAGCCTTGGTTAGGCAACTAGTCTAGGAGAAGGAAAACTCTGAATTGAAACCTGTTAAAATCCGCTTAAAAATTGACCTTGTGTCATATCCTGCACGAACGGAGGAGTTGGTAAATATATGATGGAACATCTTGAAAAATAAAACCCATTATTTGTATACCAGCATCTATACTGAAATATGGGTGTACCCTCTGAACACTATCAAAAATTACTTTGAAAATTTACATGATAACTACACTAGATTACTGCGTGCTATTGAACAAATTATGGAAGCAACAATCTACAAAAGAGGAAAAAGTCATGTAGAATATTCCTGGAGCGTCAATGTCAAAGTGATGTCCTCATATGGACGCCTACACATGGAAGAACCACTATTGAGCCACCAGCAAGCGCACATTGACATCATCTCATAGTGGATACATGATGTAGCCAACAAGACACGCCAGAATCGAGAAATGATTGGAATAGCTGGGAAAAGGCGGTCAGGGAACTTCGTGCTGACAGTGTATCATGATGATAATGATGATGAAGATGATGATATGGACGAGGGTTTTTCAGAAAGGTGTAAATCCCCCCCCCAAAAAAAAGCAAAGTTAAAGCTGAATATTATCAACTGATATTTTGGGGCTGAAAAAAGCTGTCTGCAAGTTAAGTCGCAAGAAAACTGAAGACTAATGACATTGCTAAAACATTTTTTATTCTTCCACTCTTTCTGGGAGAAACAAAGTACTTTTCGAACGAATTTATGATATATATATATATATATATATATATATATATATATATATATATATATATATATATATATATATATTGGCAGCATTTCTTCGTTAATACAAATTTCATTAAACATAATAGACATCTTCTGTCTACATATTTTCTTCGGGATCCGTTCGTATTGCCGTATTGCTTTTATCGCATTCGGCGGGAATTGATTTATGTATTGTCCATAGTTGTATGCATCCCTAGTACTTTCTGCCCGACTTTCGGCCATCATCAGGGGAGGATCTATTGCAAAAGTGATGTAACTTTTGTTTTAGCATATTACTACTATGTAAGAGCGTCTTTACCGTTGAGGATTATAGCGTTTGGTTTTAAATGGGTTTCTATAAATAGTAGTATTAGTACATAGTAGTAACATGCAAAAACAAAAGTTACATAACTTTTGTAATATATTCTCTCCTGATGATGGCCCAAAGTCAGGCAGAAAGTACCAGGGATAAATACAACTATGGACAATACATAAATCAATTCTCGCCGAATACGATTAAAGCAATACGGGAATACGAACGGATCCAGAAGAAAATATGTAGACAGAAGATGTTTATTATGTTTAATGAAATTTATATATATATATATATACATATATATATGTTTCTAAATGTGATTTTATTGATACTTTCTGTGTATATAATTCCATTTAAATACAATTTGAGGATTCTCTGTACAGCCATTTCGTCTAGAAGAGGCGTAAAGACGAATTCTACGTTATGCTGGTTATTTCAATTTGTCAATTGCGTAATGCAAAGTTTTTCTAACGAATTGAGCACTTCGATATCCGATCGCAGAATGTAAACAATCGAAAGTTGATGCATATGCATTAATTCCAAAGCTGGTATGAATAAAACTCCAGGCAAAAAAAAAGGTTTTAATCTACACAATCTTTACAATGCTCTCAGTACAAGGAAAATATACCAGGCTCATAATGAGAAGTAGAAAAAGACTTATAACAGAAAGAATAGAACTGCCAAATCAAAAGAAAGAATCAAAACACACGGAGCGAAGGAAAATTACAAACATTTGGGATTACTAAAAGAAAATTAAAGGAAACGAAACTAGAGAAAAGTACTCAGAACTTGTTAGAGAACAAAAAAATTATGGAACATTAGAATAACAGTGAAATCATTTGTAATTGACGCAACTGAAACGGTTCTCAAAGGCTTCCTAAGGGGGATGAAAGAGTTAGAAATCGGATGACGAATCGAGTAGACCCAAACCTCATTGTTCTCAAGATTTTTCAGGATACTGAGAAGTGTCCTGGAGACCTGAGGAAAATGGCTGTCTCTTAGACTCTCGTGAAAAACTATTACCTAATGCCAGCGTAAATAATCCCAAAGAAATAAGATAATATTAATGACCTTATAAAATGTTACGTGTACTAAGTCACCTGGGAATCAACAATCTGAAACTCAGTAACGATTTTGAATGGTCAGGGAGACCGGGGTTCAGTCCCAGGTCGAGTGATACCAAAGACTTTAAAAATGATACTTGATGCCACTTTGCTTAGCACCCAGGTAGGGATCAAGGGTAAAATGGAGCAATCTTAGAAATGGAGTAGCGTCCTCTCCTACACCTCGGTGTAGTAGCTACAGAAAGGGGAGCCGTTGGGTTACCCTAGACTAAGGTCGCCATCTTTACTTTACTTTTTACTAATTATTATGTCTTTTCATACTATTGTGCTATTATCTTATACACTCTATATTTCATATATATATATATATATATATATATATATATAAACAGTCACACTCACTCTCTCTATCGCTTTCTCTATTTTATTCTGAAACACACACACACACATACAGTCATACAGTCATACATGGACACACATATGCACACACAAAGTGTCTTCAAAAAGTATCAAGACAGAAGCCGTATTTACCGAAACAAATGAAACATTAATTTTCTAAAAAATCCTCTTGACATATATCTAATTTGATAGATGAGGTGAATAAATTGATTAATCTTCTCAAATTATTTCGTATATATATATATATATATATAAAGAAAATAGAAAAACAAATTCATCCAAAAGATATGAATTTTTCATTATGGTGGAAAGTCAACCTTAAAAATGTCGCGGTTTTAATAAAACCTTCATCAGGACATTAATGTGGTGAAAGATGATACTTGAACAGCGATGGATGTTTTATTTAAATCAGGGGAGAAGTGAAAAATGTATAAAATAGAAAGAGCTCATAACCATTCAAATAGCGTTCCATTTTTTTTAACTATCACCTGATTGGAGGTGCCCGTGGTATAGACATTATCGTCTTTAGAAATGGACACGGCGACACGAGTTCAAATCCTGGACGAGACTGATTGCATTTCACATAGCACTAATACCCTTGGGAAAGGTATGAATCCAATCATTCTCCCTCCAGCAATGGGTAAATAGTAGGACAGACTAGGTTCTTCAGCCTTGGTTAGGCAACTAGTCTAGGAGAAGGAAAACTCTGAATTGAAACCTGTTAAAATCCCCTTAAAAATTGACCTTGTGTCATATCCTGCCCGAGCGGAGGGGTTGGGTAAATAGTATCACCTGAATGGCACAGACAATGATGTTAAAAATGTGTCAAATTTACAATGGGTTGAAAGATGATGAAAGCATGGATTGTCAGAATTTTTTGAGAAAAAAATGAGAAAAGAAAAACAAAAGAAAAGAAATATATATATATATATATATATATATATATGAACATACTCAACCATACACTGTCATTCTCCCTCTCTTTCTGGATGTGTGTCCCTCTGTCTACCTCTCTCTCTCTCTCTCTCTCTCTCACATAAACACACATATGTATAGAGATTGAAACAAAAAAAAATAAATTGAGCCTAATGTTTCCTGAAAATAATCCCGATGATCCTATCTGTTTTTCATTAGCCGAAGAATCTTTGAAAGTCCACTTTTTATTGGATGGGAATCTACGCCATTATATTCATTCTAATGTTTTCCACTTCGTCAAATCTTACAGATGAAAATAAGTTTTAGATTATGTAACAAGAAAATAACAAACTATGGCAGTTTTGATCAAAATTGTTTACACTGCACTTGCATAATCCTGTGTTTCCCCATATAACCACAGATAAAAATAATCCAAAATTTGCGCTGGCACGTACAGATTTTCGGAAAACATCATCACTTTATTATATCCATTGTATTCGGCTTCGTTTAGATTTTGATCTTTAAACCAATAAATATTCAGTCAATATGCTTTCTTTTTTACCTCCTATATTTTTAAGATATGCTGATTGCTAGAAGTTCCCTGACTCTCCAGCAATCCATTGCTATCGCCTATTGCTCGTGTAACTCTTCTACCGAGCATCATGTGTCTGCACAGAACTGATACCTGTATCTGTCAAAAGCTATGCATGGACAGAATGTTACTCAAGGTCAATTTTTAAGGGGATTTTTATAGGTTTGAATTCATTGCATTCCTTCTTCTAGAACAGTTGTTATACCAAGACTAAAGAGCTTAATCTTCTGTACTATTTTACCCCCCACCCCATAGCTTGGTAAAATACAATTGAATGAATTCATAACTTGTATTAGAGAAATGAAAACCGCCATGTTCATGATTTTGAAGATGGGTAAACTTTCCATTTCCAACCACAATAACCATAATACCAAGAGAACTTCTGTACCATATTTACAATTAACGTTAGATACAGCCATGTGTGAAATAGACATATAATGTTCATAACGATAGAACATAGGAATCTCGAAAATCGAAAACACGTAACGATTTCTTGTTCAGGTACGAAACCTTTTTATTATCATTGAGTTTAAGGTTTCGACATAAGGAGGAGAGACACAATCTTCTATGCTGTCTTATTCATTTGTTTCCCCCATCTCGAGCGGTCCCCATAGGGCGCAAGTTCGCCTCGCGTCTGCGAGGTCCAAAAGTCGATCCTCCTCGTTCGGTGTCTAAATTTTAACTCTTCTAACTTTCTTCAAATCTCCACAAACCTCTGCGCGCTTCCGGTGCGTGACGTCACTCGCACTCCGTCAACCGTTTTTTTCCGAGACGAAACGGGTGACGGAGTGCGAGTGACGTCGCGCACTGGAAGCTCGCAGAGGTGAGTGTCATCTCTGAGTGACACCTCCATCCGCCCGCGCGCGCCCGCCTTAACACCAGCCTCAATGTTGCACCTAACCAACCCATATGCTGAGCCGAAAGGTTCTCAGCCTAACTAAACTCAAAGGCATGAACCGAAACCCCTCGGCCATTACTTTACACTTCCTGAAAGAGCTGATGTATATAAATTCTCTGGTCGGCCAACAAGACGCGTCGATGTGTTGTAATTCATAAAAGAACGTCAAATTTCTTCGTCATAACTTAAGCAGCTTGTCTTGTTCATCTTACCTGGAAGGTTTCTGAGACAGGAGGTAAGTCGCCGCACAGCTTTTTATTTGTTTGTTTGAT
>OY757927.1:69308573-69316073 GCA_963585895.1 Sepioteuthis lessoniana | reverse complement strand
AGATGTGTATGTATTTACCCATCGCTATTGACTGTTCTCTCAGAAACGCTGTTATGGTCATAACAGCGTTTCTTTCCCGTTCTCCTGGGCTGCTCAACAAGGGGCTTGGGGGCCCAGCCTCTGCTGGGTGCTGGTTTTCTCTACCGCATCTTCTCTCCAACTCCCTGACTTCCCGTCTTCACCCGGGTTATATAATTGTCGACACCCACCTTCTGCTTGTGGGCGTCAAAAATTGCACTCATTCAACCAGTCCACGGTCAAGGTTTTATCCTGATATTCCTCGACCGGATGTACCTGCTATTAACACCGATGCATTTCCTATTTTGACAGCTTGGCCGGGGTCAATATGTTACATATTGCATTTAGGTGTTTGCCGTATTTTCTAGTCGTGAAAATTCTAATATATGCATATTTGTAAAAACATAAGTGGAAAAGTGGATTTACCGAAACACAAATTGATATTTCGGATTCAATTGATATTTCGTCTTTATTCACCCAAAGATTTCATCTGAATGTTTATGAATACAGAGCGTTTGACAAAAAAGGAAATAGATAAAAAGAAGGAGAGGCAGAGAGAAAGAGAGACAGAAAAGGAACATAAAGAGAAAAAATGTGCCCGTGGTGTAATGGTTATCGTCGTAGGAAATGGACACGGCGACACGAGTTCAAAACCTGGACGAGACTGATTGTATTTCGCATAGCACTGATACCCTTCGGAAAGGTATGAGTTCAATAATTCTCCCTCCAGCTATGGGTAAATAGTAGGGCAGACTAGGTTCTTCAGCCTTGGTGAGGCAACTAGTCTAGAAGAAGGAAAACTCTGAATTCAAACCTGTAAAACTCCGCTTAAAAATCGACCTTGTGTCATATCCTGCCCGAGCGGAGGGGTTGGGTAAATACGACAAAGAGAAAAAAATGTTCATTAAGATATGCTGTTCTAATATTTCTGATTTGGTGAATAGAGTATGCTTGTTGACAGCTATTCCTTTTTCGTCTTTTGCTTAGCTCCTGCCTAGATGTCACGATGTACCACGTGTAGTCAATATTTCCTGCCGGAGTGTAGTGGCTGCATTTTTATTCATTTCAACCTCTGATTATTGTTTCTATCTTTCTTTTTCTCTTTCTTTTTATCTCTCTTTCTTTCTGTCCCTCCCTCTTTCTATCTATTTCCCCTTTTGCCAACCGCTCTGCGATCACCAACATTCAGAGGAAATTTTTGGTTAAATAAAGACGAAATATTAATTGAATCCGTTATCTGTGTCTCGGATTATACATTTTTTCACTTATTTTTCTCATTTTGTTGAATTTTTCTGAACTATTAAGTTTCCACACACACACACACACACACACACAGAAGCGCGCATGCGCGTGCGCACACATAAGTAACGTTCTTTCGCATATATATAACCGTAATCTACGAAAAACGGCGTATCGTAATTGATTTTTTATAAGGAAAATATATTTAAAAAGCTAATTTTAATAACAATTCACAACTGAAAACTAATTTTGTACAGTCAACATTCTATAAGGGTTCGGCTTGAAATTCTCCATAAGTTAGCGATTACAACAAAAGGCACCTGAAGAAGACCAGAGTGTATACTAGCCGAAATGTTGTGACTATAACAGGACACATGGCGTAACGGTTATAGGTGTTGGTTCCCTAAGCTTCTAAGGAGACAATCATCTGGTGGTTGAAGGTTTAATCCTGACTGCAGGCGAGTAACAATACAGGAATACTTCACAACTGTACCCGGTTATGGCTAACGGAATCAGAACAGGCGACCCCCATGGATTCAATAAAGGACGTAGTTCGAAGTTATGTGAAGGTTCCCGAGTTCGACCAACACCTGAAGAAGGCCGGAGGACATATCAGCCGAAACGTTGTGGAAATAACAATAAAGATGAAGGCAATAGTCCAACAAACCTTAATGATGAAAATATAACAAAAACATTTGACGACAGTTCACCTAACCTTATAAATGATGTAAATAACGAAATCAATTAATCAAGTAAGCACATTCCTTCGCAACAGCCTGAATGTGTTACACGGTCAATTTCTAAGCGACGTGGAACTGACTTAGTGGTTTATTTTTCTTAGACAGGTTTCTTTACAGACGCTAAATAATCCAATCTGCTCAACCATTTCCCAATATCATATGCGACAGAGATAAGTTGGATTCATACCTTTCCAAAGGTTATTAGCTTGAAGTTGTATGCTATCAGCCTCGTCTCGGATTAGACGTCATATCACCGATTCTATTTCATAAGACAACCACCGTTACGCTAAGCACGCCTCCTTAGATATGGGATGAAAGCAATATATATATATATATACGTGAGTGTATGCGTGTGTTCGCACGCTAGTAGTCGTGCATTGCAACAACAGTTGGTTTCTGACATACAGAAAACCAAGTTAAATACAATTATATCCTTCACACTGGACCTGAAAAAAAATATATGCCGTAAAGTTTTCAAGCCACCTTGTGATTTTAGTGCACATATGAAGGTCATTAAAATGAGCAACAGTGTACCTTGCAACAGATCATTCAAATGCCATATATGTGCAGATATATATAGAAAGTAAGCGGAGGTTTTGGGTTATGTGAGTGTCACATGGTCATGCAATAGAGAAATCTTAATTGGAAGTATGGGCTTCTTCTGTCCAGAAGCAGCAATCAATTTATATATATATATATATAGATAGATAGATAGAGAGAGAGAGAGAGAGAGAGAGAGAGAGAGAGAGAGAGAGAGAGAGAAAGAGAAATATTCTTCTTTGATATTTATACATGAATATTACTGTAATAAGCTTCTCTTTTTGAATTTTCACATTCGCAGAAAATATTTACGTAACTGTAATGGTTATTTACAAATAATGATTTATTTCTTCCCTCTTCTTTGAATCTCTGAGCAAGCACCGCGAAAAAGACTCTGCATCCGAAATGTTTGATCCAGTCTTGCGGACACTGAAGTGAATTTTGGACAACTAGCATTATCTGAGGAAACGCTGGTGTGCACTCATACACACGTATACATATACACACGCACACACAAAAATATACATACACACATACATACATACATACATACATATATGCACAAACAGAGGACCGAATTGACAGTTCACCTTCAGCTTTGATCACAAATATTTTCACTCAATCCTACGCTTCAGTGACACGGCCGCCATCTTCTCTAATTACGCGGAAAGCCATTCGGAGGAAGCAGGTTCGGTTTGACGAGGAATGAAGCCAGGCGAGTGTTATATTTCTCCTGATTACTAAAGAACAAATAATAACTCAAAAGGCAAAAGAAGGGAAACGAAGAGAGCTGCTTTACTCGTGGCTGAAGTAATGGCTCATTTTCCTCTGGTGGCAGCGATCGGTGTTCGAATATAGGAATAATGTCAGAATTGCAAACGTTTATTTCTAAAAATAGACATTTAATAAGTACAGATTATATATATATATATATATAGTGAAGTTTGTCATATTTATGAATGAAGAGTTTCAACATCGATAATAGCAAATATGTAGATCTAAGGATAAAATGGACACTGCGACAACGGTGCTTGGTGACTGTTCCTTGCCTAAATTATCATCGGACCAAGAGCTGTTGGTCCGATGAACGCAAAGGCTATAGTTTGTTAATTACCAAATAAATCTGTATAAAAGTTGACCTTTTAAGTCTGAAAAATGTTCTACAAATGTCGGGGTCAACTTATTCGACCTTTATCACTGAATGGTTAAACAGTGAAATAGTTCTCCAAAGAATCGATATACGTGGTGAATTCAATAATTTTTCCAGACTTTTTAGGCAGAGGCAGATCTTGATGAGATGACTGACCAATTTTAATGATTTCAGATTCAAATGAACAGATACAGCAAGAATTGGAATACATTCTACTAAAGCCTGATTGTCACAGCTGTTGAATTTCAAAAATGCAATCTGGACGTGAGGACACTTTAGAAGAACGATGTGCAACAAAATTCTGTTCTAAACTTCGAAAATATGTCACAGAAACGTATGGGATGTTTCAGACTGCTTTTGAACCATCTTGCATAAATCGAGCATCAGTTTTTGAGTGGCATAAGAGATTAAAGGAAGGCAGGAAGTCTGTGAAGGATGATGAGAGGTGTGGGAGGAGTAAGAAAGTCAACACACCAGAGTTGATTGGCCAAAGTGTTAGGGTTACTATGATGAGGTTTTAAGGGAGTTCAGGAAGAGATTACGTCGGAGGAGGCCATCACTCTTCATATTGGGTCAGTGGCATTTCCACCTGGACAATGCACCAATTCACAACTCCATCGTTTTCTCAGACTATTTGAGGAAGATGGGCATCAATAGAGTTGCTCACCCTCCCTGTAGTCCTGACCTTGCTCCCTGTGAATTTTAGTTATTATCTAAGCTCAGAGGCTGTCGTTATGAGACAGTTGATGAGATGAAAGAGGCTGTGACGAAGGTAATTGACACGCTCACACAAGAGGACTTCTATGCGGCCTTCCAGAAGTTGTTGGAACGGTACAAGTACATTGCAGCCGGAGGAGATTACTTCGAAGGGATGTAGAGTCTCATGTGTATACTATCAATAAAAATGCCCTTACGAAAAAAGTCTGGAATCTTATTAAATGATCCTCGTACATCACTTCCCGTAACTTCAAACTGTCACAAATATTTCTAACTTAAACTCGCGTTTTGTAAACATATTAAAGAAATGAACACGGAGATTAATCTTGAATGATAAATCCGTAGTACAAATTAAGTATTGTATTAATGTTCTATCACATACCGTTTCTAATAGCAGAGGCATTGAATGTAAAAACTTAGAAGAACGGTGCAGTGAACTTCTGTATGTATGAAAGTTGACCTGCACACCAGATGATTTCTGAGCCAGATTTTTGAGCTAAAATCTTCTGTTCGGTAGATTTGTCCTCCGTAATTTACGGTAATAAGAATTTTTTTTTTCTTGAATGAGATCATAGAAAAGAGATTTGCGAATTAATGAATAAATAAATGGATAATAAAGCAAAGAAAGAATCACTAAAGAATACAATTCTAATATCTTTGATTTAGAAGAAAACTGACATTTAAAAAAAAAAATGATCGTGGTATACCCTTTTATGGCCGATATAGAATAAAAATCTCTCTCTCACTCCCTCTTTTACACACACACACACACACACACACACACATATATATATATATATATATATATATATATATATATATATATATATATATATAAATGCCTGCAGGACCAGAACAAATCTTTCAAGGTTTCACCTAAAAAATAATCGGGAAATTTTCGACTAAAGGAGGGTTAGATCAAAGTAAATTTTATTGTTTAAAAAACCGTTAAAAAGACTAAAAATATCTTATAAAATGATGATTAAAAATATATAGATAAATAAATAGATAAATAAAAAGAAAAAAATAAAATAAGATTTAAAAATTGTGACTTACCTATCTACAAGCCATTTTTTTGTGCCTACAAACATCAAGTATTTCCGACTTTTGATTAAGTAATTCATTGCATGTAACTCACGAACACTTTTTAAATTTCTGTCACCGTTACATCTTCTTTGTCCATCGTAATCGATGAGGACCATCTGATTAACCTTATGATCGAGGAAAGCATCTGTGATTGCGCGAATGGCTAATGAGACTAATCTGTGTGGGGATGAGTCTGGGCCAGTGAGAATAAGGAATGGTCGCGCCAGTGTCTGATGTGGCTGTGCCTTTTCTAAGTTTACAGCGCAGCTCAATTGCTGCGTTTCTCCTCGTTTCAAAATTTTTCGCTCGACGTTTAACAACTTCACGCCACTTCTCTCAGTCCTGCGACAGATACTCCAGGCAATTAGAGGCTATACCAAAAGATTTCATAGAGACTGAAGCGTTTTTTTTCTAGTCTCCTTGGGTTGAGGTCAGTGTTCTGTTCCTGACTCTTATCTTGCAGATGTCTTGCAGCAAACACCATCTCAACTGTCCCAAGTTCCTTAAGGAAGCCGCATTGACTCTCAAGTAAGAGTCCATGTTCGAGATGGGTGTTGAGGCGATCCAAGACCCTAGGATCTTACCCAAAATTGAGAGTAAGGAGATTCCGCGGAGATAATCGCATGCCTGTTTGTTCCCTTTCCGTTTATAAATATAGATGATGGAGGCGTCCTTGAGGTCCTGTGGTAGTTGTTCTTTCATCTATATCAGCTGAATTAGGGTTTGAAGTTTACCTGTCAGCGCTGATCCACTCTCCTTATACATTTCCGCAGGAATTGAATCAGATCCAGGTGCTTTGCCGCTAGATAGTTGACGGATAGCTATCTGAACTTCCTCCAGGGTTGGAGTGATATCGAGTAACTCGTCCACTGCGACTTGCAGCAGTTGTTCAATTGCATTGTCGCTGATAGAAGATGGCCTGTTTAGTACAACTTCGAAATGATCAGTCCACTTCTCCCGAATCTTGATCTTCTCTGATACGAACTTTGTTCGATCTGCCCTCAGAAGCGGAGATGAGCCGACACTGGACGGACTGTAGACCTCCTTCAAACTGCTGTAACAGTTTTTCATGTCATTTTTGTTTGCGTAACCTTGGGTTTCATTAGCTCTAGCGCTCAGCCAGGAATCTAGTATTTCTTTCAGCTTGAGCTGATTGGTGATGTGGATACTCCTGAGAGCGTATTTCTTGGTAGTACACTAAGGATCATGGTGGAGCGCCAGATGGGCAGCGTGCTTTTTCCCTATCCATATTTACCAACCTCTACGCTCGGGCAGGATGTGAAACAACGTCAGTTTTTAAGCGGAGTTTAACAGATTTGAATTCAGAGTTTTCTTTCTCCTAGACCTGTGGCCTCACCAAGGCTGAAGAACCCAGTCTGCCCAACTATTTACCCACAGCTGGCGGGTGAATAATTGGATTGATACCTTTCCCAAGGGTATTAGTGCTATGTGAAATGCGATCAGCCTCGTCTAGTATTTGAACTCGTGTTGCCGTGTCCATTTCCTACGACGAAAACCATTACATCACGGGCTTTGTCCCTATTAGTTCAGGGGGTGTCCTAGTGGTGTAATGGTTAAAGCGTTGGACTGCGGAATCGTAGTACGCGAGTTCGCACTCCAGTCTATTAGTTTCACTTTCGGGCAAATACCCTTGGGAAAGGTATGAGCCCCCTTATCCTCCCAGCTATGGGTTAAATAGTACCACTACTGTTCATCTAGGAGAATGGCTTTGGCATTAAATAACCTAAAAAGAGTTGATATGTCATTAAAAACAAAGAAACCAAACCAAAACAAACCTATTAGTTCATGATCTCGGCATAGTTCTTATCAAACCAGTCGCTGTGACTTCTGGTAGATGGTCTTAAAACTCCATAGCTGTGCCATAGACGGTGTCCTGTAAAGATCCTCGCTACTTCAATATCTTGCTCGTTCAAAAGTATGGTATCAAGTTGCTCATCTAAGGCCTCAACAGACGATTTCTTCGTTGTAACGTCTTTAATCTTCATGATA
>OY757927.1:69273573-69303573 GCA_963585895.1 Sepioteuthis lessoniana | reverse complement strand
CTCCAGGTTATTCACGCTGATTTCAACTTGGACTGTTGTATTTGAAAGAAGCACTAGATCATCCACATAGTCTGTCATAGCTTCTGATGGTTATTATCTTATTTTAGTTTTTTTAAATGTGAAATTATTTTCTTTTTTTTTTAGAGCTATTGTCGTTCATAGTATGCAATCTTGGTAGATTATGAACTTATATGGTGCTAATATATCCCCATGCCCAGTCAGCTTGGGTTGTACAATACGACAATTGCATCTTTACTAAGGCATAAAAGCCTCTAATGAATGTCCAAGACATGACAGTAAAAAATCTGATGGCGAGGCACAAACCCTGGAGATTAAGGGAATGAGGATTACCCCTTCATTGCCATTACTCCCAAGCCCACTCTGGCGCGGAGAGGTAGTACCTAATTGGGTCATGTCTATGAGTCAAATAGGACTGCTTGACATTTAACTGCTTACAAACAAATCATTGATAGTAAATAGAATTATTAATGTTAGATAGAAATACTTGAAACTATTTAACTGTGTGCAAAGAATGGGATTAGCGTCATTTAAAATCTTATAAACATAATGTGCTTATACTTCCTATATATCTAATTGATATGTATGGATTAGCAGGGTTTGTAATTAAATAAACTGCAATGGTTGATATGCTATAGGACTAATTCGTATTAAACCAAACCAACTATATATCCAGTGACAATGCCAGTGGCACCATTAAGTGAGCAATCCATTCCTCTAAAGATTTTGTGAATCATCATTATAGCAAGAACAGTCTATCGAGGGAAACTGTATGCAACATAATGCCTTGGAAAAAATCTACGAAAAACATTGTTGCCTCAATATATTTTGAAATTACTCTTTCCAGGATTAGATGGATTGTCAGAATACGTGAAGTTGTCGAATGATTCCCGTGAAAGCCTTTTAAAACTTTCCTTAGAATTTTCTCTATTTAAGGTTGGATATGATTGCGAAGAAGGGCAATATATATATATATATATATATATATATATATAAGCAGCGTTGCATAATCGAAGAAGTGTTATCAAATTCACTTGTATTCCATACTTCTGTTTTTTTTTTCCAAAAAGTAAAGATACCTTTGTCATGTTATCTCGTTTGCCTTTTACTGCAATGAACTGTCAGTGAACTGTGCGTTTAGCTCTTGTCTTCGTTGGTATGCACCCGTGGGCTGCATTGTATGTGGGCTGTAACATGTTTTTCATATTCGTCAAACAGATGTCTTCTACAGACTATCCACCTTTTTTCTCACAGCTCCAGAATATTGATTGCTTATATTACCAATGACAAACAGGGACCATTTATAACGAGGAGTTGAACATGTTCGTTTCTTATTTCAGTGTAGACTCAGGCGAGTCCGTTCTATGATCGGAAGGTACTCCTTCGAAAGAAGAGTATGTCTCAGTTTAAACTGCTCTTCGTCTTCTGTTTGATTATATATATACATATATATATCATCATCATGTCGTGCCACTAGCACAGATATCCCTGACCCTCTCTCGCCACTTCTCCCTATCGTTCATTGCCTCAGGCAGGTCTTCAAGACAAGATCCCGTATCCTCACATAGCTGCAGTATGTATGTTTGAGGCGGTCGTCCTGCTTTTGCTGGGGCATATGTGGGGGTCCATAGGAGTACATCACTTATGAGCTCATCCCTGCTTCTCCAGCAGTGTCCTGCATGTCTGGTTCGTATAACTTGGATAGTTTTCGTGATGAGAGGCAGGTGGCCGTATAGTTGGTGCCTTGTTGGGTGTTGCCGCCAGGACTTGTTCAATATTGCTCGCAACATTAGTAGACAAATTTTGTGTGTATAATTTATTTAAGATCCTTTCCAGTTTCCTGATAAGAGTCTTATTTTCAGGTCGGAATTGGTAAATGAATTTCCCGAAACTGTCCCGGACGCTTTCGGGCCCTTCATATGCCATAATCAGGGGTTGCTTGGTTCTGTAAGGTGTGCATTTAAAAAAATTAGTTTTTAAAGATTTTTAAAGTTTTTATAACATTACAAAAATATGCTGCCTAACCACACACACACACACACACACACACACACACATATATATATATATATATATATATATATATATATATATATATATGTGTGTGTGTGTGTGTGTGTGTGTGTGTGTGTGTCTGTGTGTGTCTGTGTGTGCGCGCGTGTATTGGTGTAGCATATCGTGTAATGTTTATCGTTGAACCTAATGGACTCGTTCAGCCATGTTAAAATTCTCAATGATTAACTTTGTTAACACACCTACATATTTGTGTAATAGTGGACTCTAAACTCAATATTTGGCGGGGCAACCAAACTAGGAAACTAAAATGATAATAATGCAAAAAAACCTAAGGTCGACAATTCGGTGAATCTACAGCACACTCGAGCACTATTAGCCAGTCATTTTTCATCCCCAAAATATTTTATATCCTACAAAATCCTTCACGACTATAAACAAAACATTTGCAAAGTCCTTTACAAAACTTTTAAGTAAAGCAAATTTCCCTCATCCAGGCTGATGGGCAAAAATCACTCGAACTTTATATTTCGTGTCCAACGATAGAACAGAAATAAAAACCGATAAATAACGAGAATCAAGGATAAAGAAAGAAACAAAAGATATTTTACCCAAAATAAAGGTAAATTAAAAATTACCTCCCCACGTGCCCGGAGTGTGTCTGGATAGTGATTGATATTTTCTTAAAATAAAATGAATATAAACCCGGAAACCAAAATAGAAAGCAGTTTTCATGTCCAAAGTATAATTATAAAAAGTAATCAGTGACCAGTCAAGTAAATACTAGAAAGGAAAAACACGCTACAAATACTATCTCACCCTTCATTAACTTGCGTAAGGAAATAAAACCACTCAACCAGAGCTGTTTAAATTATAAACGTTAATTCTGTACTCCTTATATGGTCTTATCATGATTGCTGATTCGGTTTTCCTCAAGACTCTGATGCTCTTTTGTCTATTCGGATTGGCTTTAATACTCGTTGAGATGGTTTTAATTTCAATTCCGTCTAACCTTTTTCTAAAATTGTTAATAATATTATAGTAGATTTCCTCTCCATGATTCTAAATGATTTCCCTTTTCCTGATATATATATATATATATATATATATATATATATATATATATATATATTGGTCAAAATTTGTGAGTATAGCAATGCAGATTAGTGTGTCATCCCGCAAAAGTCAAGAAAAGTTGGTGTGAGGAACTTATAAGGAATATAATGATAATATTGAAAAAATAAAAAAAAAACGACACAAACGTTGACCTTATCAAAGAACTAAAAGTTATGGATCATGAAGATAACGGTAATACCAATTGTATGTAGTGCACTTGATCCCTAAAGGCTTGGTAATGGAGTTAAAAGAGTCGGAGGATGGGAAGTGACCATCCAAACTACGGCAATGTTAAAAGCGACCTGGATACTGAGAAGAGTTCTAGAGACTTAAGGAGACTTCTTGTCACTCAGACTTCAGTAAAAGGCCATCAGCTAATGCAGGTGTGAAAAAACCCGAAAGGAATAATAACAATAATAAAAAGAAAAGAAAATATTTTCTGTTGTTTTTATTATCATCATCATGATCAACTAATTACTCCTTGGGAGTTTTTCACTTCAGCGTTAGCTCATCATCATCATCATCATCATCATCATGTCGTACCGCTAGCACGGATATCGTTGACCCTCTCTCGCCACTTTTCCCCATCGTTCATCGCCTCCGGCAGGTCTTCAGGGCTACATCCCGTATCCTCACATAGCTGCTGCATTTTGCTCGGCCATATTTGGGGGTCCATAGGTTTACATCACTTATGAGCTCGTCCCTGCTTCTCCAGCAGTGTCCTGCATGTCTGGTTCGTCTAACTTATCCAGCCGTTTTGTTAGTGTCCAAGTGGTGCATCCATACAGCAGTATCGACACGACCACCGCCTAGAAGAAACTGCGTTTCATTTTATCGGTCAGATCTGATTTCCATATGATCGATTGCTATCCATGCCTTCGTTAGCCGCGTGTCGATGTCTTTTTCGGTTGATGGGACACTGCTTCCTAGATAGGTGAATTTGTCCACCAGTTTCAGAGATGTTCCGTCTTGTGTGGAAATGTCGCCTGCTTGATTAAAGCACAAATATTCAGTTTTGTGTGCATTGACATGGAGGCCAATGCCTGCGGCGGCTCGTTCCAAACTATGCAGTAGTGTTTCGGCTTGGTTAGGCGTATTTGCCAATATCGCTATGTCATCAGCGTTAGCAGATGGTACTATATCCATCTTTTTTGCTATACACACAACTTTATGACCAATATGTATATAGATATACATATATATATATATTTAGTTTGAATGTCAGTTTATTTGTTAAGCGTTAATTATTATAAATATGGGGGTGTTTCATGATGAAATGCCGCGTAATTCTTTTCATGAATTCTCTCGGGCTAATGAGTATTACTTGAAGGTACTTAACCCCTGCTATGACGATCCTTGATCTAAACTATAATCAAACGTCCAAGCTGGATTGCCTTTACCATCCTAAAAGAATCTAACAGCCTTTCTGATTATGCATTGTAGGGGAAAAATAGTAGTATTACATGTCTTTCTTAATGGCATTAGTTATGAGTTAATGACACCTATCTCATGGAAAGCTTCAATCTGGCTCGAGTATTTATTCATGAAATCTAAAAAGAATTTAGTGAACATTACAAAGTTGAAAATGAAAGAATCGTTCCTTTCCATTTTGTGTTTTTCATTTTAAAATTGAATAAAATGCCACTTTTTAAAAATATTTATTATAGACGATTATGTGAAACGATAGAAAACTAGACAAAAATTATGATTCTTTGTGAAAAGATAGAAAACCAGACCAAAAATTATTACTTTTTGTGAAAAGTTAAAAAAAACAGACAAAAAAAATATAATTCTATTTTATGATTTATTCAGCGTCCCTGATAATTTGTCCCAGACATCAATTGAAAGGAAATCATTGTTAACAGATATTTTATAATATCACTCACGACTTAAAAGAAGAAAAATAGTGGCAATCAAACCGTTTACGTAAAATAAAAAACAATAAATTCAAAAATGGCCGTAATAAAACAGTACAGATTTAAGAAAGTTAAAGAAAATTTTCTGTAATAAAATGGTATAGGTCGATAAATGCTAACGAAAAAATGGCTGTAATGAATCAATATAGTTAAAGGAATGTTTAAAGAAAAATGGCTGTAAATAAACAGTATCGGTTAAACAATGCTAAAGAAAAAATAGCGGTTATAAAACGGTATATTTTAAGAAATGCTAAAACTAAAAAAATAATTGCTGTAATAAAACAGTAAAGTTTTAGGAATGCTAAAGAAAAACTGTAAAAAAAAAAACGTAAAAAAACGGTATAGCTTATTGAATGCTAAATTAAAAACATGACTGTAATAAAACAGTATATGATAAAAAAAAATGTTAATGAAAAATGTCTGCATTAAAATAGTTTAGGTTAAGGGATATTAAAGAAAAAAATGGCTGTTATAAAACGGTATGTTTAATGAATGCTAAAATAGAAAAAAATGGCTGTAATGAAACGTTATGCTTAATAATGCTAAAATAAAAGAATGGCCAGAATAAAAAAAAATTCGGTAAAGGAAAGCTAAAGAAAAAACCTTGCTGTAATAAAACGGCGTGGTTTAAAGAATGCTAAGTTAAAAAAAAAAAGTTGTAATGAAACAGATTAGGGTTAGGAATATTATAGAAAAAATGGCAGTGATAACACAATATAGCTTAAAGAACATTAAATGTGAAGATAATGATTAAAAGGTATATCGAAGAGACCAAAATCAAGTCAGATTTTAAAGCTAAATACAGTACACAATATCTTTGAGAAAATAAAGAAAGAAGTCCGTGTTTCTTCAAACCTCAAAGTTGGGAAAGCGTGCCTAAATGTATTCAAAAATGCTAGATATGACAGCAACTAATGCTCCCGGTGAGAAGTACGCGTCTAAACCGAACATTAGATAAGCCAGTTTGTTTTTTTTTTTAATTTTGTTCCTTTCGTTTTTTTCTGAGAATAGAACAGTTTATTTTTTACCTAATAGCATTTTTTCCCTTTCATCATCATTATTTTGCTTATTAATGTTTATTTCATCCGCCAAAATTTTTTCAAAATTCATTTTTCTATAATTCTTTTTTTCTGCTTCACCATGTTTAAATTATTCTATTCTACACTCTTCTTCTTCTTCTTCTTCTTCTTCTTCTTCTTCTTCTTCTTCTTCTTCTTCTTCAACAGCATAGCATTCTATCATTTCTATTTGGTTATCATCATCAGCATTTTCACTATAACGTCTTCAAAGTTTCCTGTTTTTCATATGCTTCACCTTGAAGTCTTTCTTCTTGTTCTTCTACTTTAAATGAACATTTTCTTTTGGTATTCTTACCTCTTCTTTTTTATCATCACTTGTTCATATACATTTCTTCTTCTTCTTCTTCTTCTTCTTCTTCTTCTTCTTCTTCTTCTTCTTCTTCTTCTTCTTCTTCTTCTTCTTCTTCTTCTTCTTCTTCTTCCATCTTGTTAATTTGCTATATATTTTATTTATTTGAGTCAATTTTTTTAGCTATTTATTTAGTGAGTGCGAATGTTGATTATAGGCAGAAGAAGGATAAATTTAATGAGCTGATTTTTCTTTTTTTTATTCACATGCAACATTAAAAGAAGGATCAGAAGATTGAAGTAAGTAAAAAATAAAAACAAAAACAAAACCCAAAAAATCCTTCCCCTTTCTCTAAGTATATTTTGGGGAAAAATTGCATTTAAGAAACTGAGTAAAGCTGCATGAAAAATTTAAGAACAATAAATATTTCCTGCGAAAAAGAAGAATGTTTAAAAATTGCAAAGAATTTTTACCTTTTTACTGTTAAAAAAAAACGACCGTTTATTTATAAGAAAGCAGTTTAAAAAAAAAAAAATTCAATTACTACGAAACGGGAAGCAAAATTATTAAATGGTGGTGGGGGGAATAAAAATTGAAGAATAGCACATTATATATATATATATAAATGTATATATATATATATATATAAACATGTTTAAAAATTTGTGAGCTTGTGTGTGTTGTGTGTGTATGTGTGTGTGTATGTGTGTGTGTTTCGTGTGTGGGGGTGTTTTGTATTTTTTGTGCGTGCATGCCTGTGCGCTTGCATGTGGGCGTGTACGCATGCGTACGTGTGCTTCCTGACTGGATTCGTATGTTAACATCAATAAAGATATAGATATGAACTTATATATATATATATATATATATATATATATATATATATATATATATATATATATATATATATATATATAGTTAGATAGTTAGATAGTTAGATATTTAAATTGTTAGAATAACTCTAAAGGAAGTGAGATTGGGATGTTCCAATTTACTAAGTCGGTAATGACTTGACTGTCTTAGGATTATCGTCCAGGAATTTGTATTAATTAGGATATGAGCTTTGTGTTAATACACAGTGGTCATTGAAAACTCGTATATTTACATTTCTTTACACACGCACACACACACACACACACATACATGTACCCACTCAAATAATCATACATTCAATTGGGCCTATAAATAAGCTTACTCCTATATCTGTCATATAAAAGTTTCTTTCTTCTAAATGAAAATTACCAAAATTTCCTCATTTCTATTAGAAAAAAGGGGGTGTCCTCATGGTGTAATGGTTAAAGCGATGGACTACGGAATCGTAGTCGCGCTATTTCGTTCACTTTCGGGCAAATCCCCTTGGGAAAGGTATGAACCCCCTTATCCTCCCAGCTATGGGTTAAATTGTACCACTACTGTTCTTCTAGGAACCAAACCAAACCAACCATCTATTGGAAAAAAAACAAACTATTATTAACGTATATCATCAATTATGTAGGTTTGGTTTATTTATGTTGGCTTGAGATTGCGGCATATCAACCATTGTAGGTCATTTATTGCCAAGTTCTCTTAAAACATGTAGTATATTTGATTTGGAAAAATTTATTGATAACATTTTTAGATGAGCATGAGCTAATTTACTCACAGTTAAATGATTTCAAATATTTCAAACCCAGTTGGCCTAATGATCGGGGGTGGGTTTACCCTTTCTGCAGAGGTGAAGTTGGCGTATTTTACAGCTCCAGCTATGTAGGTATAACGAAAAATATAAACATGTTGCTGCCCCAAAATAAGTTTACTTTATATATATATATATATATATATATATATATATATATATATATATATAGCTATTTCCATCCTTTTATGTGTTTTTGATAAAATAAAAAAACACGAAAAAAAAATTAACAGGACTTCTCCAGATCTTATGGATAAAAAAAAATCATTTATTTATTTTATCTTATCCTTAAGATCTGAAGTAGTCCTGTTGATTTTTTGTCGTGGTTTTTGATTTTATTAAAAACACTTAACAGGATGGAAATACATTTATAATCTTAATGTGACTTGTTTGTGTTTTTTTTCTAAATGAAATTATTGCTCTGTAATGTCTGTTACATTGAGCTCTTTAGTAGGAAAATTTAAATGTTCACTTTTGAATAGTTTACTTGTCTAGATGGAATTACTTCCAACTCCGGTTTAACTGGACCGAATAATACTTGTATATATATATATATATATATATATATTGAGAAAAAAATTTTTCCATGCTGATTTTTTTTTTTTTTTGTGAGAAAACAGAAATTCCGACTCTGTTTTCACGCTTTTTTATGGGCAACTGGTCTAAGAGAAAGACAAATCTGATTATTACTTTCAACCACATTGGAGTGACAAAAAAGTGTTGGATCCCTTATCACAGTCTGAACTTATACTCCACCTCGTTGTATTTATTTACTAATTACTCAGCAACAAGCGGGTTGCAACGCAAGATTATTTTAAGTGGTTTAAATCAAGAGTTGTTTTTCTCCTAGTGTAACATATCCATAATATACGGATGTGTGAAATAGACATAAAATGTTCATAAACATATATAGGAATTCGAAAACCTGAAATTGGTTCAGGTACGAAACTTTATATCCTTTGAGTTAAAGGTTATTCGACATGAGGAGAGAGAGAGACACAATCTTTCTATGCTGACTGTTTTTGCATCGTCAGCTCTCAACCCAACCAACATGCGGCGCCCGTAGCGTACATAGCCGTCTGGCCTCGCCCAGCTCTGAATCTCGACTCTCTCGTTCGGAGGCAGGAACTCAACTAACTGCTTTTTTCAAATCCTCAAAATCCTCAGCCCACGCTTCCGGTGCATGACATCATCGACATCCCCTGGTCATATTTTCTATCTGGGGTTTTATTTTGACGTCTATGACTGACGCATCCTCCCCGCGTGCGCGTGATCACCTGCGCTCATGTTTGCACCTAACTAACCCATGCACTGAGCCGAAAGGTTCTCATCCTAACTAAACCGAAAGACAAGATATACAAAACGAAATCCCTCTGTAATTATATTAGACTAGCCCAGTTTCCTTACCAAAGTTAAAGGTTCCAGCTTCTTCTCTTACGTCCTTACTGCTGGAGGGACAATAATCGAATTCATACCTTATCCAATTGTAATATCACTATGTGAAACACAAACAGCATCATTCAGGGATTGAACTCGTATCCCTGTGTTCATTTCCTACGAAGTTAACCTTTACACAACGAGCATATCATTGAACGCCTCAACTATGTTGTATAGTACAGTGCTTTCCCTTAAACAAAGTCACTATCGTCAAGCGAGGAGCCCTCCGCCATAGGTATCTACTAATCTATACCACCTTAGTCTGGCTTGTGTCGAGATGCAAAGGTAGATCCTTTGTTGGATGGTTGGTTGGTGGGTTTTATGGCATATCAAATTTTGTAGGTTATTAAACGCCAAAACCATTTTATACAAATAATCAGTTTTATTTCAAACAATTCAGTTTAGCATGAGTATACAGTTTAATTGCCAAAAATCATTTCTATTTCAAGCTATTCGGTTTAGTTAAACAGTTCTAATTCAAACAATTCAGTTCAGTATCAGTAGAGTTTTAGTTCATACACTGTTAAAAGTCAAAATAGTTCTATTTGAAACAATTCAGTTGAGCATAAGTACGCAGTTTAAATGTCAAAACAGTTCTATTTCAAGTAATTCAGTTTAGTATAAGTACTCAGTTTAAATGTCAAAAGAGCTCTATTTAAAACAATTAAGTTTAGTTCTATTTGACCCATAGATATGATCCTATCGGGTGCTACATCTCCTGGCTAGATTGGACCTGGGGGCGATGGCAATGAAGGGGTACCCCGCATGCATCAAGGTTCCAGCATTATTGGAACCTTTAAAACAATTAAGTTTAGTTCTATTTGACCCATAGATATGATCCTATCGGGTGCTACATCTCCTGGCTAGATTGGACCTGGGGGCGATGGCAATGAAGGGGTACCCCGCATGCATCAAGGTTCCAGCATTATTGGAACCTTACCATCAGATTATTTTGTGTCATAAACAGTACACTCGTTGGGGATGGGGGTCTTATCCCTCTGCAGATATGCAGTCGATGTATTCTACAGCCCCAGGTAGATCCTTTCTCAAACGAGGCAGACGTATATCATAAAATAAAGGCTTAAATATCCAAGCCAGGGTAATTCAGGTGGTGTAATGTTTAGCAAATTAGACGAAAAAACTTTCATGAATTTATTTGAGTTTCATTGGGTGCTCCCATTCTTATGACCTAGACCAACAACTAAGGAAAAAGCTTTGTAAATTACGACTGTTCTGGTACTGCTGAATGACAATATGAAATAAGATATGCTCTTCAGCCAACGAGTCATTTCCATTTTGGTCGAACCGAGAACTTTTCTGCAATTCAACGTATATTCAGTTTAAAGGCTGAATATTTGCGTTAGAAAAATAATGACATTTTTGTGATAAGGGACATTTTTTTGATTCATGGTATATATATATATATATATATATATATATATATATATATATATATATATATATATATGTGTGTGTGTGTGTATGTGTATGGATATGTGTGTGTGTGTGTGTGTGTGTGTGTGTGTGTGTGTGTGTGTGTGTGTGTGTGTGTGTGTTCACATTTTATAGAAATAGACAAAATGGATTTTAGAAGAATTTAAATATACAACATGCCCTATAAAAGAATTTGTAACGGAGAACTATAACAATGGCTGAATTAGTAACAGTGAATGACAAATGGAAATAAAATTGGTCATCAGCAATACAACGTCGGCGGTCAACAATGACATCAACTAGAAGCATGCACAAACACCCCCCCATATATATATATATATATATTATATATATATATATATATATATATATATATATATATATATCCTAGCTTAACAGATGTTTTTCAACTGCAGTGCTGACTATCTGGTGTTTACGATAGCAGGGATCCCAAAATAATCAGTTTTATACATTTAAATAAAGAAAAGAAAGTTTGTTCAACGATTTGGTATGCTACATTAGTAATTTTTTTTTCGCATACCACTCTTTTAAGATAAATTTATTGAAAACACATATCGAAAATACATATATGAGAACATATATGTAAAACACATACTGAAAACACATACTTAAAATATCATTTTTAAGATCAATTTTAAAACTTAAAAAACCCAAATACACACTTTTTTTCACAATATTCTCGTAACGATCACCCAACATCAAAACAAACTGGCCACAATTAAAAACTAATAATTTCAAAGATATATTTCTATTTATCACAATACTTTTGCTGATCTCTTTACACGCACACACACACACACACACACACACAATATATATATATATATATATATATATATATATATATATATATATATATATATGCGTATACATATATGTGTGTGTGTGTGTGTGTGTGTGTGTGTGTGTGTGTGTGTGTGTGTGTGTGTGAGTAAATAACGAAATTAAATCTGACAGTTTGCAGAATAGACAAACAAAATAATCCAAATTTGATGAATTTATTATGAAAGTCGACGTTAAAAATTTTGGTTACAAAATACTTCTGCTATTACATTAAACACCCATCGCTATTTTAACAACGCTTTTGATGAATATAAAGACCTAAAAAAGGTTATCATAATCAAAACGTTTAACGTCGACTTTCATAATAAATTTCTAAAAATTGAATTATTTTGTTGTTTAAATTTTCTTCTTTTCTTCATATACATACATGGGTGAGTAAAATTATTTGCAATATTCGTTTACGTACTAGTTTTCTTTGCCTATATCATGTAACCGAAGTTGTTCAAATCATTTGGTTGGTAGTATCAATGTAATTGGTGCACTGACACATTAAGCAATGTTTCACTTTGTGTGTAATTGGAAAGGTGAGCAGATGAACTTAGGATTCAACGTATTCTGAATCGGGAACTTATGGCATACGAGTTCGCACTAAATCATAAGGCCACAAACGCTACCAAAAACATTTGTTGTCTGAAAGATAAAGACGCATTTGATCCCATGACACTGGCCAGTTATTTTACGAAATTTTGTAATTTAATGACTTGATTCATTCTTTTTAAATGATCTCAAATTTTAACAAGGTGTTAAACTCAGCAATCAATGTTTAATATTATTTTTTGACAGCTACAGAAATGCTTTCAGGGAAAAAGAAATAAACACATCAAAGCAGCAAAAGCAATTCATATAGCTATTTCTATACACGCTGTCGCAGTAATGGTTAAAGTGCTGGACTAAAACATTGAAGTAAGAGAATTCGGACTCCATTCACAATATATCGTTCTCTTTCTGACTATGGGAAAATGAATTGGACATATTTATTCTCTCAGTTATATTTCAAATAGTATCCGTGGTGTAATAGTTATCGTCGTAGGAAATGGACACGGTGACACTATTTCAAATCCTGGACGAGACTGATTGTATTTCACATAGCACTAATACGCTTGGGAACGGTATGAATCCAATTTTTCTCCCTCCAGCCATGGGTAAATAGTAGGACAGGCTAGGTTCTTCGGCCTTGGTGAGGCAACTAGTCTTGGAGAAGGAAAACTGGGAATTCAAACCTGTTAAACTTTGCTTAAAAAATGACATTGTGTCATATCCTACCCGAGCGGAGGGGTTGGTAAATATCATTATCATCATGTCGTGCTGGTAGCACGGATATCCCTGACCCTCTCTCGCCACTTTTCCCTATCGTTCATCGCCTCCAGCAGGTCTTCTGAACTACACCCCGTATCCTCACATAGTTGCTGAATGCATGTTCGTGCTGGTCGTCCTGCTTTTGCTCGGCCATGTGTGGGGGTCCATAAGAGTACATCACTTATGAGTTCGTCCCTGCTTCTCCAGCAGTGTCCTGCATGTCTGGTTCGTCTAACTTGAATAGTTGTCGTGATAGGAGGCAGGTGGCCGTACAGTTGGTGTCTTGTGGGGTGTTGCCATAAGGAATTGTTCAAGATTGCTCGCAGCATTCTTGGGTAATTGCCGTCTAGCTTCTTCTCCAGCCGTTTTGTTAGAGTCCATGTAGTGCATCCATATAGCAGTATCGATGCGACCGCTGCCTGGAAGAAACTGCGTTTCATTTTATCAGTTAGGTCTGATTTCCATATAATCGATTGCCAATTGATAGCTGTCCATGCCTTCATTAACCTCGTGTCGAAGTCCTTTTCGGTGGATGCGACGCTGCTTCCTAGGTAAGTGAAATTGTTTACTAGTTTAAGAGGGGTCCCGTCTAGAGTGGAGATGTCACCCGTTTGATTATAGCACATATATTCCGTTTTGTGTGCATTGCCATAGAGACCTATGCCTGCGGCTGCTAATTCCAAGCTATGAAGTAGTGTTTCGGCTTGGTTGGGTGTATTTGCCAGTATCGCTATGTCATCTGCGTAATTACCTATGTTCTTTCACTAGAATGGCTTGGATGTTGAACAAACAACGAAGATAGAGATAATATTAAACGAAGAAACCAAGCCAGGCTGTTAATATTTGAGATCATTGGAACAAATATTGATCAAGTTATAACAAATCGAAACGGTATTTTTTTTCTGAAAGAACTTGCACATCTACAATGATACTCCCCACCCCACTTTGCTGCGGCTGTCGAAGATCCCCTTCGCTGACTAATTTCTAGGGTATGATTTGCAACTATATCTGAAAGTGCAACTCCAGTCCTGAAGGTTTGAAGCTATTACACAATCAATGCCGTTACTTCTAGTTCCCCTCCACCTGATATTGGTAGTACTTGTTTGGATCTCATTTCTAGGGCTAATAGATATGTTCAACCATTCACTAAGGAGTGTTATTATTAATGTTATTATTATTTACTCATTAGAGTTTTTCACATCAGCATTAGCTGATGGTCTTTCACTGGAGTTTCAGTGACAGCAAGTTTCCTCAAGTCTCCAGGACTCTTTTCAGTATTCTGGCCGTTCACAATTGGTACAATCGTTACTTTCATGTTCCACAGCTTTTTCAATTCTGTAGCAAGGTCGAGGTATTTATCCTTCTTTTCACTTTCCTTCAGATTTAATCTCTGGTCCGCCGGGACAGCAAAGTCAACAATTTTGCAGATTCTCTTTTTTTTTGTTGATTATTATGAGGTCTGGTATTCTGGAAGGGATTAGGTGATCCGTTTGTATGTTAAAGTCCCATTGGAGTTTATGCGAGTCATTTTCTAGGTCAGGTACCGGGTTATGCATATTATTATTGTTATTATTATCATTATTATTATTGTTGTTGTTGTTATTTATTCCTTGAGGTTTTTTACATTAGTTTTAGCTGATGTTTTTTCACTGGAGTTTGAGTGACAGCAAGTTCTCTCAAGTCTCCAGGAATCTTCTCAGTATTCTGGCCGTTCTCATTAATGTTGTAGTTTGGATGGTCTCTATTCGTCCTCCAACGTCCACATCTTCTAACCTCCAAGCCCTCCAGTCCCTTTAATAATCCTTAAGTGACTGTACGGAAACCAATCAAGATTGGTATAATCGTCACCTTCATTTTCCATATTTTTTTTTTTCAGTTCTCTTGCAAGTTCAAGGTACATATCCTTCTTATCACTTTCTTCAGTTTTATTCTGTGGTCAGCCGGGACAGCAAAGTCCACAATTTTACAAGTTCTCTTTTTTAATCTAAAATAATACAGATCTACGCAAATTATTTACATTAGATAGGAGTACTTGAAAAAATAGAAATATTAATGTTAAATGAAAGTACTTGAGATCCCTTAACTGTGTGGGAGGAAATGATTAATATTAAGTAGAATTTATAATGTTCAATAGCAATAATCTGAACAATTTATATACAATCAATTGTGCTGAAAAAGCTTGTTTAAAAATGATTTTATCTTCAAACAATTGCCTTACAGATTATATATATGTATATATATATATATAATTTGGCATTAAAACCAATATGTGTTAATATGCCATTAAAGGCGAACCAAAAAACAACTAGTTAATGTCAAATTTTATCAAAATTTTTAAACACCCTGTATATACGTATACTTACATAAACATGTATACACATTTTTATGTCCATCGAAATTAGTCTGTTCGTTTATACGTGAGCATATTAGCATGTGACTTCCCCATTGCATGTTTATATGCTTAGAAGGGAGCTATTAAACTAATGAAAACTGAAAATCAGAGGAAAAAATCGGGCGAGAAAAAAACGTACAATACTATGGGAAAGATCTGTCAAATTATATCTCTTGAGGTGGAATGGGAAAAGCACCGACACCGATACAAATGTACACATACTCAGACAAGTACACACACAGAGCAATAAAGTGACATACTCGGAAGATGAAGCAGAAATAAATTTAAAGTGAGAAAAAAAAATATATATATGAATAAAATATTTTCTATACGCCGAAAGAAAGAGAGACATAGATAGAGACAGAGACAGTGAAAGAGGAATTCTAAAAAATATATAATAAGGCTCCTAAAGTGTTTCCAGTACGGAAAATTGGTTCTTTCCTTTGATTAATGGATCTAATATATTCTAACATTAAAGAACTTTTCCGATAAAAGGTATGATAAAATAATAAGACTGATACATACATATATATATATATATATATATATATATATATATATATATATATATATATATATGTATATATATATATATATGTGTGTGTGTGTGTGTGTGTGTGTGTGTGTGTGTGTGTGTTCTTGTATGCCCGTGTGTAATATATTGAGACATGAATAAAACAAGGTGTATACAGTTACATGTGTCTATATATATATATATATATATATATATATATATATATATACATATATATATATATATACATATATATATATATATATATATATATATATATATGAATTGCAGAAATTATGTAATTTGTTGCTGGTTCTTTTGAAATAAACACTTGGAAGAGATAAGTAACTGACTGAAAAGACATGAAAATTGAGTCAATTTTTGCAACTTGATTATAAAGGGTGCATTTCTGTGTTAGTACAGGGTGTCCATCAATAAAATTTACCCATTTCTCTCGCTATTCTCTCTGTGTGCTTCTGCGGGTCTTTCTCACACAACATTTCTTATCTTATCAGGGTTTTTTTTTCACACACATATACTTCTATTTCATCCCTCCTGAGTTTTTCACTCCATTGCTAGTTCGTGGTCTTTCACGGCAGTCAGAGTGACAACAAGTCTTTTCAGACCTTCATGAGTTTTCTGAGTATTCTTCAGGATCTTTACTCTGCTGTGATGTATACGGTGTTGGTTCCCCACAAAATTTCACATCACCCGTTTTTTTTTGTTTTTTGTTTTTTTTGTGTGTGGTCTCTTTAGCCAAGATTAAAGAACTCAGAGCTGATGGGAAAAAATATAAATTCATGGTTTTGAAGAGTATTAAACAGGAATGAAATGCCATCAGCCCCGTCCAGTTTTCGAACTGTGCTCGTTGAGCCCATCACCTACCCCGAAGACCGTTACATTTCATATGTAGCGATACAACAAATACAGAAATCGTCCATAGTTACATGGTTTTGATTGCTTTTGTTTTATGGCATATCAAACATTGTAGGTTATTTTATACCAAAGCCATTCTTATACATACAAACAGTTCTCTTTCAACCAATTCAGTTTAGCATATGCACAGAGTTTAAATATCAAAAACAGTTCTAATTTGAACACTTCAGTTTTTTATAAGTACACAGTTTAAATGGCAAAAATAGTTATATTTAATACAATTCAGTTTGACATAAATACACAGTTTACTTCTATTTGACGCATAGATAGGACCCTATCAGGTGCAACAAATCCTGTTCAGAGTGAACCTGGGAACGATGGCATTAAAGGGGTGCTCTTCATTCTAATCATCAGATTGTTAAGTGTCATACCCATGACATTCTTTAGGGTGTCTTAATACTCTGCAGAGTTTTAGTCGTTGTATTCTGAAGCCCCAGCCGACTGAGCCATCCTGGACACTTATTGAGAGAGTCTTACTCCACTACAGAGATGCAGTCAGTGTATTCTGCAACCCCAGCCGACTGAGCCATCCTGGACACTCGTTGAGGGAGTCTTACTCCTCTACAGTGATGCAGTCGGTGTATTCTGAAGCCTCACCCAACTGGGCCAGGGAGTTTACTGATCACATAACTGTTGTTTGTCGGGTATTACTTCAAGGATCCAAATAAAACAACACTCAATATCTGTGTGTAATTAACATGTACAGATATTAATAAGTGTTCGTTCAGAGTTCAAATACAAAACTTGCCTCGATTCAACTGGGAAGAATTCGTACAACATAAAACGAGGGAACAATTATGTATGAATTGGGCTTATATTCAAGTCATCAAATTTATTTGAAATCAGTTCAGTAATATAATTCATATTGAGATATGCTTAAATTTTTACATAAATATGAGTCCTGCATGGTTGGAAATTAATTTGAAGCAAAAAATAATTTTGATTTCGCGAAAATGATAGCTGTGAGGTCATTAAAAATGCAGCCAAACCGATCAGAATATTTCACGCTCGAACAGGGGTGTGCTGAAAATTTTTGAGTACCTGAGAACGGCAAACCATGATAAAATTTACAGAATAATGTTTAATAATCGGAGAATTGGAGATTAAAGGACTACTCACTATTGAATTACCTGAGATGCAACTGTAAACAGTCCTCTTCTTTGCTGACTTCTTCGAAAATATCTCCTGATTTATTGACTGACTTCCTGGTATATCTCTCTATCAATCGATCTCTCTCTCTCTCTCTCTCTCTCTCTCTATATATATATATATATATATGGCCATTCTACTTATATATATATATATATATATATATATGACAATTCTACTTATATATTATTGAGATATACCCCGTTTTTATATATATATATATACATGACCAATATACTTATATATATATATATATATATATATATATATATATATATATATATATATATATATATATATCTGGCCATTCTACTCTTATATTATAGATATATACTCCGTTTTTATTTAAATTTTCCGGTGTTCTCAACTTGAAAATACCTGATGAAAAAGGTCCTTCGTTGGTTTACAGTTTTACTTATTTCCCCGTCTATAATCTCCAATGGTGTCTCTACTTATTATATAATATATATATGCATATATAATTTAATTTAATACAGTTATTTTATTCATTATATTCACTTGGATACTTTCTCCCACAAACGTGGGTACATTGGATTTTTTTAATCTGTAAGAGTTGTAAATCTATAAATTCGATCATTGTAAATGTGACACAAGCTCACTCTCTTCAAATTGATTCCAGAATAACTCAATGGGAGATTGTAATTTTATGAATGGCCCCCACCGATTTAAAATATTCGAATAGACACTGAATCCGTTTCCTTCATTTCAAAATCCCCCACCATATAAAATTATTGCCTGAAAATCTCTACACATGATCTTTTCGATTTTTGCTCCTTAGTTTTACTGGCTTTTCAGGGACCACTGCATCACTTAGGTCGGAAATTTATTTTCGGTTTGGTAGAAAAACTGCTTGACGGTACCGTGGTTTACGGGCTGGTGGCATTTACATAAACTGGTTTCATGAACGCTTGTCTTTCTCTCCGAAGACAAGCAGAGAAAAACGAGGCAATTTTCTCCCTGATTTTACCACAGCACATCTTGGACAAGATTCTGACAACCCTTAGCAAATGGCGCTAAGTCAAGTCGAGATAACAACGTTTCGCGGGTGATAAATTAAGTATGCTCGTCTAATTTCGTCTTCTTGGCGCTTAGAACGATTTAGTACAATGCATTCGAAAAATCTCATTCTTACTTTTAAAGTTTAAGGTAATAGCAACAGTCTTTTTGTAAATTTCATTATTTAGATGATGTCAACATTTTCAGGTATTTCAAATATATTTTTTATCTATTTATGAATTATTCATAGTGTTAAAATATTCTTATAAAAACCCTCTATAGCGATTTTATGTGTTTGTTTGTTTAATGGCATATCAACCTTCTTGGGTTATTTAATGGCGAATCTGTTCTACAAAAAGAACAGTAGTGATAACACTTAACCCATAACTGGGAAGATAAGGGGGTTCATACCTTTCCCAAGGGTATTTGTCCGAAAATGAACGGAAGAGCGCGACTGGAATTTAAACTCAATTAATCCGATTCCGCAGTTCATCCCTTTAACAATTACGCCACGAGGATAACCCCCAGCGCCATTATGCCGGCATCATAAAATGTATCCGATCTTTCTCTTAGTTTGGTAACTTATTTTATTCATTAGAAAAAACACAGATGTCAGGTGCTTTTTCTTTCTTCTAATTTTTCATACGTAGTTTATTCAATAGAAAATTCATTTCGTCATTATTCAGTCATCAAAGGAGCTTTCTTAGTTTTATATTTTTTTATAAATTACATTTTTGTCAAAATATTCATTGTCTCATCATTCTGTCGTCTAAGAATTCCCCTTAATTTTATATTTGTTGATAATTTTTTGTTCATTAAAAATTCATAGCGTCATTATTCAGCCATCAAATGAGTTTCCTAGAAATCTATTTTTTTTAAATAAATCAATTTATTTATCTACAAATATCATAGTGTCATTAATCAGAAATAGTTTTATATTTTTGATGAATTGTTTTATTCAATAAAAAATTCATGGTGTCATTATTCAGTCATTAGAATATTTTCCTAACTTTCTTTTTACATAAATAATTTTATTCTTTCAAAAAATTTCATAGCGCCATTATTCCGTCATCTGAGGGTATTTTTTTTTTTGAGCTTATATATTGTTTTAATAAATCCTTTTATTCATTGAAAAAAATATTGCGGAAGAGTTTTTTTTTACTTTTCAATTTTTTGCGGAATATATTTTTTTTAATTTTTTATATCTTTTTTATAAAATATTATATTCATAAATGAAAAACATACCATCATAACGCCCTCATCATATAATTTTCCTATCTTTAATTTTTTTTTTCATAAATGTTTGATTCAGTGAAAAATTCATAGTCATCACTCAGGTACCAGAATATTTTTCTTAGCTTTTTCTTTTTTAACAAGGTTGTTTGACTCATAAGTATTTCATGGCGCCATTATTCAGTCAACATAAGATTGTTCTTAGCTTTCTATGTTTTAACAGATTCTTTGACTCGTGAATAGTTCATAGCGTTATTATTTGTTGAATAGCCTGATGCAACTACACGTATACATATACATGCGGAAACATAATCAAAAATAATGACGAACGAACACACTTCTTTAGAAAAATATACCTCTCACACTTTATTCCATAGGGTTGCGAAAGGGTCACGAAAGGGTTGTGTGTGAGAGGTGAGTTGGAGATAGAACAACCTGCAACATATTGACCCCCAAGTCCCTTTGACTATAGCAGCCCTTTCTCATTACAGTGGGCTGCTCAATCAGGGGTCTTGAGGGCCCAAACCCTTTGCTGGGAGCTAGTTCTCACTGCAACTCGAACTCCAACAAATTGACTTCAACTCTGGCACTGGGTTATATAATTGTTTGTCGTCTACCAGCTTCCAGTAGGCGTCACAATTGCACCGAATTCAACCCGTCCACGGTCAACGTTATATCATGATATCTTCGACCGGATGCACCTATTTCCTGAGTGACGGCTGGGTTGAAGGTCAATATGTTACATATTCAGTTAGCACGTGGCTAATGAAGGCATGGACAGCTATTGATATACTATGCTATATGGAAATCAGACCTGACTGATAAAATGAAACGCAGTTTCTTCCAGGCAACTGTCGTATCGATACTGCTGTATGGATACACTACTTGGGCGCTAACTAAACGGCTGGAGAAGAAGCAAGATTGCAATTACACAAGAATGCTATGAGCAATATTGAACAAGTCCTGGCGTCAACACCCTACAACGCACCAACTATACGGCAACCTGCCTCCCTGCACGAAAACTATCCAAGTTAGACGAACCAGACATGCAGGACACTGCTGGAGAAGCAGGGACGAGCTCATAAGTGATGTATACCTAAGGACCCCACATATGGCCGGGCAAAATCAGGACGACCAGCTCGAATATACATTCAGCAGCTATGTGAGGATACGGGATGTAGCCCTGAAGACTTGTCAGAGGCGATGAACGATAGGGAGAAGTGGCGAGAGAGAGTCAGGGATATCCGTGCTAGCGGCACGACTTGATGATAATGATGATGATTTTACCAGTGTCCATTGTCCTTGTGAGTACAGTGTTCACCAAAGGTCCGGGAGACCGAGATTCAAGCCAAAGTCGAGTCATACCAAAGACTCAAAATAGCACTTGATGCCTCCTTTTTTAACACTCAGTATTATAAGGTACGCATCAAAGTTTAAGTGGAGCGATCCAGAGAAAGAAGTTGTACTCTCCCCTACATATTGGTGTAGCAGTTATTGAAAAAGGGAACCTTCGTGTTGCTCTCGACTATAGGCGCCAAATTTACATTGACTTGATTAACAGGTTTTGCTTGCCTATGTTTTAAGGCATATGAAACCTTGTTGATTATTTAAAGTCTAATCGTGGTTATATATATATATATATATATATAGTCATCCACAGAAAGATCTGTTCCGTTCTATCAGAACTCTTCGGTGTGGCTTGACAGACTAGATTCCCGAAGGTCGGATCGAAACTCGGTTGACTCAAATGCCAATCCAAGATTCTATCACTCAGCAACGAGGAAACTAGTGCAAACGAAGAAAATTTAAACGCCTATGTATCACATTCGTTTTTGTTTACATATATGCGCTTAACGACTACCCTTAACTCGATTCATATGAAGAGCCTTGCATTACGCCAGTGGCAAAACTTATATCATCATCATCATCATGTCGTGCAACTAGCACGGATATCCCTGACCCTCTCTCGCCACTTCTCCCTATCGTTCATCGCCTCCAGCAGGTCTTCTGAAATACATCCAGTATCCTCACATAGTTGCTGAATGCATGTTCGAGCTGGTCGTCCTGCTTTTGCTCGGCCATGTGTGGGGGTCCATAAGAGTACATCACTTATGAGTTCGTCCCTGCTTCTCCAGCAGTGTCCTGCATGTCTGGTTCGTCTAACTTGGTAGTTTATATATATATATATATATATGGAGAAATGGTAGATTTTGGTAAATGTAACAAGATGAGAAAAATAACTGGTAATGTAGTAAAATCAAAACACTGACGGCGGATTTACAGACAAAATATCCTTGCTAAATCTGTCGTCAATGTTTTCGTTTATCCACTTTTACAATTAATTTTCTCATGTATATATATATATGTGTGTGTGTGTGTGTGTTATATCCAGTTAGTGTCCAGAGACTTTGTGTTTATAATTATTCATGTTCAGATTATTAAAAGAATTTCCTATAATTCAACAGAAGTGCTAGATTTATGGCAAAGAGTACAGAGATCTATCTGGATAAATATAAAAATACTCACATACAAGGAAATGTATATGCAATGAAAATGGAAAAAAAAAAAAAACTCGACGGACAATTACTGTGCCATTATAGATTTATTTCGCTCGTCAGATGTCTTGCCCCTTCAGATCGCATAAAAAGTCGAAATAAATTTATAATCGCTCGTTGACTGTCCGTTGAGTTATTTTTCCAATTTGGGTTACAGATATATTTATCTATATGATTTGGAAGGGGAAATTATGTGATCATTTATTTGCACACTGTTAAATTGTCTCGTGTATCGTTACCCAACACTATTAATTCTATTCATTATTAAATATTTGTTTGCACAAATTAAATTTTTTTCATGGATTGTAATCCAAAAAATAATTCTATTTAACATCAGTCATTTGGATGAATGCACGTAAATTATTTCAAGTATTGCTGTTTAACACATATAATTCTATTTAATATCATTTTTCATTTGCCAACAGTTGAATGTTTTCATGTTTTTATATTTGATCGTTTTCAAGTATACTGAATAGATAGTTCTTTTTGTTCCATACAGGGGACCTGAATAGGTACTACACTTCATTCAGGGTTGACCAAGGAGTAATGGCAATGAAATAAGGGATTTTACACCCTGACTCGGAATGTTAGTACCCGTTATGGTTCCCACTTCATATGGAAATATTTAATCACATCCAATAATTAAAAGCTTTTGATTGTGTGCAAAGAAATGACTGATGATAATTGAATTACCAGTGATACATAGTATTTTGTGGTACCATTTAACACTTTGAAAACGAATGAATAATGTTAGCTATTACTATTAGTGTTAAATATCAATAATTGAATACATTTAGCTGTGTGTAAACAAATCACTTCTGACTCGTTTAGAAATAGCGTTACATACAATGTATTTCATTACAAGGAGACGTAGCGTAAATTGTGACGTACAGGCTTAGCTAGCATATTGGACGACATCAAAATATTTAGCTCAAAATTCTGGGTTAGATCTATAACCACTGTATTTGTCGACTGTAAATAATACAGTATGCTACTGTGACACCCAGATTAATATTTACTATCAGTTCTTCAGCGATTATATAGGGCGTATGATATATCGTTAAAATAATATCTATTTTGTATAAGAATTTTATCATTTTATATTAATTCGTTTTGTTTTATTAAGGGCATATCATCCATTGTGGATCAATTAATATCAAAGTCCTCTTTGAATAAAAAATGTGGCAGTGGGGTTAGTTCCCTTGACTGAAAATAAGTTCTTTACAGTAATTTCTCATTGTCAAACATCGATCAAATCTCATAAGATAAATAATGTTTTTTTCAGACTTTGGAAAGTGATCAGAATATCTTTCACAGTATCTGGTTCATACAATAAAGTTCTGGGCAACCCGAAAGTATATCTCTAGGATTATAGATGATCTCCGCAAGCCTGTAATAAAATATTGAATATTCTTGTGGCATTTGTAGCTTGAAAGGGAACTGCATCATCAGTTCAATTTCCGTTACACAATTCACTAAACAGACTTGTAACTCTAAACAAGGCAGTTATCGTTTCACTTCACAGTAATGCCCTTGGGAAATTCATAAATCCCACGTCGTCACTGACATAGGTAGAGGGGCATGGGCATTGAATATATATATATATATATATATATATATATATATATATATATATATATATAAGTGTGTGTGTGTGTGAATTAAGGAAAAGAATCCGACAGTATGGAGAACAAGTCAAAAACAACGTCACCCAAAAGTGATGAATTTCTAACAAAGGAAAGTCGACGTTAAAACGCTTCTGTTTTAATGGACCTTCATTACGGCTTTAAAATGGCGAAAACAAGCGTTCATAGAACAACGATGGATGTTTTAAAAAATACTATAATACAGAAAAAGAAAATATATATGCTCAAAGAAAGATCGTACAACAGTTCAATGATTCAATCAGCGTTTTTTTTTTTTTGTTTTCAAAAATCTATCACTGGATTGGCACAGGCATTGGTGTTAAACAAATGGAACCACTACGAGTTATAACGGATTAAAAAGAAGAAAAAAACAAAAAAAGGAGAAGAAGAAGAAGAAGAAGAAGAAGAAGAAGAAGAAGAAGAAGAAGAAGAAGAAGAAGAAGAAGAAAAATGAACGAAGAATATATAAAAGAAAAAGAGAGAAGAGAAAAGAGATGAGAGGTGGTTTAGAAAAAAAAGAAAAAGAATTGAGAGAAAGAAAATAAATCGGTTGTATCTCTTAGAATTTTATCATTGCCAGTGCCAATCAGGTGAGAGATCATATATATATATATATATATATATATATATATATATATATATATATATATATATATATTCTCGTGTTAAATTCTGTAATAAGTGTTTCAATGGTTTCTCTTGAATTGAACGCAGCTAACGTATATTTTAAGAGAAGGGAGACATTCACTCTTCGTAAAATATCGTTTTCTTTAAACACAATATTAGAAGAGAGATATTCTGTCTTCGTATTGTACAGTTTTCTTTAGAACCAAGAGTAGTTGAGATAAATTCAATCTTCATAATGTACAGTATTCTACTGACGTAGCTTTAATAGAAAATATTCAATCTTTGTACATTACTGTACGCTTGGACCCAAGGTTTGAAGACATATTCAATCTTTGTACAGCATTCTTTGGACTCAGATTTGAGGAGGGATATTCCCTCTTAGTACATTACAGTATTCTTTGAACCCAAGATTAGAAGTTTGATATACAGATTAATGTTTATAATAAATAAGTAAAGTTGACAACCGTAGTGGAAGGCGACCGGAACGCACCCTTTTCATTAGCTACTATACTGAGCTGTTGGTGAAGGCTCTATTCCTTTCTCTGTATTGCTCGTTTTACTCTTGATCCGTACTTTATAATGCTGGGTGCTAAGCAAGACAACATTAACTATCATTTTTTGAGTATTTCGTATGACTCGAACTGGTATTGATCTCCGATTTACTGGGCCATTGGAAAACACTTTACCATTCGGCCGGTTATTTCCTCTGAGTATAAACAGGGCAGTCAGCTGGGGTGGTAGAATAAACCAACTGCGTGTCTATAGAAGACTAAGAATCCCCAGCTCAGCGACTGTCCTGGATATGACATTAAACCATCTGATGGTCAGGCTCAAGTAATCCTGGATCTTTGGGAAATGCAGATTATCCCTTAATTACCTTCGCTTCCAGGCCCACTCTGTCACGGAGTGGTAGCACCAGATAGCACCTATTTATGGATCAAATCGTACCGTTTGGCTATTCAACTGAGGGCAAACAAATGGCATATAGAAAATTAAATTGTTTGAAATAGAACTGATCATTTAGCTCTGTGTGAACCAATGACTGATATTTAGTTGAATTATTAGTGATATATAGCAATACTTGGAAGCATTTGGCCGTATGCAAAAGAATGAGCTTATACTCGATTAAAATTTTATCAACAAAATGTTTACAAATCATATAAATGTAATATATATGTATAAACAGGATTTGATATTAAATAGCAAAAAAACAGTTGATATGCTATTAAACCAAACCCAGACCAATCTGTGTATAAACAAAAATAATGTGACATTTCAAACCCTTCTGCCCTTGTTAATGTGTTGGTGTAATGATGCACATGTGTGCTTGTGTGAGTATCTGTATGTGTATGTATGCGAATAGACCTAACAAAAATGTATGTCGGTGCATGTTATATTAGCGTATATGCATGAGTGTGTGTGGGCACAGGTAGCTTATGTGTGTATGTTTACAAGGATATGAGTTCATAATAGTGACAGATGTAAAGCTAAAACTATTAAGGAAGTTCAGACAGATTTTAATTAATGATGAATAGAAAGATAGTGGGGATGAAAGGCTTAGTTTTTAACGTCTCTAACAAGCAGAAATCTTCGGTGCTAGTACGGTCAGGGATCAGTTAACAACGGTATCATTTTAAAGTACCTTAGTTTGGGAATGACCGGCTCATTGGCCTAGTGAGTTGAGTGTTCACCAATAGTCCGGGATACTTGGGTTCGATCCCAGGTCGCGTCATACCAAAGACTTTTAAAATGGTTCTTGATATCTCATTGCTTAACACTCAGTCATATAAGGTACGTATCAAGGGTAAAGTGGAGCAACCCAGGTAAAAGAGTAGCGCTCTCCCCTACACCTCGGTGTAGTATGTATTAAAAAAGGAACCTTCTGGTTGCCCTCGACTTCGGTCGCCAACTTTACTTTTTCTTACATGGACACAAACAAAACAAATGGAGAAAAGGCTTGACGGCAACGACACAAGAAAGCCGAGAATAATATTGACCAAATCATAGAGGCAGCACCCCACAAAGGAGAAGCTGTACGGCTACCTACCACTCATCACCAAAGCTATTAGACGAACCACACATTCAGTACACTCCTGGAGAAGTAGGGACGAGCCCATAAGGGATGTACTCCTGTGGACCCCTTCACATGGACGAGCAAAGGCAGGATGACCAGCTAGAATCTAACTACAGCAACTCTGTGCCGATACGGGATGTAACCCTGACGACCTGCCGGAAGCAATGGACGATAGGGAGGGTTGGCAAGAGAAGGTCAGGGACATCCACGCTAATGGCGAGACGTGATGATGATGAGTTTGAGAAGATACATGCAAGTGGGGTGGAGTTTCTTTTTCAGATGCCATATCTTCACATATTCATGGAAGCTATCAGAAGATAGACGATTTGTAACTCAAAGCAGTAGGGATTATCCTGCTGGACTGGGCGAAGTCCTAAGTTCACTATCGTTAACGAGAACATAAACATGAAAGCCAGGAGATAGTGGTTGGACAAATGGGATAAGAAATTTTGTATGTTGTTAATCTTGTGCTAGTTAAAGTTCAGTATTCAAGTTTATGTTGAGGGGTGTTTACACGCTCTCTGATTAGTGTAAATTCAATCAAAAATTTAAGAAACGGTTATACATGAGTAATCTCGCAATTACTTTCCTTTTTTTCTTTGTAGACCCGACCCGCGACTTGTACGGTTTTTGATTAAAATCTACTACCAACTAATCTTGTTTTGAAATAATCTACACAATGTAGAGATGAATTATTTAGTAAGTGAAACCGTGTCAGCTACTACAAACGATTGCCACAACTGAGAAACAAATAAAATATACGACGCGATGATGTGAAAAAGAGTTGTAAAAAGAGGACGCGAAAACCGAAAAAAACTCTCATAAAAGTACAAGGGTAAGCTTTATAAAACGAAATGGAAGCTATAGATTTGCAGCATATCTCAAAAAAAAAAAAAACAAAAAAAAAACAAAACAAAAACCGTGTTCAAGCCAGAGCTCTGATCTAAGAATAAACCCTCGATCTCGCGAGACTTACGCGGGTCATTAACATTCTATACGTTTACCACTCGAATTTTCCCTTTAAATGTATCTTTACGTCATCTGAACATCGATACGTAACTCTCATTCTTATCTCACAAGTACATCGATATGCTAATTGGGTATCCTTACGCCACTCGTGTATCCTTACACGTCACGCTCATTCCTCCATCAATCACATATCTTTACGCCACCTGCACATACTTTCGCCACGCAACCATCGATGAACTACAAGGTATTACCTAATGCCACAAGCAGATATTTACAATACTTGAACATGCTTGCGCCACTCGCATGTGCTCCCCTCCTCTCTCTCTCTCTCTCTCTCTCTCTCTCTCTCTCTCTCTCTCTCATAAAAATGGTGTTTATTATTTTTTGCTAGAACCTATCCAAAAGATTTGATAAATTGTATGAAGCGTAAATGTTTAATTTCGTTAGCACTTTGCCTAATCTAACATCTAGATATTTGGATAATTTGAAATATCATTAGCAGATCGTTTGAAAAGAAGATAGGAATTTTTATGATAAATTTCATTTGCAGTATTTCAAAGGTTCTAATTTTCCCTACGTGATTAATCAGATTTTCACAGATAATGATAACCATTTCTTTGATTATATTCGTTAGAATTCATCACGACGTATGCGATTTGCCTTAGAAGAACATGCACACTGAACGAAGAGAAGAAAAATAGCGAAATTGGCTTCGGTAATTTTATGATAGAATTACATTGAAATACTAAAAGAATAACTAAATTAGATCGTCGAAATTAATTCATGAAAACTGACAAAGCGAAAGGCTATCACGTCTTTATATACGGAGTTAATGTCGAAAGAAACGCGACTCTTTTTGTTGTCTTGTTTTTATTTTCTTAAAATTTTTCAGGTTGGTAACACTGAAAAGGAACATCTCACTCTTGATCTTGGTGGCAGCTAAATAGATCCAGTTCATTTTTGCCTCACAGAATCGACGTTCAGTTGACTAGTCAATTTTTAATTAAAGACTTTTCATTAGACTTGAATTATTAAAAGTGCGGCCGTACCTTGGGTAATTACAAGTGTTGCCTAATCCTGGGAAAGTGCAAATACTGCTTAACTATGAGTAATTATAAGTGTTGCTCATCCTGGCTAATTACGAACATTGCTTAATCTTGGGTAATTAAAAGTATTGCCTAATCCTGGGTTATTACAAGTGTTACCAAATCCTGGATAATTACGAGTTGCATAATCCAAAATATTCACCAGTCTTGCCTAATCCAGGATAATTACAGGCGTTGCCTCATCCTTGGTAATTACAAGTGTTGCCTAATCATGGGAAATCACAAGTATTGCCTAATCCTGTGTAATAACGAGCGTTACCTTATCTTAGGTAATTACAAGTGTTCGTAATCTTTGGAAAATATAAGTGTTGCCTAATCCTTGGAAATTGCACGTATACCCAAATCATCAGTTACTATGTGGAGATTTATCTTGGGTTATTAAAACAACCTGCCACGAGAATCTTTTGATAGAGGGTTCGTTCATAAGAAGAGTTTGGCTGGTTCGAATTCTGACTGTTCCTTTATCGTTTATCCTACATCGTTTACAATACTAAGGCTTGATAGCACAGACGAGACTACTTGTTACCCATGGGTATTCGGAAATGGCAACGATTTCTGCTTTTGCCAAGGGCATTTGCACGATGTGAAACGCAAACTACCCAATCCAGGATTTGAACTCATGTCGACGAGTTCATTTCCAAAATG
>OY757927.1:69253573-69268573 GCA_963585895.1 Sepioteuthis lessoniana | reverse complement strand
CTGCCCCGTCAATGCAACGCAGTCTATAGTCAAAATAGGTTAGAAAGATGGATGAAGGGATGCATCCTTCCTTTCCCTAAAAAAGCGACCTCGGATTAGCCAAGAACTACCGAGGGATAACACTTACATCCATAGCAGCCAAAATCTACAATGCCCTACCACGAAACCGCATAGAACCCAAAATAGACAACATCCTTAGGAAAAACCAAAATGGCTTCCGGAGAAATAGATCCACAACCTCACAAATACTGACCATCCGTAGAATCCTTGAAGGCATTCGGGCAAAAAACCTTCAGGCGACATTACTATTTGTCGACTTTACCAAGGCCTTCAATTCCATCCACAGAGGGAAAATGGAACTAATCCTACTAGCATACGGCCTACCAAAAGAAACCGTAGCAGCAATAATGATCCTCTACAGAAACACTAAAGGGAAAGTACGTTCACCAGATGGAAACACGGAATACTTCGACATTGTTGCAAGAGTACTACAAGGAGACGCGCAAGCCCCATACCTCTTTATCATCTGTCTAGACTACGTGCTTAGAACATTGATCGACAAAATCTGAGAAAATGGCTTCGAGCTGACTAAGAAAAGAAGCAAAAGGTACCCTGCAAAAACAATCACAGACGCCGACTACGCTGATGACTTGGCGTTACTGGCGAATACGCCTAATCAAGCTGAGACACTACTGCATAGTTTGGAACGAGCTGCAGCAGGCATTGGCCTCCATGTCAATGCGCACAAAACTGAATATATGTGTTACAACCAAACGGGCAACATTACCACACTAGACGGAGCCTCTATGAGGCTAGTGGACAAATTCACCTACCCAGGAAGTAGCGTCTCATCAACCGAAAACGACATCGACACAAGACTGACAAAAGCATGGACGGCTATAGATAGGCTCTCAATCATATGGAAATCTGACCTGACCGATGAAATGAAGTGCAGTTTCTTCCAGGAAGCGGTTGTATCGATACTGCTATATAGAGGCACTACATGGACGCTAACTAAACGGCTGGAGAAGAAACTTGACGGCAACTACACAAGAATGTTGAGAGCAATATTGAACAAGTCCTGGCGACAACACCCTACGAGACACCAACTGTACGGCCACTTGCCTCCCATCACGAAAACTATACAGGTTAGACGAGCCAGACACGCCGGACACTGCTGGAGAAGCAAGGACGAGCTCGTAAGTGACGTACTGCTATGGACCCCCACATATGGCCAAGCAAAAGCAGGACGACCAGCCCGAACTTACATACAGCAGCTATGTGAGGACACGGGATGTAACCCAGAAGACCAGCCGGAGGCGATGAATGATAGGGAGAAGTAGCGAGAGAGTGTCAGGGATATCCGTGCTGGCGGCACGACATAATGATGATGATGATGATCATGAACCTCAAGGGGTACTGATGGCATTGCTGTCCTTCCCTATCTGTCATCGCTCTTTGAATATCCTGTAGATGGCACTCAGTGTTCGTGGAGAATTGCGAGGATTTGATGAGCGGCTAACACTGGTCTCGTAGTCTATATGGGAATATTGCTTAGGAGTTAACCATTTTTAATCCATGTTGAGCGCATGACTTTCTTTTCTTACTTGGATTGTCTGGGTTAAAAGAGATAAGTGGTTATATTGCTGTAGTTTACTCGAGTGCTTTGCCTAGTTGGCTGGGGTTGTAGAATACACCGACTGCTTTTCTGCAGAGGGGTAACCCACCAGTTAGTGTTTTAGATATCACAATAAACAATCTGATGGTGATGTTCTAGTAATGCAAGCGCTTTGGATAATTCGGAGTACTCTTTCATTGCAATCGCTCCTAGGTCCACTCTATAGGTCAGATAGAAATAAACTGTACACTTATGTTAAACTGAATTGTTTGAAATAGAAGTATTTTGACGTTTAAACTGCGTACTTCATATAATCTGCGTACTTATCGTAAACTGTCTTGCTGGAAATAGAACTGTTTTGACATTTTAACTGCACACTTAGGCTAAACTGACTTATTTAAAATGGAGCTGTTTTTATGCTAAACCGAATTGTTTGAAATAAAACTGTTTCGACATTTAGCTGCGTATAAATTTCAAAATTATATATGATTTGGCCAAGTGGGTAGTGTGTTCAGTAATGATCCGGGAGACCGAGGTTCAATCCCAAGTCGAGACATACCTAAAACTAAAAAAAATTGTACTTGATACCTCTTAAAACTCAGCATTATTATGTATATATCAAGGGTAAAGTGGCGAAATCCAGAGAAAGGTGTAGTACCCTCCCCTACGCTTTGATGTAGTAGCTACTGAAACGGGAGCCTTCGTGTTGCGCTCGACTACAGTCACCAAATTTGCTTTACTTATTGTAATCTGGATTGTTTGAAATAAAACTGTTTAACAAAACAGGATTGCTAGAAATAGAAATGTTTTGACAATCAAACAGCGTATTTATACTAAATTGAATTGTTTAGAATATAACTGTTTATATGTTTAAAAAATTGATTTGGTATGAAATAACCCACAAAGGTTGAATGCCATAAACCCAAATGAACAAATAAAAATACTCGAATGCCGCTTTCATGATTTCTCGTTATCATCTACCTTATTCTTGTTAGCTAGTCTGGGCTCTGGGACTGATTGTGCGAACACTGTTCGCAGAGCTTCTACCTCGGCAGAACGCGTCTTATCAACTCGTGTAGTTAGCAGAGCATTATTAATAAGTTAGAATATTAGTGAGGATTACAAATCTTTCCCTTGTGCCAAATTAAACTAAGTAAATGGCTACATACATACAGCTACTAAATATTAAGGAAAAAAAAAAGTTCATCCTTGAATTAATGGTGACTTAAGACGATTTCGATACACTCCTTACATATTACTATTAATCCTAGTCTGCAAATTTCTAAATAAACGAGCTGCCTCTTAGCAGTGTCCTAAAACTTATCGATGCTATGGCATCTTCTTTTCAAACGCTAACAAACCTAGACGAAGCAATATTCTGGAGATTGGGAATTTACTGCAGCCCAATGTAGAATACGCCAACTGCATCTCAACGGAGGATTAACACCCCACTCGCCAATGAGTGTCCTAGATATGACACTAAATCATCTGATATAGAGCCTTCATTTGTTGAGCTTTGGGTAATATGAAGTATCCCCTTATTGCTATTGCTCCAGGTCAGCTTTTACTCGGTGTGGTAGTGTCTGTTAGGGTCCCATTTACGCTGGCAAATATAACTTTTTAACAATTTAACGGTGTGAAAACCATTTATCTAAATTGAATTTATTTAAATTGAATTTATTTTAATTCAACTATTAATGACACATAGAAATACGTGAAATAATTTTACGGCCTACAAATAAAAACAAAATAGTGTTATATAGCGCTACTTGAAATAATTATAAGGAAGCTAACGAGCTCTGGCTTGTTTAAAATGTTACCTTCAAATTACTCTTATGCAAAACACACACACACACACACACACACACATATATATATATATATAATATAAACTAGATCTCGTATATATATAAACTAGATCTGGTATTAAATAACTTACAAGGATTGATATGCCATAAAATCCCTCCAACCAACTTTAAGAAGCTACAACAGAATAAAATATAAACGTACATTGTACAGAGTACTCTAGCCTCAAGGCACAAGAAAACCGCAGATGGGTTGACATATCGTTAAAATGAATTAATTTCACGATAAATTCTGGTGTTTAGGAGAAGTATCTTTTAGGCTCTCTTTTATGGATCAAGTTGGTAAATTGGTTGTTTTTATGGCATATCCACACTTGTCAGTTATATAATGCCAATTCTTGTAATATAAACATATATCACATATGATTTAGAGATAAGAGGCATGTGGCCGTATTGCTGCTGTTTCGTAGGATGTTGCTTCCAGGATGTGTTCAATATAGCTCGCAGTATTCTTCTGCAGTTCTTGTCAAGCTTTTTTCTCTATACACTTTGTCAGCGTCCGTGTAGTGCATCCATAGGGTTGTGCTGACACTACCTATGCGTGAAAGAAATTGCCATTTATTTTATCAGATAGGTCAGACTTCCTTATGATCCATATGCGGAACACTGCAAGAGAAAGAGGATGAACTCATAAGTGACGTTCTCCGATAGAACCCTGCACACGGACGTGCCACTGTTTTCTGACCAACAAAAACTTACAAACACAGACACAGAATGTAACCTAGGAGACCGGCCGGAAGAGATGGAAAATTGGGACGAATGTCAAGAGTGAAGGAAATCTGTGCTAGCAGCCCGGCTTGATGATGAGAATAATAAAGAATTTGTATGCTAACAGTATTTAGGTTTTAATTTTAAGCAAGCCAGAATTCCTTCGCTTCCTCACAGTTAGATGATTTTAAGTATTGCTATTTTACACTAATAATTATATTTAAGACTTAGAATAATCCCTTGTAAAAGAATGAACAGTTCTATTTGACCGACAAGTGAGGCCCTAACTGGCTCTAGCAACCGAATCCGTGTGAACCTGGGAATAATGGACATAAAGAGAATCCCACATTCCCCAAAGTTTCAGAAGCGGAACATCGCCATTTGATTGTTTGATGTCATATCCAGGACACCTGTTTGAGGTTCTTACTCCTCTGCAGTGATGTAGTCGGCGTATTTTAGCCCCAGCTTACTGGGTTTCTATGGTTTAAATAAAGGTGTTTAAAAATATTCGTATTAGATACGACTACTTAAAGCTACACAACAGTATTATATTTATATTAACAATATTCGTATTAGATATGACTACTTAAAGCTACACAACTGTATCATATTTATATTAACAATATTCGTATTAGATACGACTACTTAAAGCTACACAACAGTATTATATTTATATTAACAATATTCGTATTAGATATGACTACTTAAAGCTACACAACAGTATCATATTTATATTAACAATATTCGTATTAGATACGACTACTTAGAGCTACACAACAGTGTAATATTTATATTAACAATATTCGTATTAGATATGACTACTTAAAGCTACACAACAGTGTAATATTTATATTAACAATATTCGTATTAGATATGACTACTAAAAGCAACACAATTGTATATTATTTGTATTTACAATAACTAGTTGAAGCTATAATTGTTTAATAAGCGTTTTCATTGATACCATATACTCAATCAATCAAAGAAAAATATAATAATCCGCGGTGGTTGATACTGGAATTTTTGTGATATCATTTAGATTACCTGTTTCTATTTTGTGTTTGTTTTTCGTTTCGGTTTTGTTTTCATTCTTTTTTTTTTAATATTCCGTTTATTTTCTTTGATAATTTGTGATTGATTCTCAGAAACAAATAATTATTGAAACAAATGTAATGAATGGATTTCAAATGAAACGTAAAATGTTATCTACCTATGTACTGTGAAGTTACATATCGATTACACAATCTGTCCTCTCTAAATATTAAGATGAAATTTATTTGCTGAGGTGACACGTGATGTTAGGTAAGTGACTTTTCTGTTAACGAATAAATAGAAGTTTATTTGAATTCAAATGTGACTAATGAAAATTGCATAATCATCCATTGAGAAACACAATGTTATTTGTCATTCTGGAAAGAAGAAGGTATTTGGACTGAGAATATGACAGATGTCAACGCCAAAATAGTTTATTTAAAAAAAAACAATAACTTTATTTTACCGGAATAAATCTTTTACGCAAAGATATGGTAAAATATATTTAAAATATTTATATATTAAAATTATTGATTTTTTTTGTTTGTTTTAATTTATTGCAAAGTTAAAAAAGGGTAGGGTTAGGCTTACTTATGTAATTTATCTTTATCTTACCGACTCATTGGTCTAGTAGGTTGAGTGTTCACCAATAGTCTGGAAGATCTGGGTTCATACCAAACACTTTAATAATGGTACTTGATACCACCTTGCTTAACATTCAGCAATATAAGGTACGTATCAAGGGTAAAGTGGAGCAATCCTGGGATACACCTCGATGTAGCAGTTATCGAAAAGGAACCCTTGGGTCACCCTCGACTACGGTCGCCAACTTTACTTTACTTAAATATTCAAAAGATATTGGTCAGTAATAGAAAATACAAAATGTCATGAAAGTTTTGATATTTTATTAGTACAAAATGAATGCAAAATTATATTATAGACATTATTTTTAAGGAATAAGTAAGTAAGGAAAGTTGGTGACCCGACGGTTCCCTTTACGATAGCTACAACACCAAGGTGTAGGGGAGGGCGCTACTCCTTTCCCTGGATTGCTCCACTTTAACCTTGATCCGTAGCTTATAATGCTGAGTGTTAAGCAAGGAGGCATCAAGTACTATTTTTGAGTCTTTGGTATGATTCGACCTGGGTTTGAACCCTGGTCTCCCGGGCCATGGGCAAACACGCCAACCGATAGGCCAATGTCCGGTATATTTCTAAGCAATAATCCAAGATAATTAAAAGAGTGAAAAGTTATAAATCAAAAGGAAAAAATAAATATGTAATACGATGAACAATGTTGAATATCAAAATTTAAAAAAATGACAGGCAACAAAAGTATTTCGAATACGAAAGTTTTTATTCAGACAGTCTAAATTTTCATAGCAATGTGACGCAACACGATGAAAAGGGGAAGGTGTTTATAAGCAAATCTCGCTTCCTGCTACAAGGAACCAGTGACCTGACCGATTCGCAACTTCTAAGTTGACTTCTCTCAGAGTTTCAAAACCCAACTCACCCAGGAATTCAAAATTGACTTTTCTTATGTAGTTAAGTAAGTAAAGTTGGCGACCCTAGTCGAGGGTGACCAGAAGGCTCCCTTTTCAATAGCTGCTACACTGAGGTGTAGGGGAGGGCGCTACTCCTTTCCCTGGATTGGTCCACTTTAACCTTGATATGTACTTTATATTGCTGAGTGTTAAGCAAGGACGTATCAAGTACCATTTTTAAAGTCTTTAGTATGACGCAACCTGGGATCTGACCCACTCTTCCCACTGGGCTTTTTATCATCTACATCATGTCTTCTCAACGTTATTTTGACGTGGGGTATTAAACCCGACCACCAACTGAGCACTTGTTTGACCATTGCGAGGAACTACAATTATATTCAAAGTCCTATTATTACATAGAATTTTACCAAAAAAATAAAATAATTATAATAAATATATAGTTACCCTAATTTTTTTTTAACAAATATAACATTTTCATATGTTTCTATGCATTATGTCAAAATATGAGATCATCTGAACAAGGATCAGGCAAAATATAAGAATGTAGAATGTCATTTGTTTCCTAAATACCCTGATAATAAAAAAAAGTATGGCCAGAATTCAGTATTGCAACTTGATTAAACACGAAATCAAACATTCATTTACAACTTTATATATTACAAATTCACATTACTTATTATAGAATAAATTGAACTGTAAAATTATTCCACTGCACTTGTGTTCAAATAAATTTTTATTGACTAATGAAAAAGCGCAATTTGAAATCTTTTTTTAAAAAATGGAACTGTAGTTATAATCGTAATCATTCATTTACAAATAAATCAAATGTTCTTACTAAATGAATATAAAATTGGTATGGTGTTAAATGTTTTTTACTATCTGTCGATTCTACACAAGGTAGACCAAAAGATGGAGTGTTGCCTTGTTATAGTCTCTCAGAAATACAATTAATATTATATTTATTTTGTATTGAAAGAAATAGTATAAGCATAATTTAACATTCTAACAAAAAACCAAAACAATTGCCCAGTCGGCTGTGGCTGCAGAATACACCGACTGTATACCTACAGAGGGGTAATGCTTCCCCAACAATTGTCCTGGATATTACATTCAAAATTTGAGGGTGAGACTGCAGTAATGTTGGAGCTTTTTGAAATACAGAGTACCACTTCATTGCATTGGTGTCAGGTCGACTGGGGCCCGAAGTGGTAGCGCCTGTTAGGGTCCTATCTATGGGTCAAATAGAACAGTTTGCCATTTAAAGAGTATGCAAACAAATAACGAATGCTAAATTGAATTATTAAAAATAGAACTGTGTGGTCATTTAACTGTGTGTAAACAATTGACTAATGTTTAATTGAATTGTTCGTTATACTTAGCAATACTTGGATCCATTTAACTTTGTTGACTTATGCTAAATTGAATTGTTTGAAATATAACTTTTTAATCAGATAACTGTATGTATCTACAAAATGTGTTTACAAAAGTAGTGCTGCTACTGTATATTGCTTTAATGGATCTGATGATCCTACGCGGTTTTTTGTTCAAAATACTTGTGAAAATAAATGTTTGTTTTTTTCTATGATCTGTTTGCTACAGGCATACAAATTGTGAAAACAAAAAAAAAAACTTCCAAAATACTTACAACTCATGATAATATCTTTGCTTAGTCGTCGGAGGTATATGTAGAAAAAATTATCACAAACAACCGATGATAAAGCTACAAACTTCGATTGATTAATTACTTTAACAGAATCTCAATCAGTAATAGAATAATTTTATATCTATTGGTAAGGGAATTACGTTTATTTTATATTCATAATTACATTTCCTGATAGTTTTTTTCTTAACAATTTTATGATATAATGTATTCCTATCTAAAAGAAATAATCTGTTCCAAGTTGTATGGTTTCAAGTATTTCTATCTAATACTAATAATTATATGTTTTCAAGTAATTATTTCGATTTAATCCTAATCATTTTTTGCACTTATTTATACGGTTTCAAATAACCTGTAATAATCCTTAGAAGACGAGTAACCTATCTTAATTCAAATAATTTACACTTAATGGTGACAAGCATTCCTATAGGAAATAAATCGTTTTTAAACAGTTTTATCTTACTCATTGATTGGGTCGAAAGAGGTACAAGTATTATAGCTTCAAGTGTCTATTCTTTTTCTATTCATTGAAGTATCTATTCTTTATACAAATAATTTTTAGTTATATAGCATCAAGAATTGCAATCGAATATGAACAATTTCTAAACAAATTTATTTGATACATAGATGGAGTCGTAACAATGAAGAGATTCTCCCCATACACTCAAGAGCTGCGTAACTGTAATTTTAGTGTCATATCTAAGACACTCCATTTTTTAGTCTCATAACAGGACACTCCTTTTTTTACTTTCAAAGACTGGATACTCCTCTTGTAAGTACCCCACCGTCGATTTTTGTATTGGTACATCATGACTAATTTTATCAAATAGTTGGAGACTGGGTTGAAAAACTGATGGGTTCACGCTTTTTCAAGGGCATTACCATGAAATCAAATGTAAATAGCCGTGTGCATGACTTGAACTTGGGTCGCAGATTTCATGTCCAAATAAAATAACTGTTAAACTAAAGGAGATCTCCAGAGGATAATTATATTCTCTATACAACTATAGTTTCAAGAAAGTAATCTTGATACACATAATTCGCAAACATTAATATCGTTTCAAGTATTCACATCTAATATTAGCAATTTACAAACATAATTATTTCAGTCATAGAGGGGATCCTGACAGATACAACCATTCCGGGTCAGAATTAACCGAGTAGTATACAGGGTGAGCTCCAAAAAGTACTTAGGTAAGACATTAAAGGGTTGTTGTTTGTTTTGTTTTAGTTTGGTTTTATGGCATATCAACAAATTTAGATTATTTAATATAAAATCTATTTTTATCCTTATAGACAGTTCTATTTCCAAAAATTCAGTTTAGCGTAAGAAGTTTTTGTTTACACACACTTAAATGTCAAAACAGTTCATTTTTAAACAATTCAGTTCAGCATAGGTACAGTTTTTGTTACATACAGTACATGTCAAACCAGTTCTATTCAAAAAGAAATACAGTCGAGCATAAGTACAAAGTTTAGTTCTATTTGACGCATAGATAGGACCCAATCAGGTGCTACTACTCCGGGCCAGAGTGGACCTGGGAGCGATGGCAATGAAGGGTAATCCACATTCCCTAAAGCTTCTGCATTACTGGAACCTCACAATCAGATTGTTTTGTGTCATAACAGGACATTCGTTGTGGGAGCCGTACCCCTCCGGAGCTATACATTCACTGTATTTTTGGAAGTCAAAAAACAATTAATACGGAATATTTCATTTTTCTTTAATTAACTGCTTTAGATTTGGTTTTGGTGCTTACTAAGAATCTATCACTCAGTCTCGGATTGTTTTCCACACACGGTCCAATTCAAAATTGTGTCAACAATCTGCAGGGCATACAGATATCATACACTGAAGCTCGAAAGCAGAGTGACAGAAATTTCAAGTCGATTTTAAAGCTTTCTGGTGTGATTTCATATATTTCTGGCCTTCGGTCGATGCCAGAAACAAAATAGAAATTTACTAACCCTACTTAAATATCAGACGAACGATATCTTACGAAACAACGTTATTAACCCTGGCTCAGAGCCAGATGTCTTGGTTATTTAATAATATATTATTCTAGATCAAACAATTTGATTTCGATGAGAGAGAATTTATAATAATTATTTTGTTTTGGAATATTAGGACCAGATTTCTCAAATCGTTAGAGTCAGATGCTTAACGGAAGGTACACACGAGGTAACTTTTGGTATCTAATCAAGGAAGTCTAATAATAAAATGAAGAAATATATATCGAATACTAGGAATAAACTCTCACATATTTCTTAGATAAATACACTCACGCACGTGCACACACACGTATATTGCTCAGTCGGCTGGGATTGTAGAATACACCGACTGCTTCTCTACAGAGAGGTAAGCTCCTCCACCAATGAGTGTCCGGATTATGACACTAAACAATCCGATGATGAGGTTCCAGTTATATAGGAGCTTTGGGGAATGCAGAGTACCATTGTAATGTCATCGCTCCCAGGTTCAATCTGGCCCGGAGTTGTGACAAGATAGGGTTCTATCAGTGGGTCAAATAGAACTAAAGTGTTTTGGTTGAGATAAGACTTTTTGACATTTGAACTACCTACATAAATCTACATTTTAAATAGAAGTGTTTTTTTTTTAATGTTAAACTGAATTTTTTAAAAATAGGAAGGCTTTGACACTGTACTTATTGTAAACTGAATTGTTAGAAATAGAAATGTTTTTACATTTAACTGCGTATAAACAAAGAAAAACTATACTTAAAATAAAGTGAATTGTTTGAAATAGAACTGATTAAACTGAATTACTTGAAATAGAAATGTTATATCAATTAAACTGAACTTATGCTGGACTGAATTGTTTGAAATAAAACTGTTTATTTGTATAGAAATTGACTTGACATTAAATAACCTACAAAGGTTGATATGCCCTAAACCGAAATAAAAAAACACACAAACACATGCACGGTTATATGTGACTTGTTAGTTGGAATTATGGCATATCAAACTAAAGCGGTTTATTTAATGCCAAGGTCTGTATTTTTTCTAAGCAGTTCTATGTTCACAAGTAATGATTATGATATAATTTTAAAAAGAATGTAGTTTTAAGTAAGACTATCTGATATAAATGATTTGCATGGCATATCAAACTAAAGCGGTTTATTTAATACCAAGGTCTGTATTTTTTCTAAGCAGTTCTATGTTCACAAGTAATGATTATGATATAATTTTAAAAAGAATGTAGTTTTAAGTAAGACTATCTGATATAAATGATTTGCACACAATTACATAGACTCAAATATTCCTACCAAATAAAAAACCGACTTCCAACTAGTTCTATTTGAAACATAGATTAACATGTACCACCACACCGTATCGAGGTGGATCTGAGAGTAATGAAGAGACAGTCCATATTATCCGGAACTCAAGATATTAAGCCGTAACTCCAGATACAATTACGTTTCGTTTGGATAGTTAAAAACAAAATTGTTATGCAGGTGACATATTGTTGTATAGCCGTAATACTAATACAAGCGGGAGATAATCAGAGATGATTTACGACTTCAATGAACGAACGAAACACACATTTCTTTATAAAAATCTCTCTCTCATTTTATTCTATAAAGGGTCAACAGTTTGTTGCTAGTTGAGAGATAGTTGGAGAGACGTATACTCGGAGAGAGGACTCCTTCTTCCCATATCTTCTTCCAGGAGTCAGGGGGTGCCAACGCACCAAATCCCCTTCCAAGCTCGTCAGAGACGACCTAACCCTCTAATCGACTGCATGTCCCTGGCTCGACTGCGATTCTCTGCACTCTGTCCTAATCTAACCACGTGGTTCTCATCACGTGGCCTTCCGGTTACACGCCTGTGTGGACCCAACTGACCTGATGCGCTGCTCTGTTTACTAATCACGACATGACAGCTTTTCAAAGCACACGTGGTCACTAGGAAGGAACCGAAAGTCCATGTCATATGTTATATAACAATATTTTAATGAAATCCTTAATCCCAGACATGTGTATCTTTTCGACCAATACACGCACAAGCTCATATATGCTATTTTCCCTTCTCTTCGACTGGCAGCAGGTGTAACATACCCATACGTGAATACGTGAAATATACATAGAATGTTCGTAACTCATATATAAATAACATAGGAATCCCGAAACACAAAAAAAAAACACTTACGGCTTCTTAGTTCAGGTACGAAACTTTTTATTAACTTTGAGTTAAAAGGTCTTTCGACATAAGGAGAGTGATACACAATCTTTCTCTGCTGACTTTTCCATCTTCCCCCCACCCCACGCGCGGTACCCCGCCGCAAACTTCTGGTCTGATCTCAGCGAGCCCAAAAAGTCAACCGTTTTCTTCCGACGCTAAAACTCAACTCCCTGACTTTTCTCAAATCCCCAAAATCCTCCGCGCACGCTTCCAGCGCATGACGTTATTCACACCTCCTAGTTTCATTTCCTATTTGGGGTTTTATTTTGACATCTGTGAATGACGCATCCTCCCCTCGCGCGCGTGAACACCTGCGTTAAAGTTGCAACTAGCTAACCCATATGCTAAGCGAAAGGTTCTCAGCCTAACTAAACCGAAAGGCAAGATATATAAAACGAAATCCCATGGCCATTATATTACACAGGTACGATGGCAGAAGAGCCCTGTCTGCCTTGCAATTTACGCCGAGTTGTAAGAAAGTGTGATTGATTCATTAATTTCCATAGAAATTGTACCGAAAATAAATGTATGCAGACTTGTTCAGGATTTGAGATTGCTTTGCTATGTCCATTTGGAATGAAATAAACATGTTGCCCCGTACACCTACCGGAGAATAACTTGGAATTATGGTAATACTTCCCTGAGATCCAGAACACAAGCCGCAACATCATATACAGTTTAATGATATAGTCAACGCAACGTTTGGGAGGTGACCTTACCTATTTACAGAGGATATACTAAGCGTGGTCAAGGGACCCATCCAAGTACACACACACAATGACACTCACATACACATATAAATATAGAGAGAGATATTTGTGCGTGTGCATGTGTATGCATATGCATGTGTGTATATGTGTGTGGGGGATATAACATCGAGTAAAAACTTGATCACTTTTCTCCAGTTAAATGGAAAGATTTTGATAAATCCTTAATTCAGAATGGAGAAAATCTTTATTTTGGATACATTCAACTGAAGATTAATTTATATACCATGGTCATCATCATGTCGTGCTTCCAGCACAAATCTCCTTGACCCTCTCTCTCCACCCGTCTCTATCATCAATTGTTCCCGGAGGGGGTTCAAGGCTATATCCTGTATCGGCACGGATCTATTGTATATAGGTCCTAGCTAGGCATTCTGCCTTTGCTCGTCCATGTGATGGAGTCTATAGGAGTATGTCGCCTATGTGTTCGTCCTTACTTCTCCAGCAGTGTCCTGCATGTCTGGTTAATCTAACTTGGATAATTTTCGTGATGAGTGGTAGGTGGCCGTTTAGCTGCTGTCTTGCGGGGTGTTACCTCTAGGATTTGTTCAGTATTGCTCGCAGCATACTTGTATAATTGACGCCAAGCATATTTTTTAAGAAACATTTTGTCTATATAATTTTAAAAGATCCTTTCCAGTTTCCTGACGAGTGTCTTCGTTTCAGGTTGGAATTGGTGGATGAATTTATCAAAATGTTTTTGAAATGTCTTTGCTATTTAATCAAACATGCTTAAATGAAAGACTACTGCCCAACTATCTATCTATATATATATATATATATATATATATATTGCATGTACATATATATTTGAATATGCAAGCACACACACACACACATATATATATATATATATATATATATATATATATATGTATGTGTGTGTGTGTGTGTGTGAGAGAGAGAGAGAGAGAGAGAGAGAAGAAACCAAAAAGCATCATTTACTTGTCAAAATAATTCCATCGCATGACATGATGCAATTTAAACACATCAACCAGTACAACACCGTTTTTCAAAATAGCAAGATCTGATGAAGACTTCTTATTGAATCACAAACTTTATTTATCATAATTACTTTTCATGCTAAAATAACTTGGATAATTTTGATTAAAACAAATTGTTATTCCAACAAAAGATTGAAGCCGAAACGCGTTGGCAAATAAACAAACTGTCAAACATATATATTTCTTCGGCTTTACCTTTTCCACACACACACAGACACACATATATATTTATATATCATTAGATATTACACCAGTTTATCCTTGACACAATCTCATGTGGTGGCTTAGTGGCAGACCAAATGCGGTATAATTTGGAGAATGCTCAACATCTGTGACAGACCTATCACAAAATATAATTTGAGATATATATTAGTTTTTATATATATTTGATAGCGTGGATGCAACCATTGGTTTCATGTAACGAAATAAAACCCCATTCTTTATATCGGACCCAAAGTAAAAGACTATAAATATATTATATACACACATAACTACACGCACACACAAATATATCTATATATAACGCTATTTATTTATTCATTGCAAGACGGAGAATAAATGGATGCATAAATAGTCGGGCAGACTGGGTTCTTTAATCTTCCTTTGGCCACTGTTCTTTCAGAAGGAAAACTGAT
>OY757927.1:69246073-69251073 GCA_963585895.1 Sepioteuthis lessoniana | reverse complement strand
TTCGTCTAAAATTACCAAATATCTAACATCTAACATCTAAAGTTCCAAATTATCTTGCGATTCAAATAATATACAATGAACATCAAATAATGAAAAGCATTTGTTTTACAAAGAAAATGTAGACCTTCAATATAGGCCACCTCGTTGTCCATACACTCAAAGTAACACAATACAATCAATTCCAAAGCTCAGAATTAATCTAAAAACTATCAAGTTGCGGATTTATGGATACATGTAGGCATTCTTACAGAAATGAAATATTACTTGTTAAATAACCTTTTTTAGCTTTGTAGAGCTCAAGTTTAGAAATATGGGCAAACTCTGGGAATCACACTCAATAACTAAAACATTTCGACACAAGTGGTTTTCTTAAATTAAAAGAATTCTTAAATTTGTAATCTGGGCAAAACTATAGGACACATAGCGAGAATAGGAAATATTACTCATCTGTTATTGATCTACAATACGAGACACAGTTTCCATCGTTTATATATATATATATATATATATATATATATATATATATATATATATATATACGAGGTTCATTCAATAAAAAAGAAGTTTGCAATAGGATGGACTGTCTTCACCCGCACTTTTTTCAAATAAATTATTGATAATACTTCCAAAAAGAACATTGTAATTAAGCACTGCGCCAGGAACTTTTCTTTAACGGATATTCAGTGTGTTTTGTTTTTATGGACTGGCTTTAATCACTCAGGCTCTTTGTAATGAATCTAATCTTTAACCAATTTGTGAACATTCTTAACAAAACTATACTCTTCTGTGCATATCACTCAGTCTTCCGTAAATTTCACATGGTTTATATACTTAGCCACCAAAGAAAACGGGTGTGTCCTCGTGGTGTAATGGTTAAAGCGATAGACTGCAGAATCGTTGTAAGCGAGTTCGTACTCTAGTCGCGCTATTACATTCACTTTCGGGCAAATACCCTTGGGAAAGGCATGAACCCCCTTATCCTCCCAGCTATGGGTTAAATAGTACCAATACAGTTCTTCTAGGAGAATGGCTTTGGCATTAAATAACCTTCAAAGGTTTATACGTTAATAAACAAAGAAACCAAACCAATAAATAAAAACGCATACTGAGCTATGTTCAGGCTAGAATTCTCTTTTTTTGTTTGCCACGATTTTGAATAACCCCAAACAAAGGTTTTCATGGGCGTGAAATAATTGTTGTTATAATACAATTCCATAAATTGCAGAGTTTAAATTTGCGAAAAAAATTCTGAAAAAAAAAATTATTGCTTTTCAAAATTTCACTTATTCATTAAATAACACCTAATATGTATATTGTCATCTACAGAGAGGCTCTTTCGTTGTATCACAACTCTGCAGCGTGACTAGATACTGGGATCGAAACGCGCCCAACTTTACGTTAAACTTAGTATAATACCGCTCAGTCAACAAACCAACCACATCAGCAGTGGAATTATAAGACATTAACTTGTAGCTTTCGTTTATTTATATATTTATACCTTACCGGATAACAGAGTGCTCAATTCGTTCGAAGTGCTTTGCATTATGCGAGTGGCAACCGTAAATTCCTTTCCCAGAATTCTCAATTCCCATGGGGGAGTGGAAGTATATATATATATATATATATATATATATATATATATATATATATATATATATATATATAACGGCTGCTGCTGTTGCTACATAAATACCTAACAAATTCCCTTAGCCAAACGTGGTACGCTTGTTGGCCGAGCAGTCTGAGGCTTAGTCTAACGTAAAGTTGCATGGGTTTCGATCCCGGCTTCGAGCGTCCTACGTGTCTAGCCACTCTGAAGAGTTCTAATAGAACGAAACAGTCTGTCTGTGGATGATAATATATATCTATATCTATATATATATATATATATATATATATACAATGTTGTGTCCTATATTCATAAATAGAGAGTATTCAATATCACATAAACACACACACACACACACACACATATATATATATATATATATAGTAAGCGGTTTTTACTTACAGTCAGTTTCTCGCCTATTCGATCATCGTACTAGACAGTGTTAACACCCTCCTCTCTCTCTCTCTCTATATATATATATATATATATATTGAGGGAGCGAGAGAAAGTGGGGAGAGAGAGAAAAAGTTTTAAAGAATCCATTTCTTGCCTATATTCCCGCCATTCTAAAGGTACTAGTTCTTATATTTGAAGGCATATCATAAATTTATGTCGAAATAATAAAAAATATATTTTGCATGATACATATTTAATTCTGACGAGTAAAATTGTAAATGTGACAGATATAAATCACCATTATTTTTCTCCACATTTTTCTTTTTTCTTTCCTTTTCATTCAAAACTTTAGATATTATTTAGAAAAGATTTGAAGGGATATATCAAATTTATTAGAGTGATTTTGTTTTATTTTTATCATAATTGATGATCTTCGTTTTCATTATTGTTCATGTATTTTCTTTTTTTTTTCTTTTTATTTCTTTCTCTCTATAAAATATCCAAAATAAATCCACTTATTTGTCTGCTTTTTCTTTTTAAGAGAATCCTGCCTGCTTCGTATGTTGATTTCTGGTCTGAAAACAAAAGCTCTCTCAGATACAGGCAAGTATCATCTTAAAGGAAATCACTCATTATCCTCACTAGAGGACACCCAAGAAAAAAAAAAAACAACAAAAACAACAAACAACAAACAAACAAAAGATAATCGATCAATAATAATAACCTGATAAAATCTCAATGGCACCTTGATTGAAAAAAAAAATTAAAACGAAAGAAACATTGTGAGCAAATTAGAATTTTTTTTTCATTCCATTCTGGATCCCAATAGTAATTTATTTGCGGATAATAATAGTATGAAGTAAAGGTGGGCTAAATAAATTCGGTTAATTAGAATTCAAAGGGGGTTTGATATTTAACGAAAGGTTTTATGGATTTCCTCCATAAAACAAAAAAAAATGCCAGTAGGTGTGAAATATCATCATTATATCATGGAAAATGAAGGTTCATGGTAAAAAGTATATAATACACACAGCTTGCATTTTCTTTTATTCACTCTTAATCATTTTTCTACAACAAATATAATTTCGCATGAGAACATTATATATATATATATATATATATATATATATATATATTGAAGAAGAAAAATAACAATGATAATGATCATCATCACAATAATAATAATAACACGGCAAAACCTGGACATGGCTAAGAAAAGGAAACTTTAAGAGAGAAGCGGAATCTTTCCTAATAGCAGCACAAGACAACGCCGTAAGAACCAATCATATCAAAGCGAGAATTGATAAGACTCAACAAATGCAGTCTATGTGGTGACAGAGATGAAACCATTAATCACATAATAAGCGAATGCAACATTTTAGCGCAGAAGAAATATAAGACTAGACACGATTGGGTCGGCAAGGTAATCTACAGGGAGATGTGCAAGAAATTTAAATTTGTCCATATAAACAAATGCTATACACACAACCCTGCACCTGTCATAGAAAATGACGCACATACACTCCTATGGGACTTCGGCATACACACGGATGACCTACTCTCGGCCAGAAGACCAGACTTAATAATAATCAACAAAAAAAAGAGAACTTACAAAATAGTTGACTTTGCTGTCACGGCTGACCACAAAATAAAACTGAAAGAATGTGAAAAGAAGGATAATTACCTCGGCCTTGCTAGGGAATTGAAAAAAAACTGTGGAACATTCAGGTGACAGTTATACCAATTGTAATGTGTACGTTTGGAACAGTAACGAAAGGATTACTAAACGGACTGGAGGACTTGGAAATTGGCGGATGGGTGGAGACCATCCAAACGACAGCATTATTAAGAACGGCCAGAATAAAGAGAAGAGTCCTGGAGACTTGAAGAGACTTGTTGTCACTCAGCCGCTATTGAAAAACTATCGGCTAACGCTGATGTGAAAAGCTCTAATGGGTGAATAATAATAATATTAATAATAATAATAATAATAATAATGATAATGTACAGAGTGTCAGATGAAATAATAAATTTTATCGAGAAAACCATGAAAACATCAAATATCTATTGCTTTTATTAAAATACTGTTCATGAATTCTAAGTCCTGAGGAAGGTTATTTTAACCGAAAATCTCAACGTCGACTGTCATGATAAATTCATCAAATTTGGATTATATATATATATATATATATATATATATATATATAAGTAAATAATGGAAAAAATACGACAGTAGGGAGAAAAACGAAAAACAAAAAAAAAATAAGTTATCCAAACCAATGAATTTATATCTTTCTTCTTCTTCTTCTTCTTCTTCTTCTTCTTCTTCTTCTTCTTCTTCTTCTTCTTCTTCTTCTTTACTTTTTTTCTCTTTTTTTTACTTTGTTATATATACTGACTCTTCCATTTGCCTTAATTTATCATGTGATATTTTTTTGGAAATATTAATGTTGATTTATTGATTGAACGGTCCTATGTTCTTTCTTTGTATGTATAATTTCCTCCCTTGTTTTTATTAAACATTCATCGTTGATGTAAGAATACTCGTAATCATCATATTTAAAATTCAGATTACGATTTATTATAACTGAAACGTTGTAGCGTCGACTTTATTTCACAATAAATTCATCACTTTGGATTATTTTGTTTTTCAATTTTCTCTCTCTCTCTCTCTCTCTCTCTATATATATATATATATATATGTGTGTGTGTGTGTGTGTGTGTGTGTGTGTGTGTGTGTGTATATATATATCTCACAAGCTATTTACATACGCTTCCTTAGTCTGAAAAAAAATTATAATACAAAAGAGTTTCCCTCCTCAAAGAGGACTGAACTTGGTCCCAATGGATTTCAATTTTAGCTCATTCAGTAAAACGGAAGTGAAGTTAAATTCATCATTTATGATTTCCTTTAAGTCTTTGCCTGATGAAGGATTTTTCTTTTTTAATTTTTGATTCCTGGAAATATATAAAATAAATATGTCGTATTAAAGTT
>OY757927.1:69236073-69241073 GCA_963585895.1 Sepioteuthis lessoniana | reverse complement strand
TGTTGTCAAACGATATATATATATATATATATATATATATATATATTACTCTCAACCTAATCTGTCTTTATGACTTTATATATATATATATATATATATATATATATATATATATAGAGAGAGAGAGAGAGATACTTTTGACCATTCTGGAACCATAGTTGAAATTGTATATTTTCTGCGTCAGAAAAGTTTATGTTTTAAATAATTTTCATATCAATAGGTCTTTATTGATCAAAGGTTATATAATGACCAAAATGTCATTGAACTGCCATGGAGACTCAACAAAATGAATAAAAATACAAGCCGATCAGACGAATATTGAGACGAGCTGGAATATTCAAGTTCCGCATTGAGTTTTCGAATTAATGTTCTAATCTTTTTCAATGTTTTTTTTTTTTTTAATCCTCTGGCATTAATTCTTCCAGAGTTTTGTGCATAATTTATTTAGAAAAAAAAAAAAAAACAGATGATAACCGGTATGAGGATAGCATGACTAAGAAACAGCATTATTTTTAAAAAATGTTATTTACAGGGAATCTTAGTCGATATCTCTGAAACGTGGACTCAGCTATCTTTAAGTTCTTGACGACAGTAATCGTAGATGAGGCTTGACTTGGTAAATTGTTGAACCGTGTAATCAAGTACCCAGTAGAGGGCCCAAGGGTTACGTATGTTGAGTTTCCTGAGACAAGTGGTTATTTGTTTGTTTGTTTGCTTGTGGTTTATGGTTTATCAACCTTGGTAGGTTATATAATGCCAAATTCATTACTATACAAGTTAATAGTTCTATTCAAAAAATTCGGTTTAGCCTAAGTACACAGTTAAATTGTCAAAAACATTTCTATTTCAAGCTATTTAGTTTGGTCAAACATATAATTCAAACATTTTAGTTTATTAAAAGGATAGTTTTTGTGCCACGATGTTTAGAGTGTTCGTCAATAACCCGGGTGACCTGGGTTCAATCCCTGGTCGAGTAATACCAAAGACTCAGAAAATGGTACTTGATGCCTCCTTGCTTAACACTCAGTATTATAAGGTAGGTATCGAGGGTAAAGTGGAGTAATCTAAGGAAAGAAGTAGCGCCCTCCCCTACACCTTGGTGTAGTATCTATCGAAAAGGGAGCCTTCGGGTCACCCTTGACTAAGGTCGCCATCTTTACTTACTTTTGTTTACACACAGTTAAATGTAAAGCCAGTTTAGCACTAATACGCAGTTTAGTTTTATTTAACCCATCGATAGGTTCTTATCAGGTGCTATCATACCGGACCAGAGTGGACCTAGGAGCAATAGCAATGAAGGGGTGCTCCGCATCCCCCAAAGCTCAAGCATCACTAAAACCTAGCCATCGGATTTGTAATATTATATCAGGACACTCGTTGGGAGGTTTACCCCTATGCAGACGAGTTGTCATTGTATTGAACAGCCCCAGCCAACTGGGCAAGGCAAGTGAGTTGACTTGACTGGGGTTAATCGGCATCTGCCCCGGACCTTGGTCGGTGAAGGCCACAAAACTGTTGTTGATGTTAGTCTGGGATGGATTTGCTACATCTTGCTGTTAAGGCGGTCTGGACAGCGTTGGCAGGTGAGCTGCTAGTCGGTTATCGTGGTTGTCGTAAGTGTCGGCCAGGGCGGCGAATTGGAGGTAATGCGTTGTCTGCTCGAATATCCCATAGCAATGTAGTTGGATTGCGTTGAAAATGGCAGTAGTTGTGGCGGTGGTTGGTTGGTTGGTTGGTTAATTGTTTTGTTTTACGGGGTATCAACCCTTTAAGACATTTTGATAAAGTTTTCAAGCAATTCACTTAATCATAAGAAAAGTTTTTTGTTGACACACAGTTAAATGTCAAAACAGTTCCATTTCAAACAATTATGGTTAGCATAAGTAAACAGGTGTAATCTTGCGCAGTCGCTTGGAATAAAATAAAGAATTACAGAATAAACCGACAACAGAGAGTAAGACTCCCAAAGAGTGCCCTAGATATTACACTAAACAATCTGATACTAGGGTTCCAGTTATGCTGGAGCTTTAGGGGATGCGGAGTACCCTTTCATTGCCATCGCTCCAAGGTCAATTCTGTCCCGGAGTGGTAGCACCTGAAAGGGTCCTATCTATGGGTCAAATAGGACTAAACTGTATACTTATGCTAAACTAAATTCTTTGAAATCCAATATAAACAATGTTTTTTAATTGTTTGAAATAGAAAGGCTTTTATAATTTAGACTGTACTTATGCTAAATTAAATTGTTTGAAATAGAAGAGTATTGACATTTAACTGCGTGTAAACGAAAGACTATACTTATACTAAACTAAATTTGTTTAAATAAAACTGTTTGACAAAACAGAATAGCTTCAAATAGAAATGTTTTTAACTTATGCTAAAATGAATTGTTCGAAATAGAAATATCAGTTTGTATAAAAATTGATTTAGCATTAAATGAACTACAAAGGTTGATATGCCATAAAACCCAAATTGAGAAATAAACATTTTAATTCGGGTTAACAAAAACTGTTCTTATGCTAAACTGCACTGTTTGAAATAGAAATGTTTATATGCATAAAAATGGATTTGGTATTAAATAACCTAAAATGGTTGATATGCCATAAAACCAAGCAGGTTCAACGTCAAAAACAGTCCTGTCTCAAACAATTCAGTTTAGCATCCAAAAGCAGTTCTATTTCAAATTATTCAGTTAAGCATAAATACACAGTTGAGTTTTATTCAACACGTAGATAGGAACCTATCAGGTTCATCCACTTCGGGTCAGAGTTGACCTGACAGCGATAGCGAGGAGTGGGTACTTCTCATTCTCCAAAGCTCCATCATTCCTGGAGCCTCACCATCAGATTGTTTAGGGTCATATCCAGGACACTCTTTCAGGGGTCTTACCCTTCTGTAGAGATGCTGTCAGTGTATTCTACAGCCCCATCCGAGTGGGCATGTGGTGGTGGTGGTGGTGGTGGTATGAAAAGTATCCTGAAAGAGACAGTAGTTTTCGTGGGCAGGTAGGAGCCGCTAAGAAGAAGCAGTAATAATTGGAGCAATTAAGAATGACTGAAAGAGTGTCACGCATAAATCCAATTTGCCCGGGCCGGGTAGTGCCTTTTTGGAATCTTATTTTTGGATCTTTGTTTTAACTAAAACCGTGATACAAAAGCACAGAGTATTGCTCGACTTTACTCTTCGAAAAGAAGTTTGTAAAAACGCACGCGCAGATATATATATATATATATATATATATATATATATATATATATATATATATATATATATATATATATATAATTGAAAATAAAAAAATCAACAGGTATATTCCATTATAAATTTATTTCATTCGTTATCGATGGAATCTTCGTATGGGTCTAAAAACTACATTCTTTTGACCTTTAACTCTGGTGAATACATTACCTTATGTAAAGTTCAACGTGTAATAAGTTTAATATTCATGAATCCATTGATTCTGTTTAATTATGTCTATAGAATTAATTGATATATATATATATATATATATATATATATATATATATATATAGAGAGAGAGAGAGAGAGAGAGAGAGGTATTGTGGGTCGAAGATTAATAAAATAGGATTCAACTTATTAAATAAATATTATTGGTTTAGGGTGAGTATATGATTTGTTAAAAAACAAATTTACAAAGTCCCTTTTTTTTCATAGGAATAGTTAATATTTGTTATTGCGTAAATTTGTTTCAATATTTTCGTTAAAAAGAAAATAGTCTAAACACTAATACAATGGTTTGTTTTGTTTTAAAGTAGATCATTTTTTTTTATTTGAACTTTAGATATGTATGTTGCTGTGTACTGGGAAAAGTAATGTTTATGATTTTAACAGGTATGTTAATTCTGTACAAAAATAATCAGCTGTAAAGAGTGTTTTATTCGTAGAAGTAATTGTTATGGAGATAGTCAATAAAGCGAATGATAATATTTTGCTTGCGAAATTAGTTTTAACAATGTTGAATCTCTATAAATTTCAATGAATTGAATGGTGGAAAATCACGAAAATTCATTCTATAGAAATAAAGACGAAAGTGGGCTATCAATAAGGACATAACTCTTATCGAAAACTGGAGACTCATGTATTTTATCGCTGTTTCATAAGATTTCGGTAAGCTCAAAAGTCGATGAAAAATTGATAAATTTATTGAGGATTTTAATTGGTTAAAAAACCTGTTTAAATAATCTAGAAGTAAAAAGATTCTTTCATTATTTAAGAGCTGGATTCTATTAGTTGAGAATAGCAAAACATATCTGTCGTCTGCAAATATCAAAGACGATTCCACGAAAATTCAGCGTTCTCTTTGAAGGCGGTGATTAGTCAAAAATACAAAAATATATACGAAGTGTATTGCACCCGAGGGCCTATTTTCATACAGAAATTCAATCTTTTGTTTATAATGGAAATCAATTGATTTTCCTTATATATATATATACGAAACAGGAATCGTTCCTACCTGTGTCAGTACAATTATATGATTGCACTACTTAAAATTTACCGAAACACCTGCAGAAAAACTTAACTAGGATTTATTCAAGGAAATTCTGTGCTTTTTTAAATAAATCCGTAAAGGAGCGCCGTACTCAACAGCAGCTCAACGGCTATTTAACTCTTATTTGACAAACCATATGAGTCAGTCGAACAAGATGCGCTGGATTCTGTTGGAGAAGTAAGAAAGGACAATAAATGACGTTCTCTCATGAACTCCTACACGAGGAAACAACCTATGTTTGCCTACTAACAAAACCTTACATTCATATCTCTGTGCAGACATTAACTGCTATCCAGAAGACTTGCCATGAACGATGGCTGATTGGGACGAATGACGAGAAAGAGTCATTGGAATCCATGTAATAAGCATGGCTTGAAGAGTTGTGATACAACGAAACAGTCGGTCTGGGGATGACAATATATATATATATATATATATATATATATATGTGTGTGTGTGGGTGTGTGTGTGTGTGTATGTGTGTGTGTGT
>OY757927.1:69118573-69231073 GCA_963585895.1 Sepioteuthis lessoniana | reverse complement strand
TGATTAGTTCTTACGGCGTTGTCTTGTGCTGCTATTCGGAGAGATTCTGTTACTCTCTTAAAGTTTCCTTTTTTTAGCCATGCCCTGGTTTTGTCGTGTAAGATGTTGCTTATTAGTCGTTTAAACCACCTATAGACTTGTTTTCCTTTCCATTTTTGATTCTTAGCAACTGTCATTCTGTTGTTCATCGTGCACTCATTAGACTTTTTCACATCCGTGTTAGCTGATGGTCTTTCACTGGAAATTGATTGACAGCAAGTCTCCGCAAGTCTCCAGGACTTTTCTCAGTATTCTGGCCGTTTTCAATAATACTATCGATTGGATGGTCTCTTCTCGGCAGCCAACTTCCAAATCCTCCAGGTACTTTAATAATCTTTTTTTACCGTGCCAAAAGCACCAATCACAATTGGTACAATCGTCATTTTCACATTTTGCAGATCTTTTTTTTATTGATTATTATAAGATCTGGTCTTCTGGCCGAGATTAGGGGATCCGTTTCTATGTCCAAGTCCCATAGGAATTTTTGTATGTCACTTTCTAGGACAACTGATGGGTTGTGCATATACCATTTGTTGGCATGGTCAAATTTAAATTTCTTGCACATTTTCCAGTGGATCACACTGCCTACCCAGTCATGTCTAGGTTGTACTCCTTCTGCGCCAATTTGCTGCATTCGCTTATGTGATTGATGGTTTAATCTCTGTCACCATATAGCCTACATTTGATATTTTGTTGGGTCTTATCTATCCTCGCCTTGATATGATTGGCGCTGTTTTGTGCTGCCGTTAGGAGAGATTCTGTTTCTCTCTTAAGGTTTTCATTTTCTTAGCCGTGTCCAGGTTTTGTCGTGTGAGATTTTGCTTATTAGTCGTTTAATACGCCCATAGAGTTGTTTTCCTTCTCATTTTTGTTTCCTAGTTATTATCAATCTGTTATCCATCGTGTTGTCAGTAATCAGTCCTCGTTCGTGTTTTTCTATGTAGTCTTCGAGTCGTTGTATCGATGTCAACGCTGTCTTCAATGATGTCAAGTCCTCTTCCTCCCTCTTTTCCTGGTACATATAGTCTGTCAAAGTAGTCTCTAGGATGTAATGCCTTGTGCATGGTCATTAGTTTTCTAGTTCTTTGGTGCATTTGTCTAAGTTCATCTCTTGTTCACTTGAGAAAAGATCCCGAGTATCTAACGATTGGTACAGCCCAGGTATTTCTTCCTTTCTGCTAGAAAGCTTTGCCTCGGGTAGTTTTCTAGTTCTGATGAGATATTCCTTTTGAATTTTGTCTTTCATATCCACTTGTTTGATGGTGTCAGCCTCCAAGTTTCGTAAGTATTTGTAGGTCTCGTTTTCTGCGAGTGTTCTGATCTTATCTTGATTTGATAGTTCTCTTCCGTCAGTTTGATGTCGTTTGCCACTTTTCACGACGAACAGGGCGCATTTTTCAATGCCAAATTCCATTCCAATGTCTTGACTGTATATTCTGTGTTTATTATTTTTCATTTTTTGCAAATAGTTTTATGTCATCTATATACATTAGGTGGTTGATTTTTCTTGCGATTCACTCAGTTTGTATCCGGCCGTGCATTTTCTGAGTATGTGGTTTAGTGGCATCATGGCAATTATGAATTGTAGGGGTGACAGTACATCTCTTTGGAAAATCTCTCTTTGGATTTTTGTTTCAGCCAAGCTTTTTCCTCCTGCTGTTAATTCAACTCTCCAGTTTTTCATGGTATTTTCAATGACGTTTATGTTTTCGTTTGATATTTTGTACATTTTGAGACAGATCATTATCCAGCTTTGCGGAAACATATCATATGCCTTTTTGTAGTCTATACAGGCCATAGCTAGATTTTTCATCCTGTTCTTGCTCTCATTTAGGATGTATTGATCTATTTAGAGTAATTTTGCTATGCCTCTGGATCCTTTCTGTTTTTCAGGGAACAATCCACGGCTTGTTAGCGAGTAGTATATTTCTTCTCTTATTTGAGCTGTTAATATTTTCCACTTCATCGGTAAACAAGTTCTGGGTCTATAGTTGTTTGGAGCAGTTCCTTTACTTGGCTCCTTTCCTTTGGTCATCAAATCAGGTACTTGTGCATCTTGTAGGCATTTGTGCTAGTCTGTCGTGAATGTAGGTGAATTTCTTGAACCAAAATGACAACCTGTCAAGGAGTACGAAAACAAATTATTATGTGCTGGAAACATTGATTTGTTACTCTTACTTTTATGCGGAGCTGTTGCTATATATATATATATATATATATATATGTGTGTGTGTGTGTGTGTGTGTGTGTGTGTGTGTGTGTGTGTGTGTGGATTAACTGAAACACCCACAACAAAATCAAAATAATATCTCGTCTTAATTGACAAAAGACTTCATCCGTATCCGTTATCTGTATTTGCTTTTATCCTCTTTTCAGCTTATTTTTTCACGTCTAGTCCGATTTACCAACTCTACCATCTCTCTCTCTCTCTATATATATATATATATATATATATCAAGTACAAGTTTCAGGGATTCAAATTTGTTGAATAAGGAAACTTCGATTTATTGTGAGACGGGTTCTCGTCTTAATTCCCCAGAACTGAAGAATCTCCTCTTCCCTGTATCAAGACACTACTGCGATCTGCATGCCATTAAAGGCCGGATATCACACTAGACGAAAATATTATTTATAGATCTCACGCACGTGTATCGTGTCATTCTGAAGAAACTAACTCTGTAATATACTTCATAAGTGTCCTCTTTCCAGGAATCATTCGGTCATGATACCCTGTTGATGAGATTTACAAAATGCCGACTGTATCTCCTGCAAAATGGCCATCCGTATAAAAAGCGTGTTCTAGGTATGATACTAAAATGCATGTAGTGATTAGGAGCCATTTCTGGATACTTGGCGATTACTTCCAAGTCCATTTAAAATGGTGTGGTATTTCTTGTTATGTTCCCATCTCTGACTTAAATCGATCTGCTTAAACATTTTTTTTATTCGGTAAGAATAACTCTGGATATTTCTTTATTCCTTACTTCGTAACGTCAAAAATATCTACATTCCCTGATTCATAACTCTTGATATTCCTTTATTCCTTACTTCATAACCCTATACATTCCTTCATTCGCTAATTTATAACTCTGGATATTCCATCATTCCTTACTTCCTAACCCAGGCATTCCTTCATTCGCTGAATTATAACTTTGGATATTAATTTATTTCTTACTTCCTAACCCACACATTTCTTTATTAATTTATAACTATGGATATTCCTTCATTCCTTACTTCTTAACTCCAGGCATTCATTCATTCCATTCTTCATAACTACAGGCATGCCTTCACACCCCCTAATTTATAACTCTGGATACCCATTTATTCCTTACTTCATAATCCCAGATATTTATTCACTCCTTAATTCATAACTCTGGATATTTCTTTTATTACTTACTTCCTAACACGACTTTTCCTTAATTCCTTGGCTTACGGTCATTTACACCGAAAATAACCTCTAATCGTTCCTTCAGTCCTTACTTCATAACCCCATATAGTCCTTTCTTCCTCACTTTCAACCCCAGGCATTCTTTCATTCCCAACTTCTTAACTGTGGATATTCCTTCATTCCTTACTTCATAACCACAGACATTCTTTTAATCCATACTTCGTAACTTTGGATATTCCTTCATTCCTTACTTCTTACCCCAAAACATCCCTTTATTTCTTTTTTCTGACTTGGGTTATTCCTTCATTCCTTACTTTATAACCCAAGACATTCCTTTATTCCAAAATTTGTAACTTTGGATATTCCTTCACTCCATATTCTATAACCCCAGATATTCCTTTATTACTTACTTCATAACTCCGAACGTCTTTAACATTAACAGCTGCTTAAACAGAAACGTTAAATGAAAATACAACCTCGAAAATTTTCCTAATCTGTAGATCCCTGTTAACATTGGGCTAACTTACTAGAAAGTGAGAATCTAACTCTATCAGTTACAGTTTGTGTTCACATGACATTAAAATTTTTTAATGGAAGTGAAATTCAACTGACCTAAGAGGTCACAACATGGCAATCAAAATTAGTTGAGCGCAGCCAGACATAATTTCACGATGAGCACTTAGTTTTGATTTTTCTTAGACACTTCTTTTTAAGTAAAAGATTTGCTCCATATTTATTTGTTAACATAATAATAATCACAATTTCGTGGATCAGGGGTTTTTTTTGTAGTTATTTTCTTTGTTTTTTTTCCCCCTTCGTCGATTACGTTTTCAACCCTCAAAGGGTGGACCAACACAACAACGTCCCTGAAGTGATAAAAAAACAACATAAACTAAAAAATTGAATTCAGCATTTTCAATTATTCTTACGTTTTACTCAAACAGCTTTTTAAACCTAATTTAACAGGAGAGTTTTCATTGAAATCTGAAAGATAGCAAGTCTTCTCAGTTATCCAGGACTAAGTATTCTTGCCGCTGTAAAGATACAGCAGTCTGGACATCTCAGTTATTCCTCTATTATCTAATTCATGCTCTCTCTCTCTCTCTCTGTCTCTCTCTGTCTGTCTGTCTCTCTCTTTTTTCTCCAGATTATTGGAAGCTTGTCCTATAGCACTTATTTCGATTGGTATCACCGATATGTTCATGTTCTACAGCTTTTTAATTTTTCTGGTCAGCTCTGATTATTCTGAACTTTTAATTTGTTTAATTTCACTCTTGTTGATAGTTTCTTTTTTTTCTTCATGATTAATATAAGATCTGGTCTTCTGGCCGGTATTTGCTCATCGGTTATATCACAAAATTCCAAAGATTACTACAACTACTTCATATGCTACTACTGCAACTACTACTACTACTACTAATGATAATAATAATAATTATTATTATGATTATTATCACTTTTCTCCTTAAGAGTTTTTCACACTAGCGTTAACAGGTAGTCTTTCACCGGAGATTTAGTGATAACAAGTGTCCTCAAGGCGCCAGGACTCTTCTCAGTAGCGCGACAGTCTGGATGATCTTTTCTTGTCCTCTTATTTTTAAGTCTTCCAGTCCCTTTACCGATCCTTTGAGGATTGTTCGAAGTGGACCAATTACAACTGGTATCGCCGTCACCTTCATGTTCCATGTTTCATTTGGTTCTTTAGTAACATCCAGATATTAATCTCTTTTCGCTTTATGTTAATTTTACACTGTGGTGTGCAAGAGCGGCAAAATTCAACATTTGATCGGCATGTTTTCGTTTTTCTTTTTCTATGTTTTGTCTATCACTAGGTCTGGTCGTCTGGCCGAGATTATTAAATCTGTTTGGTATCTCAAAATATTATTCTTTCACTCATTCCAAGTTTTCTACAGCAGCGTATTTCAGTGGAGTCTGCGACAGCAAATCTCTTTAGCACTAAATGATTGGCATTGCAGTCATCCTCAACTTTTTAATACCTTTGAGTTGAATGATTTGGCTCGAGTTTTGGGACTATCCAAAATGACTTCAGAATTTCTACTATTAAAACGAATTAAAAAACCTACCTTGGAAAAAGGTGAAGATATTCTAATTTTGACACAGAGGAGTTGTGTTTCTGTGGTATTTAGGAAGTGAATATAGACTTTTCAATTACCATAACATCCGGGGTTTACTGGAGACAATGGTAATTCCTATCTAAAAGTCAACTGAATGGCAACTGTTCACCGTTAGCAAAAAGTGGAGCTTGAACAGTACCCTCTTCTACAATGGTAATTTACATGTTTCAGTGTTAATCAGTATGTCGGTTTGTCTTCGTTAAAATACTGATACATAAAGAGTTTCATTTAGTCGTTGCAATATCACAAAGAAAATTGGGTCATCTATGATGGCATTAAAATTGTCCGCTGACCTCTTGGTCAACAATGTGGATGCATATAGTTTATCTGTTTTCTATGCATCTAAAACTAGAGAGCTCGTGAGAAACTTTAAGTGAATGGAAATTAGCCTTCAAGATCCTAGCATTTTACTTAAACTACTTTTTAACAGAAGCAAAATTATATTTCCTCCTCTGCACGAGAAAGTGCGTCTCTTGAAACAACATCGATCAACATTGTCAACTAAAGGCATCGGTTTCAAGAACCTCATTTTGGTTTTACACAGGTTGTCAGCTGAAAAAAAATCTAGGTTAGTGTGTTTGATAAACACTGTCCTTGATTTTATTTGTTGAGTGTCCAAGATTCAGACGTAAGATTCGGCAGCTCATCAAAGATTATCATTTTCTGGAAAAATGCCAGAACTCAAAAAAGAATATTTGGGTATCATTCAAATTCAAATTCTTTGTCTAGTACTTTACTGGAAATACAGACAATAAGAAACACACCAAAAACTTTCAGAAACTATTATAGAACTCAAAACACTCAATATATTTTGCAAAGCTATCATGCAAACCACCCGTGAGATCAGCGAGGAGCAAATTGAACGACTCCACGAAGATTTGAAGGTGTTGGAGGGAGATTATTAGGGTTGATATGATTTAAATATTATGGCTTTCTAGGATTGAAACATAAAGTGAAATTGTCCATCGAGTGAAAATTCTTGGAAAATCTATAAGCATAATTTTTCACCTTAACTAATAGCACGCAATTTGAATTACAAGAGGAAAAACTTTGCTCGATGAAAATAAATTTGTGCAAAAATTACAGTCAAGCAATTTTTTATTATATTCCATTATAAGTAAATTTGAAAACATTATTCTATAAAAATAAACGCATAATTGTTAGATGTTGAGATATGGATTTTGAGACGATGTGAGAGTTTCTTGTTGCTCAAAATGTTGATGTGATACGGAAGAAAACTGGGGACATTTTTCAATCCAATAGCAAACAAATACTCAAAAATAAGTGTCAGAACTAACTCAACGAAAATTGTACTACCCATCACTAACTCAACGAAAATTGTACTACCCATCGTATTATTACTATTATTATTATTACTATTATTATTTACTCCTTTATAGTTTTTCACATCTGTGTTAGCTGATGGTTTTTCACTGGAGTTTGAGTGACAGCAAGTATCCTCAAGTCTCCAGGACTCGTCTCAGGGTTCTGGCCATTCTCAGCAATGCTGTCGTTTAAATAGTCTCTACCCGTCTGCCAACTTCCAATTCCTCCAGGCCTTTTAATAATCCTTTTGTTATTGTGCCTAACGCACCAATCAGAATTGGCACAATCGTTACTTTCATGTTCCACGGCTTTTTCAATTCTCTAGCAAGGTCGAGGTACTTATCTTTCTTTTCACTTTCCTTCAGATTTATTCTGTGGTCCGCCGGGACAGCAAAGTCGACAATTTTGCAGATTCTCTTTTTTTTTTGTTGATTATTATGTGTTCTGGTCTTCTGGAAGGGATTAGGTGATCCGTTTGTATATTAAAGTCTCATATAAGTTTATGCGTGTCATTTAATAGGACAGGTGCTGGGTTGTGCATATACCATTTGTTTGTATGGTCGAATTGAAGTTTCCTGCACATTCCCCAGTGAATCACCTTGCCGACCCAGCCGTGTCTCGCCTTATACTCCTTCATTGCTAATTTTCTGCATTCACTTATTATGTGATTGGTCGTTTCGTCTCTGCCACAACATAGCCTACTTTTACTGTTTTGTTGCGTCTTATCTATTCTCGCTTTGATGTGATTGGTTCTTATGGCGTTGTCTTGTGCTGCTATTAGGAGGGATTCTGTTTCTTTCTTAAGGCTTCCTTTTCTTATCCAGGTTCATGTTTTCTGGTGTGAGATGTTGTTTACTAGACGTTTAAAGCAGCCATAGATTTGTTTTCCCTCCCATTTTTGATTCCTAGTTGTTGTCATTCTTTCGTCTATCGTTTCTGATGGCTGTAATTAGTCCTTGTTCGTGTTTTTCTATGTAGTCTTCGAGCCCTTGTATGGATGCGTCAACGGTGTCTTTGATGCTGGCAAGTCCTCCTCCTCCCTCTTTTCTAGATACATATAGTCTGTAATGCTTTATGCATAGTCATTAGTTTTCTTGTTCTTTGGTCCATTTGTTTTAGTTCCTCTCTGGTCAACTTGAGAAAGGGTCTCGAATATCTGACTTGGAGCACAGCCCAAGTTTTTATTCCTTTGATAAGGTTTCTGCTGGAGAGTTTTGTCTCGAGAAGTTTTCGCGTTTTCCTGAGATATTCTTTTCGGATCGTGTCTTTCATTTGCACTTGTTTGATGGTGTCAGCCTCCAAGATAACCAAGTATTTATAGGTTTCATTTTCTTCGCGCGTTCTATTTTTGTCATTATTTGGTAGTTCGATCCCGTCAGTCATATGTCGTTTGCCACCAGCGTTAGCTGATGGTATTTCACAGGAGTTTGAGTGACAGCAAGTCACCTCATGTCTCCCGGACTCTTTTCAGTATTCTGGCCGTTCTCAGTAATGTAGTAGTTTTGATGGTCTCTACTCGTCCGCCAACCTCGGAGTCCTACAGTTCTTTTAGTAATCATTTAGTTACTGTTCCAAATGCACCAATTACAATTAGTAAAATTGTTACCTTAATATTCCATAGTTTTTTTTCAATTCCCTAGCAAGATCGAGGTACTTATCCTTCTTTTCACATTGTTTCAGTTTTATTCTGTGGTCAGCCGGGATAGAAAAGTCTACAATTTTCCATATTCTCATTTTTTTGTTGTTTATTATTAGGCCTTGTCTTTTGGCCGGCCGAGATTAGGTGATCCGCGTGTATGTCAAAGTCCCATAGGAGTTTGTGTGTATCATTTTCTAAGACAGGCGCTGGGCTGTGCATATACCATTTGTTGGTGTGGTCAAATTATTATTATTATTATTAGCTGTCATCGTTTCCATTAGAAATCTCTGACATTTACATAATTATATCCTTCTTGCATTATTCTTATTCCTTAGTCTTATTTTCTTCTTGTTTTTTTTCTACTTCTTCTAATACCCGTGTATTTCATTCCTTCTAAAATATTTGTTTGCATGTTCATTTCTTTATAAAATAACGTTGCATTACTAAATCTCCGGCTGATACCCGGTTTTAGAAATAAAATCCAAACATTGAATCAGCCTGAAAATTTCAATAAATGCAATAACCAAACATTGCATTATTTTATAAAAAATTCGAAAGTCATTAATGGAAAAAGATAACATTCGGTCGGTGCTACACTAATTTGAATAGAAAAAGCAGTTTTTGAACATTCAAAATAACACTCACGGTTTGCCTACTAATTAGATGGCATGATGAATTTAAGAGAGAAATGATTTCCATTATTAATCGGTATGCGTTAAGCAAATAATAATAAAGAAAAAAAAAAACATCGTTATTAGCTAACTGGGTAAGAGATGGGGAAAGGTGTTCACAAGTGATGGTAAGGGAAGTATGGTGTTGTTGGGTCAGTACTAACACAGTAGTTTGAATAGTTGAGAGAAAGTGATTTACATCCAAACAAAGACATAGACACAGAGATTTACAAAGACAGACAAAAAGATAATGAAAATGAAAATAGAGCAGGAAAGGGAAAGGGAAAAGAAAAATGTTATTTCTGTTTTCAAATGTCCCCCCAAAATTCGATGCACCCTCTTTGCTATTCATTAGGGTCTTATAATGTAGGTTCGGTGATAACAGTTATTATTATTATTATTATTAATAAAGTAAAAGTAAAATGATAAGTTTTGCAAATATTTGAGCCTTGCTCGAGAATTGAAAAAGTCTTTGAACGGGAGAGTCAAACTAATACCAGTTGATGCAAAATGAACCTAGAGAAGACACTACAGCAACAACAAATCAGTGGTAGCCTGAAGACAATCTGGACTACAGCATTGTTGTGATCAGCGAGAATGCTGAGAAGAGTCCTGGAGACCTGAGTTGACTTGAACTAACGCAGACTACAGTGAAAGACCACCAACGAAGGCTGGTGTAAAATAAACCTCACTAGGAGTATGATAATAATAATAATAATAATAATAATAATAATAATAATAATAATAATAATAATAATAATAAATGGAATTTGGCATAGAAAAATGTGCCATGAAAAGTGGCAAACGACATATGACAGACGGGATCGAACTACCAAATAAAGAGAGAATTAGAACGCTCAAAGAAAAGGAAACCTACAAATGCTTTGGCAATTTGGAGGCTGACGCTATCAAACAAGTGCAAATGAAAGACATGATCCGTGAAGAATATCTCAGAAGAACGAGAAAACTACTCGATAAAAAACTCTCCAGCAGAAACCTCATCAAAGGAATAAATACTTGGGCTGTGTCCCTAGTCAGTTTCTCAAGTGGATCAGAGAGGAACTTAAACAAATGAACCAAAGAACAAGAAAAATAATGACCATGCAGAAGGCATTACACCCCAGAGACGACGTTGACAGACTATGTGTATCTAGAAAACTGGGAGGAAGAGGACTTGCCAGCATCGAAGACACCGTTGACGCATCCATAAAATGACTCGAAGACTACATAGAAAAACACGAACGAGGACTAATTACAACCATCAGAAACGATACCAACAACACGATAGACGAAAGAGTGACAACAACTAGGAAACAAAAATGAGAAGGAAAACAACTCAATTCAGACAACGCAAACTTCAACAGAGTAAATATAACCAGAAAAAATGAGAAGTAAAACAACAGTATGCACATTTCAAACGACAATCATGCAAAACCTTACACGAGAAAATTTAGATATGTCTAGGAAACAGAAACCTTAAGAGGCAAACTGAATCTCTTCAGATCTCAGCCGAAAACAACGTCATAAGAACTATGTCAAAGCAAGAATTGACAAGACGCAACCAAATGCCATATATAGATTATGAGGTGACAGAGACGAAACGATCAATCACATAATAAGCGAATGCTGTAAATCAGCACTAAAAGAGTATAAGACTAGACATAACTGGGTTGGAGAGGCAATCCACTAGGAATTGTACAAGAAGTTTAAAATTAACCAGAATCCATCCTAGAAAATAGGACGTACGAACTTCAATGGTATTTTGAGATACAAACAGATCATTTAAACTCGACCAGACGGGTAGACCAAGTTATGGTCAACAAATAAAAAAGAAAACCTGCAACAAAAGTACTTTGCCAACCCGATAGACCACAGTAATATTGAAGACAAAAAGCGAGATAAGTGCTTGGACATTGCTAAAGAATTTTTTAAAGAATATGGAACATGAAAGTGACAGTGATACCAGTTGTAATCGATGCACTCGGCACAGTCACCAAAATATTGGTAAAGGGATTGGAAGAATTGAAAAATAGAACATGAGTGGATACCATCCATACGACAGCACTGTTAAGATAGGGCAGAATAGAGAGAATAACCCTGGAGAGTTTTGGAGAATTGCAGTCTCTCAATCAATAATGGTAGCGTGAAAAAACGCTCAAAAGAGAAAATAATCATGTTAATAAAATTAAACAAAAACAATGAACTTTGCCACCACTCAAATCAGAGAAATCGCAGAAAATGGACTAAGGAACGAAAAAAAACATATACTTCACTGTTATTTCAAGAAACAGCCCTACACAAAGAAGGTGTACAAAAACAATGACTGAAATTCGCGAAGAATGTGCTAGATTGAATACAAGCCAAAGGCTTGCTGACCAAGCTAAAAGGATTATAAAGAAATTCTGATTTTCTGATCTTAAGATGCTGGAAATATACCAAACAATGAATGCGAAAGAATATAAACAAGACGTTACCAAATTAAACAAGACACTAGGTATTGAAAAAACAACAAAATCCCAAATCAAATTGAAACACAAAATTACGAAAACCGAAAAACAAGCCTCAGCATCATAGAACAAATGATTACACAATATGATATATTGTAGAGTTAATAAAGAAAATCATGGCTGAAAAGAAGACCATGTTTCTCTCTCTCTCTCTCTCTCTCTCTCTCTCTCTCTCTCTCTCTCTCTTTCTATCTATCTCTATCACTGTCTATCTGTGTGTCTGTCTGTCTGTCTCTCTCTCTGGAACCATGGCTGGAAAAAGTCAAAGTAGAAACCGAAAAGATAAACAAATTATTAACAAATATCCCAATAGACACCATCGTTAAATTAAACGAGCTGATATATGAGGTAGAGTAATTAGTCTGTGATAAAACTGGTGTTCCCCTGATGAAAAAGAGTAGAACTTCAAAACCTGAATGGGAAATTAGACTAAAAATACTGGTAAAGAAATTACAATGACAAGTGAAGATGTTATGGAAAGATACGACGCGGAAATGTATATTGGGATGAAAAGACAAAAACAAAGTAGCAGGGAAATCCAACTTGAGAAAATGAATCAGAAGATATTGGCAAAAGAACATAAACTGAAAAGATACCGACACATTTTAAGCAATAATCACAAAACTGGACATTTCAAAATAAGGAAAGAAAACTACATCATTAAGTTGGCGGAGAATGCACGAAGACTTGCCAACAAGTAGATGCAAAGGAAGCAAAACAATTTTGGGAAAAACGTCGGAATAGAATAAAATAATAATAAAAGCTCAATGGATAAATGACATGGGGAAAATCCAAGAACTGGAAAAAAGCTCCGCGGCTGGATGAACACAGAGAAACTATGGAAAACATACCGAAATGGAAAACGCCAGGCCATTATGACATACATGAATTGTGGTTTTAAAAATGCACTTCCATCCATAAAAGACTGGCTGTCGAAATGAATATATGCTTACAAGAAACAGAATCATCACCAAAGACTTGGGAACGGAACTCAAAGATTTGGAAATTTGGAAATTAGAGGACAAAGCGATATTATCCAGACAACAGCATCGTTGAGTTCGGCCAGAATACTGTGAAGAATCCTGGAAACTCGAAGGAACTCATTGTCGCCCAAATGCCAGTGAAAGACCATCACCTTGTGGTTGTGTGAAAAAGTCACTTAATAAAGCATTTGAGAATAATCAAATAGACAGCATCATATTGAGATGAAAGTAAATGATGATAGGAAAAAGTACGTTTAAAGAAAACATTTCTCGAAAAGCTCTGTAGTAGAAACCATATCAAATAGATATATACCTGGGCAGTACCTATTGTAATGTACTTTGAACCATTCGTACCATGGGTAAAGGAGGAACTACCTAAAATAGACCAAAAGGCAAAAAATTCATTAGCTTGCACTAGAACTTGGATCTGAGGAATGACAGAGATAAAATATATGCGAAAAAAAATAGGAAAAAATCTCACCTGGATTGTCGTCTCTGAAAATTCATCCATTCAAGAACTCGAGAAATACACGAAACTAAGCAAAGTAAGACTATTATATCAACCCGAAACATGAACTTCAACATAAAACCTCCAGAAGAGCTAGAGATCCCACCAAATATGTTAACTGTGGGATGTGGAAGAGGATCAGGAATGCTTCTGGATGTGATCTTGGTTGCTAAGCAGACCATGAGTCGACAATGGAGATGTCAAGTGATTTGCAATATCCGATTTTGGCCATCAGTGGGCAAAGCACGGCGGTCGGGGAGGTCTGATCCACACAATCGGCTGGTCTCATCAATCATTGGCGCCTGTAACTTTAATTCAAACCATGTTCTTAAATCTGCACTTGTGGTAAACTATTAACCCTTGGTATCTTATAGGTGTTTGAAAGCGGCACAACTGTTGGTCAATTGCGTTGAGAGAATAAGATGTCTAACATGGTGAAATTATACGGCAATTAGTATTGTCTTCTGAAATTGACCAGAGCTCGAAGTACCGTTCCCAACTTGTGTATAGATGTAATGAATCTCCATCTTAACCAGGGCAAATAGTTTTCCCCCTTGGTAAATTCTCAACACAGACTTAAATCCATGGTGATTGGTGGAGCACAGGACCAGCAAAAATAAATAAATAAATAAATAAATAAAAACAAAAAAAAATAAAACAATACATATATGCATCAATCTAAGAAAAAAAAAACATTAGCATAAAAATTTCCAAACAATTTTCCACTCTATACAGAGATAGAATCTTTGGATGACACAATTCTACCCTAACTGCCCTCTTTCCTCCTCCCCCCCAAAAAAAACAACATTTTAGCAAAGAAAAACTACGAACAGTTAAAGAATGAGAAGCGGTAATTTGATTGTGGAAGCTCGATACGAAGAACATGCCGAAAATTTACTTAAAATGCAAACATTCTACAAATTCAAATGCAAAACTTATCAACATGATAGACTCAACACTTAAAAGAGATATAAGAAATGGAGAATTGCCCTTGGCTTCACCATAGGAGATAAGAACAGCTTTAGAAAAGCAAGGGATCATGGACTACACACGTAAACCCATTAGAAAAGGTAGTAAAGAAATTGAAACGCAAACGTGCATACAAGAATTCAATAAACTTGTTCTACCTACGGAAGTGAAAATTGGCTCTTGCCGTAAAAGGTCATAAACGTACATCTCCACTTCCTTGAAGTGCTTTATATGCCAGAGATATGGACACCACAGTGAGAACAGCAGAGAATGTCGACCCGTGAAAGATAAAGCCAAAAAGATCCTAAGTACAGAGAGAAAGATTGCGCAGATGAAACCAAATTCTCAAACTGTCAAGACAACCATCTTGCATTTTTAATATATATATCATTGAGCTAGATAATTTATTGAGGTAAAATACGCAAGAGGTTTAATATTCCTGGAAACTAGAAAAATAATTGAATCGTTTATGAAAGAAAATAAATACGCTTCTGTAGCAAGGAGAACGATCCAAATCACTAATAACAAGCAACCAGGCAAGCATAAAGCTCTTTTTTAAAAGCTGATACTTCTTCGACCAAAGTTCCAACAACAGCTGAGGAAAATGCACACAGCGGAAACAGAACCAATGGAAGCCACAACAAATATTTATACCACTTCCCCCAAATATCTATAGAGGAGTCAAAAACTCCAACCCAAATAAATACAGTAAAATATCATATAGATCTCCAATAAGCCCGCAAGCCCACCTTCTTCTAAAAGAGAAAAATCTAGGAAAGCCCATACATCAAGTTCAGGGCTCAACACCATATTCAACAGGTAAAAATAAGATATATAACTACATCAACTAAACTTGAACCTTCCTTACGATCCTACATGGATTATACCCAATCATCATCTGGTCTGGAGTGGTTAAATGTATCAAACTGCTCAAATAGATCCCTCAACATCAAAACAAATAGAAACCAAAAACAACGCCTACGTACTAGAAAGAAATGAAAAATTGTAGATTAATTCAATAAAAAACAAAAAGAAAACTCATCAAAGCCTACCATAGAAAACAAAAATCAATACGCCCAAAACACATAACACACCCATCATACGATTGAACTGCTAAGGAATCTGGGCTAATGGAAAATGATCTGAAAAATCTCTGGAAAAACCCAGCCAACCCCAATAAAAACACTTTGTGAAAAAATAAAAATAGAGAAGCAACGAAAAAAGATATAGGAAATACACAAGCCGAGATCATCTCAACAAATTCCCCACACCAGAACGCCAACTTACGATCCTTAACCCTCAAGCATAAAGTAGAGTAACACTGCGTTAACTTCAATGCAGACAACTCTAAAACCTATTCTAAGACTATGGACCACATGGTCAACAAAAAATTCGTTTAGTCTATTGAATCAAACAACTTTATTACTAACTCCTAATGATCTACCCTGAATCATAAGAGAATCGAATATCAAAAAAAATTTCTCTTATCATTTTCTTTCGACCTGGAGATCTACCCTGAATCATAAGAGAATCGAATATCAAAAACAATTTCTCACCTCATTTTTTTCGACCTGGAGAAAGCGTATGTCACTAGCTGGAAGTATTATATAATGAAGGAATTACAAAACCGGAGACGGAACGGCAGATTTCATAATTTAATGAAGACTTTCCTGGAAAACAGGAAATTCCAAGTCCGAATCGAATCAAACCTTTCAAACTTCCATCATCACATAGAGGAAATCCCTCAGGGAGTATACAATCAGTGATCATAAAAACCTAAAAATCAACATCACCAAATTCAGGAATCCAAGAATTGATGACCATCTCTGTGTTAATTATTTTTATCGCCTCCAGATTCAAATACGTATGCACAGCAAAGTGTCAATAGGAACAATGCATCAAGAAAATTAAGCAATAGGCAATCGCTAACGGTTTTATGATCTTCAAAATTAAAATCGATGCACGCATTTTTGCTAATCAAAGAAAGATGCCTGACAACCCTACTCTAAAGTTAGACGAGCCAGAAATCCGTTTATCGATCAGTACAAATTGATCGGTATAATATTTGACAAAAAAATAAACTTCATCTCTTTCTGAAAGTACCTAAAAAACCCGGCAAAATTCTAAAACTGTTCCGAGTAATGACCCACACAGAATTGAGCGCAGATCAGCAAACTTTACTGAGACTTTTCACGCATGGGTCAGCTAGGAAACAGCCCGATCGGCTAAGGCTGTTTCCCTACAGAGCGGTGAGACCCACTTCCAAATAATGCTCTGGATACAATACCAAACTATCAGAAGGTGAAGATCCAGTTCTTATGCTCCGGGGAATGTGAAGTACCATTGTTATTAATCCCAGATTCACTCTGATTCGGAGTGGTTGTACCTGTCAGGGCTTCATCTATGGGTCAAATGGAACTGTTTAATCCATTAAGTGAATGCAAATAAATTACTAATGATAAAATGAATTGTTAGTGTTAAATAGCAATACTTAAAACCTTTTATCTGAGTGTAAACAAGTGATTAATTCTAAATAAAATTATTCGTGTTAGATAAGAATGGGTGAACCGTTTAGTTACGAGAAAAACATTAAATTATTGACATTACATTGCTATAGTTAAAACCATTTATCTGTGTGTAAAGAAGTTCTTAATTCTAAATAAATTTTTTCGTGTTTGATAAGAATGGTTGAAACCGTTTGAATACAAGAAAAACATTGAATTATTGATATTACATAGCAATACTTAAAACCATTTATCTGTGTGTAAAGAAGTTCTTAATTCTAAATAGAATTATCAGTGTTAGATAATATTATTTGAAACCGTTTAACTATATGAAAAAATTAAATTATTTATATTATATAGCAATAGTTAAAATCATTTGACTGTGGGCAAAAAGATTAATCCAAACTTTTTAAAAATAAAATTACCTACAAACTATTCACTTACGAACCAGACATCTTGTTATAACAAGGTATATTATATATTGAATCGTGAGTGTCACAGAGCAATACTAAAAAATATTTAACTGTGAGTAAACAAACGATTATTATTAGATAGAATTATTCATGTTAGATAGGAATACTTGAAATCATTTAACTATGAGCAAACAAAGGTGCTCTGGGTTGTTTTAAAATATGCGTTAACAAATCACGTACGCGTATATCTATGTATAAAAAGGGATTTAGCGTTAAATATCAAACAATGGTTTATATGTCACAGGACCTGACATTTCACCCAACCATGAAAGATCATATAACCATTCAAACATTAAATTAGCGTTGATCTTTTTTTTTTTTTTTATTCTTCTGTCTCCTTTTATTGCATTTTATCAAACATCCGTAGTTGTTGTATCAAAACTTGTTTCACCATTTTAAAATTTTGATGTAAGTTCATAAAAACCGAAACATTTTAACGTCGATTTTCGTTCCTAATAAATTCGTCACTATTAGATTGCATTGTTTTTCTATTTTCTCCATACTGTCGGATTCCTTTACCATATTTACTTATATATATATATATATATATAAAGAAGGTCTAAGTGCTCTTTATTGTCTTTTCAGTAATGTATATCCACAAACACACACACACACACGCACACACACACACACACATATATATATATATATATATATATATATGCAACCACTCCATACAGGGAGGATGCGACACAGGGTCAATTTTATGTAGAGTATTTTTCTTTTTCTCGTCCAATAGTCATTGTAAGGTTAAAAAGCACAGCCTGCCCTACTATAGATGGAGTGGGGATTATAGGATTCATTCTGTGCCTAAGGGTTTTAACGCTCTGTTCGGGTTTTCAGCTCATATCAACGTGTCCGTTTACTGATAAGACGATAACCATGAAACCCTGCGGAGGATTAAGACTCCTCCAACTAGTGTCCTAGATATGACACTGAACCATCCGATGGTGAGGTTCCAGTAATGCTGGAGCTTTGGCGAATGCGGAGTACCTCTTCATTGCTATAGCTCTCATGTTCACTTGGAGTTGTTGCGCCTGATAGGGTCAAATCTATGGGTCAAATAGAAATAAACTGTACTCATGCTAAACTGAATTGCTTGAAATAGAACTGGTTCGACATTTAACTGAGACTAAACAAACAACTATACTTATACTAAATTGAATTGTTTTAAATAGAAATGTTTTATATCTATAAAATGGATTTGATATTAATGATTTAAAAAAATGATGTGTCATTTAACCAGACCAAACCAAAACAAACCGGACTTACACATATCGACTCAGTTCAGACAGTGGATACATTTTAGAGGACTTGCCCGGCATGATGGCGCCTAGGGACCGATGGCGAGAAAGTCTCAAGGAAATCTGTGTTATCAGCACGACATAATGATGATGATGATGATGATGATGATGCTTTTATATTATATAAGAGGGTAATTCAAAAATAAGGTTAATTTTGCAATATATTAACTCATTTTACCCAGGAAAAATTACATTCAAGTATTGCTGTCGAACACTCATAGACTTTTTAAACATATTTAAATGGTTTTGAGTATTGGTATGTAACACTAATTGTTCAATTCAACACCAGTCATTTGTTTGTACAGTTAAATGGTTAAACAGTACAATTTGACCAATAGATGCGACCTTAAAAGGTACTACCATTCCGACTAGAACCAAGAGTAATGACAATGAAGAGGTAAAATTTCAGCACAATTTTTCTCCTTTAAAACTCATTTTTTTCCATAGAAAAAAAACAAGCAGTTAAGTGTTTGATTTATCCAACTTTCCACATATTTCTATTATATCTATTATATTTATGATTTGTAAACGAATGATTTGCAGGTAAGATTGTAAATAAGATAGAACTCATTTGTTAGCAAACTTTTAAATAATTGCTAGTATTCATATCTAACATGAATAAATCTATTTAGGATAAACCCGGCAATTGGTTGAATATCACAAATACTATCTTTCTGCAATAATTGCTTTGGCAGAAAATAACGCATAAAAGTTGATATACCATTTAATAAGGGAGATAATAAAGAAGAAGTAGAAATTATCTCTTTTATATCGGGGAATTGTCTGATTAAGAACTGATATACTGCGTGAATAGAAGCCCCAGAATTGCATCACTTATTTTAAAACTGAACTAGAAATTGCTTTATCTGCTAAGGTTGATTTTTTTAATTAAATAAACATTTTATATTACTCTAATAGAAATTTCACCACGATCAGTCATTTTTTTCTGGATTGTGCATTCACATACACACACACACACACACACACACACACACACACATATATATATATATATATATATATATATATATATATATATATCCAATGTTGCGAGCAATATTAAACAAGTCCTAGCGGCAGCACCCCATAAAGCACCAACTATACGGCCACCTGCCTCCCATCACGAAAACTATCCAAGTTAGACGAACCAGGTATGAAGGACACTTCTGGAGGAGCAGGGACGAGCTCATAAGTGATGTACCCCTATAGACCCCCACATATGGCCGAGCTAAAGCAGGACGAACTGCTAGAACATACATACAGCAGCTGTGTGAGGATACGGGATGTTGCCCAGAAGACCTGCCAGTGGCGATGAACGATAGGGAAAAGTGGCAAGAGGGGGTCAGGGATATCCGTGCAGGCGGCATGACATGATGATTATGATATATCCTATCCCTTCACACAATAAAGTTCGACAAATGGTCAAATTTTAAGTAAAGTTTAACAGGGTTTAATTCATGGTTTTCTTTCTCATGGATAGGTTGATATAATAATATTAAATTGCTAACTTTGCTCTACTATTGACCAATATGAGGAGCGTAATTAGTTAAATTCATATCTTTCCAAATTGTATTTATGATATGTGAAAGGCAAACAGCCTTATCCAGGTTTAAGCTTCAATCGCTGTATCCCTTTCCTACGTTAATAACCATTTCACCACAAACTACTCACATACACATTCACACGCACAATCACACACATGAAAAAATACTATATATATATTTATATACGTGTGTATATGTGATCGCATTATAACTGACAACGACCTTCCTACTCCAGAGCAAGCGACCACGCCGTGAACGAACATTATTAATATCTCGTTACAATAAATACGCTGAATATGGCTGGGTCGTTATTTTTCAGTAGATATATTAAGCTGACACAAGGGCCCATCTGTCTTCCCCATCCCACGGACAGCCTTGTCTTTACCAGCCGTTCCCTTTCATGCTAGATGTGTGCTCAATAAGTCAAGGTCCCACGGGAACTTTACCCAGTTCGCCTTAGTGGTGCGAGCCATAACTTAAAGACGAAACAAAGTCAGTAAGCTGGCCTTGGAAGGTGAGGAGGGCGTTCCGTTCAGCTGGTCATTGCTGGACGATTTGAGGTTCTTGATTTGAGGCTACTGGTCAGTACAGATTCGGAAAAACCCGCCTTTTACTTGATCAGAGTTGGCACTTTTGTATGAAAGATTTTACTGATAATTTTTTTTCTCTAAGAACACATATATGAGCCAGTACACACACACACACACAAACACACACAAACACACACACACACACAAAAAAAAAAACGAAACAAAAACAAAGGTCTTTGTATTTGACAGATATTTATATTGTCTTATATGTCAGAAATACAGAAATGGAAATTATATATTTATATTGGTAATAGTATCCCTATGCTAATAGATAGATAGATAGATAAAGGAAATATGTCATCGTTTAATGTTTCAGTTTTTAACCATCTTCAGGGCGATGTTTATATGAGATTTTTGGAATGGTTCCCATAATATTTTATTTTCAAATGAGAAAAAGTGAAAACAGAAAAATGAGAAAAAGCTTTACAACGCAAGACAAATGATTTTCTCACATTTTCGCCCTGAAGGTGTTTTAAAGAAACCGTAGGATTGGCATATTATGCATGTAAATATTCAAGAATACATTCATCTTCTGATTTTCCTCTTTTTAAACTTTTAATATATATATATATATATATATATATATATATATATGTTAAACAAAATCACGATATACATATATATATATATATATATATATATATAATCTTGTTTTAATACTTTATTTAATGTGATAGACAATGAATTGGGGTTGAGTTTTTTTAATGTATGTTCTTTCCGTTAACATAGGTCATTCTCAAAGAGTAGGTATGGAATTAAAGCTGTTCAAAATGATCAAAGTTCTTTTTTTTATAACAGCGTTCATCACTTGCAGGTAACGTCATGTTTGAACCCATTGTCGGTTTTTGTGAGTATGATGGTAAAGCCGTCCTCAGCAAGCACAGGAGGATTCCGCCTTCTCTCCGCTGACTTTGCATTTCTTCAGCTAAGTCTCGGATGACACGACTAATCCGGTATCTACCCACGTCATGTTTTCAGATCCAGACAACAGATCAATCGCTAATCAAAGTCGATGAGTAGACGGATGAGACCGTACCATTAATTAAGCAAAAAATGAAAAATCGACGCCAATACATTGACCAAAAGCTTGCAAAGATTTTTTAGAACGAGAAAAATGTCTTTCAAAAATGATACATATATTCACCTATCTCAAAGGTGGTAAGTTTTTGTCAGAGACCAGGTCACTAATTAACAGTCCGTCATTGTAGAAGATTTGTCTGTTGTCTGGCGCAAGGCAATCTCAAATGGTGGTTATGTTTGCTTTCCTCGATCATTGATATTACTTTGCATGTGCTTATTACGTTTTATTTCTTTGTTATTATTGTTTTTTCACTGCATTGTATTATGGTTAGTTTTCTTTGTTTTCAGGAGTCTGGGCTGTCTGATACAAGGTCTGAAAATCAGAGCACCGACATATTCTGTTCTTTCCGTCTGTCTCTGTCTCCCTCTATCTTCGTAGTATCATACCATCTCGATTTCGCTTCTTTATTTTCACGGGTTTGATTATATCAGACTCTTTTCGCATCATTATGAGAGTGTCTATAGGTAACACTACATCACGTCCAAACAATATGTAATATGGCTTTTCTCTGCTTTCCACTCAGGACAGTCTGACACAAGACGAGAGCCAAAGTGCGTGAAATCTTGTAGCTGCTTTTTGTTCGTCTCCCACTGGTCTACCCGGCAAGGAAAAAACCCTTGCATTTTATGTATATATTTTTATCTGAGAACTGGTGAGGGGCGAAACCAACAAAAATGAATTTTCTCCAAAGTTGGATTTCAATAATTTTTGACGGCGTGTATTATATCAGGATTGGTTTTAAAAATTCTAAATTCAATTTAGGAAATAGTTTATTCTAATTTTAAATTTTTATATTGAATCAACTTTGTTGATTGACAGGTACTGATTTTGATCTGGATTTGCCTTTGCACATCAAATCGTCCCGGAACGCAACGATCTGTCAAAATAATTTCCAGATCTTTTGAATCCTTTACTTGAAGACATAATATATTTCCTTTTCTTTTCTCTTCCAGTAATGTTGGGTATCACCTACCTTTTCAGCATAATGAGCTGTTCCATCTGCCATTGTGGCAGCAGTGGAGATTAGTCTGGCAATAAGCCCACACGTCCTTTTTTGGATTGCGTTTATTTTCTCTATCGAAAAGTAAGTTACTGTTGAAAATTGTTATTTGTTATCGGTAAATTTTATATTGTTATTGCTTTGTGACCCCCCTCAAACAATTGTTACTGTTGTTTGTTTGTGAGGAGGGTCAAACCTCGACTCGAATTGTTGTTTTAACTCTTTTTAAAAAAAACGACCACCATTTCTCATACCGGATTTTTCAATGTTTTTCATCGTTCTTGATCTTAACCTCATCATTCGGATTCATCTCCTCCTAGCTGTGTTTCACAGCCATGGAGGAGGCTAACTCACCCGAGGACATATTTACAACGAGACCCTCCCCAATGCCGGAAGAAGCACCTTTTGACTTGTCGTTATCTGCAAGTACTATTCCACCGGCCCAGAAACCAAAAGAAACAACAGTCTCTTGGTCGTCACACTGTGTGAACCAAAAAATCCCCAGTGACTACGCAAGAGACAGGGCAGAAAAATATGCCAACTATTTTAAGGAAGGCGAAATCCTTCCTATACCGGAACTTGTGAAAGAAGTGGAACCAAAGACCCTGTCCTTCGTAGTCACTGATCTTAAGACCAAGAGACTAGCAGGACTTGAAAAAGAGACTTTCGAAGACTTACTAAAAAGCGCAAACATCCCAGGTAAGTATTTCTGCCGCAGGAGCTTTGCAACCTGGGATGTTTTACTCCCTTCACAGGAAGTAGCCAAGAAACTGGCCGGTGGTAACATTACGACACGCTTCTTCCGGCTGCAACCTGAATATCGACGCAAGCGAAGAATAAAGGTCACCGTATGTAATGTCTCAATGCAATTGAGTGGGGACGTTCTCGCCGCCTACTTAAGCATATATGGCGGCGTTGAACAAGTTTCTCAAATAAGATCTACACGAGGAACTGCATACGGTGATTATGTCTTTATCATGTGCCTCGATAGGGGAGGGTTTAACAACGTACCTCATAAAATTAAATACCGAGATCAAACGATGACGGTGGTCGTTGAGGGCAGGAAGCCCTTATGTTGGGCCTGTAACAAAATCGGACATTTTTCTAAAAACTGCCCTCAAAAAACAACGACCACCGCAACAACGACTACTACCACTACCACCACTTCAGAGATCATAACAAACAAGTCACCCACCAAAAACATCGAAAATCACCAAGAAAACACCAACAAAAAAGATGAGGAGGGGTGAACCCAAGTGACCAAAAAAAAAGGGGGGAAAAACTCCCATAAAAAATCAATAGCCCCTACAGCTACCACAAAAGACTCAACAACTATAACCATCGCTACTCCTACTCCTACTGATACTACTACTAAAACACAATCATCAACATCGACCACTGCAACAAAACAACCATCAACATCATCACCAGAGACCACATCAATAGAACCCATGGACATGAGCATCAACTTAAAAAGAAGAAGGAATAGCGAAGACTCGCCAACAAAAGAGGGGGAAAAAAGAAATCCAAAAAAAACAACACAACAACAAACACCTTCCCTACCTCAACCTAAGGGGGAGGGGAAAAAGAAAATAGCAAAGTCACCAGCCACAAATGAGCGACCAGCTCAAATAATTCCTCCCCTCCCACAAAAACAAAAAATCACTCCAATAAACCCAATCGAAATCCCACTACCCCCCTCACTTTCCCCAATCACAATTCCGAAAATTTTCAAACGGTCACACTCAGTGACAAGACTCTCACCTGACCCACAGACAGCATCAACATCATCATCAGGTCAAAAACCAAGAGCACGGTCACCTTCAACAGAAGCCCGCCATGCAATGACCGCATTTCTCTTCTGCGAAGACATTTTAGAAAACCCAAATCACGACCACATTTTAAAAACCTCATTAAAGCCATTGCGCTAATTTAAAAAAATAAACAACAAAGACGTCACTAATCCCTACATATTCAATGACGCTCCAATGTTGACCACATTCGTCCGTTCGGCTGGCAATCGGACTAAAGAGCTATGGAACTTTATTGACGAAGCCAGCCGGGCGGACGTAATGCTGGCCAACACAAAAAATGCAATGTTAAAAAAAATTGCTTCCTTTTTGTTCGGGCAGGGTCCCAATTTTAGTTCACCCATCATTTTATAGGTCCCTAAAGCTGAGGTACCCCATGGATGTCGGGGGAATTACCAGGGACGACCGAGTTAGCACTGAGCTCGGAACCGGTTCTCTGCGTCAGGCCGTCGGTATCCTCACCCCGAAGGATTTCCGGCCCGTAGTCGACACTGAGTAAGGTAAGTTGGATTGATGGCTTTAAACCTTGCCAGTTTGAATGTGAGGGGACTGAGGGATTCAAGCAAGTGTACGCGCTTGCTTGCTGAACTCAAGAACCTCGGAGTGGATGTTGCTGCAGTGCAGGAGACTCACTTCACTTGCGGTGCCGACTGTCGGGTGCTGGAAAGCGATTTTAACGTTTTCTCAGAATACGGCAGCCGCACCAGCGCTGGGGTCTCTTTGCTAGTTGGACGCAGCCTTGATGCTGATGTTGACGTTGTTTTTGCAGGTGACGGGGGCCGGTTGGTTGTGGCCGATGTTGCCGTGAAAAGTTTCAAGTTTCGTCTGGTTGCGGTTTATGCGTCCAATATCGCTGCGGAGAGGGTTTCCTTATTTCGTCGGTTGGCGCCGTTCCTGGACGATACGAAGCGGCTAGTCTTAATGGGTGATTGGAATGCGATCCTTGATCCCAAGATAGATAAGGTCGGGCGGGGAGCTAACAGATTGGGAAGGTGTGAAAGCAGCCTTGTCGGCTTCGTGAATCGTCACGGTCTCGTCGACAGATTTCGTCTTGATCACCCAGGGCGGGAGATGTGGACGTGGCTAGATAGATCGCCCTCTGCCAAAGTAGGTTCCTACTTGGACAGAGTGTTAGTGAGAAGAGCTGACATTGATTTTGTTAGCTGTCCCACGTTCCACTTGATAGCGTAGACTGACCATAAACTCATTAGAGTCAGTCTGCGGTTAGCAAATAGGCCTAGTCTAGCCGGCTACTGGAAGTTCAATACCTCCTTACTGGAGATACGGGACTTCCGGGATCGGCTGGAATCCCTAATTCAGCGGGCGTTAGTGGGGGTGGTTACCAGGAATAGGTGGTGGGTTCTCTTAAACATAGGATTAGAGATTTCGCCACCAAGTACGGTCGACAGCTCAACTTAGACAGGACCACGGAGGCGAAATCTATAGATGATAGACTCTCCCGGGCGGTGGCTGGGGGGGACTCCCTAGGTGTAGAGCTAGCTAGGAGGGACCTTGAGCGTGAGAGTAGCGAGCGCTACAAGGGATCAGTAGTTAGATCTAGGCTAAAAAGAGTTCTCAACGAAGCTGTGAAATCGAACGCGACTGCGCGTGAAGAAGAAGTGCGAAGGTTCCCCGATCTGTACATCGCATCTGTCAAGACCCCGGACGGGCGTCTGCTGCGATCTGGTCGTGAGATACGTGACGCCTTTCGGGCGCACTTTCGGGATCGCTTTGCCCGCTGCACTGATCCCCCGCTCCGGGAGTTTCGTAGCTATCTCGCCGACTTCCCCCGCCTTGGGGCGGCTGAAGCGGCTAGCTTCGAGGGTGTGGTTACTGAATGCGAAGTCCGTGATGCGTTGAAGCAGGTCGGCCTCAACAAGTCGCCGGGACTAGATGGTTTGCCCTACGAAGTGTACTTGAGGATGTCGCACATGTTTGTACCTATTCTGACGGATATGTTCAACCATTGGTTCGCCCAGGGAGCCATCCCTGGTAGCGTTACCAAGGGCGTGATCACATTGCTGAAGAAAAGTGGCAGGCATGTTTGGGAGGGTTTAGATGATTACAGGCCCATAACTCTGCTTAACACAGAGTTAAAGATTTTGGCCCGGGTCTTAGCGAATCGTTTACAGCTTCTCATTAGCGATCCGATCGGCCCCGAACAGACCTTTGCTGTGAAGGGAAGATCGATCCAGGACAACCTGCACTTGATTCGTGAGGTCCTAGAGGGGTTAAAAGACGACACCGAAGCCGCGCTGATCAGTTTAGATCAGTCCAAGGCCTTTGATAGGGTAGACCATCGGTTCTTGGCGTCTGTTTTGGAGACTGCCGGATTCAAACCGGAGTTCCGCAGATGGATTAGCATGATGTACCACAACCCTCAGGCAGTGGTGCAGGTGAAGGCGTTCGGGGGTGATCGCGATCGAGCGTTCAGTCCGGCAAGGCTGCCCTCTGTCTCCTCTTCTCTATGTCCTCGCGTTGGAGCCCCTCCTGCGCAGGCTTAGGGATGAGGGGACAAGTCCGGCACTGCGTGGTATCCCATTCGTTGGCCGCCTTGCGGCCAGGGTTTCCGCGTTCGCTGATGACGTCACAGTCTTTGTATCCCGCCGCCAGGATATAGAGGCTGTGAAAGAGGTGGATGTCGAGTATGAGCGGATTGCAGGGGCCAAGGTCAATTTTGACAAAAGCGAAGGTTTGCGGCTTGGTGCTTGGAGGGGTAGCAATACTCTTCCAGGGCCCTTCCGCTGGAGTGGCGGACTCATCCGCATCCTCGGGGTGTGGTTTGGGCCCGACCTCCAACTGGAGCGAAATTGGTCGGAGGTACATGCTAAGGTGAATGCTCAGGTGGGAATCTGGCTTTCAAGGAGGTTGTCCTTAAAGGGCAGGGCTGAGGCGTGCGCCGCGTACGTCTTCCCCTTGATCCTTTACCGATTGGCTGTACTTCCTCTGCCTAAGGCACATCGGTTGGCACTGCAACGATCCCTCTCCAGATTGCTCTGGGGAGGTGCAAGGCCGATGGTCCGTAGGCAGGTCTGTATCCAACGTACTCGCAACGGGGGTCTGGGTATGCCTGATCTGGAGAGCCACTGGCTTGCTGAAAGACTTGCATATCTGGGCCGTGTCTTGACGGGGGACTCAGTGTGGAGACGAAAGGCGAGTCGGACTTTTCCTCGCCTCAACTCAGACCCAAAGGCTGAAGGTCGACGTAGGCCCTTGGGAGAAGCACTGTTTGTCCGCGAGTGCCGAAAGGCCCTTCGTAACCTTCTTGGGTCCAGTGACCTTTCATGGCCTCGGAAGGAACTGTATCGGGAATTAGTGGTGGGTTCCGCTTCTGATCCTCTCAGCGACCAGCACGGCTGGACGGCGGGGGAGATCCGCTCTCACTGGAATTGGGCGCCAGGATCGAGCTTCTTGAACAACTCCGAGTTCTCGCTCACCTGGCGACTTGCACGGAATGCGTTACCCCTTCGCGACTTGAACTACCAGGCGGGCCTGGCAGACATGCCTGATTGCCCTCGCTGCAGCAGTGGCCTAGAAGAAACGGCTGAGCACGCCTTCTACTACTGCGAGCGAGTCCGCCCGTTTTGGGATCACGTCGGGGAGTGGACGGCTCGCATCGAACCCAAAAAGCTTGTGCTGCTCGACGTTGGTTACGTCGTAGACAACGTTCTTCCTCCGTTTCACGGTGAGAAGCGTGTGGTGTTTCTCGCGATCCTAGCTGTAGCCCGAATGGTGATTTGGATGACGCGAAACAAGGGATTGTATGACGATGCAAACTTTTCTCATCGTGATCTGGTTTTGTATTTTCGGCATCAGCTGAGGGTCAAAATCAGATGCGATAGAAAACGCTTGGATCGCATAACATTCAGTAAAAGGTGGGTGACTGCAGTCATCCTTCCCTCCTCTGCCGGCCCATGGCGTCTACGGTACGGGTCCTTAGGGACCCCATCCCTGGTAAGTAGAATTGTTTTTTCCCCTTGTAACCTAGTTAGCAGTATGTTGTGTGTCATTGTCCCCGTCATCTAGTCGTTAGTTTCTCAAGATCTTCCCCCTCCCTATTATTTTTGTACCTCAACCCAAATCCCAGCCCGCTTTTATTGAAGATCTTGAACATTCATATGTAAAAAATCATATTATCTGCATCTATCCACCCATACCGCGCCCGACCCTTTATTTATTTTATCTCTGTAGATTAGGATTCCTGTCCCACTTAGGGTAGGTCCGGCTTGTTTCCGGTTTCTTTCGACCCGGAAAACAGTCGGCCTCCAATTTTATAGACGGGGGGATGGGAGGGAAACCAAATGGGGAATTTTTCCTTGTTTTCTTTCTTGTATATATATTTTTCGGGTTTTTTTCTCCCATTCCCATCACTTCATTGTACATAAATCATATTTTGTAAATAAAAATCATATACCACTTACGGGTTTTAAGTAGGCTTTATCATAGAGCAAATGTGGTATTTTGGTGTCTGCTGCGCACATGATGAGGGATGAATGGTTATATATTGTACTGTTGAATGGGTCGGTGAATGTGGCTAGCTAGGCTCCCTTTAGAATACATAGAAAAGCAAGACCGCTCCCTTCCCCTCCCCAAAAAGCTTAAGGCCTTGTGCCTTCTTTGTATTTTTTACAAAGAAATAAAATAAGCCTGCAAGTATGACCAGAAGAGCCGTTCCTATTGTTGAAGTATATCATTACTATATCGCTAATCCTATGTTTTTGTTATTAACAGTCTTTCTCTTGTAAATAGTCTTTCCTGTAAATATAACTATTTTCCTCACATATCGTGGTTTGTCTTATTATTACTACTACTTGTGTTCACTAACCAGAACACAACAAGTGATTCGTTTTGTTAAATTCCTTCTCGCGGAAAATAACACAATCTTTATCGACACTTCATTTGAAAAAATAAGTAGATCATTACACATTTTTAATATACTTCTCTATTCTTCTAAAATCAAAATTGGTTTCCATTCCCTCTGGTTGTTTAGATTTCTCTGACCGCCCTCCGACCTTACTTACTTTAACTCTTTTGAATGTGGTAACAGATCAGAAGTGTGTGACTGTTAATCCCCCTGTTTGTAGAATCACACACACACACACATACACACATACCTCTGTTTGAGTGTAGGTAAAAAGAAATCACCAAAATTATGGATAAAAATAGATTAGAAAAATGTTGACGTTACAATGACAGTAGTTTTTTGGTAATGAAACCTGAAATTGTGCTTGTTTTGGTTTTTTTTTTCACTTTTCTAAACCTTTTAATAAAATATTCCATTGAAATTCCTTACAGGAGAATTGTTCTTGTTGATATGTAATTCCTGTGGCGTTGTGGCACAAACAAAATCACTGTAATCATAAGCAAACGCAGTATTTGTTATCGATTATTTGAAAATTTGATCTCTGGTAAAACAGAATGGGAATTAATCCTAGTTTTATTCATGCCAGTACTACTGCATGCTTGCACCACTCGCGCTTAACTTAAATGCTTAGAGAAAAAAACTCGATGGGAGACATGAGTTCTGAGTGATGTTTTGAACAAAACCTGAAAGCAGACCCCCCCCACCAAAAAAAGCAGTTGACTGCCACTTGCCATCTTACAAATCATCCTGCTAAAACAAACAATACATGCAGGACACTGCTTACACTGCAGGGAAGTTAAGGACGGAATCATAAGCGACGTTCTCTTATGAACTCCCCAAAATGGATACACCAATGTTCGTCGACGAGCACAAACATACAGGAGCGGGAAGTTACTAACCAAGTAACAGAAACTCACCAAAAAGTGAGCGGACAGAAAACGCTCCTTTAGCCATTCTTATTTCCACCGACCAGTTTTAACTCCATGCTTGTTTTAGGGTCATCAGGAGGGAATGTGCACCGTTTCGGGGCCTTCCTCTCTAGGGAAAACATACATTAGCTTAGGGTACTAGAAGACGCGCCAAAAGCGATGGCAGATCGGGACATTTGCCACAAGTCAAGATGATATATGCTGTTAATATGACTTGATAGGGATGATATCTGACAGATAGTCCGCGATATTTTGTGCATTTTAATCCGATGATATAGGACTGGCTTTTTAACGACTTGTTTCATTTGTATTATTCATCACTGATGTTATAAAATTTCTTTGTTACTAGAGTATAGGAGTTTTCCCACTTGCTCACATATAACAGTTTTTCTTTTCTACTTATTGATTGCTGGTGTTATCATATTTATCCAACCCCTTCGCTCGGGTAGGATATGACACAAGGTCAATTTTTAAGCGGAGTTTTACAGGTTTTAATTCAGAGTTTTCCTTCTCCTAGACTAGTTACTTTACCAAGGCTGAAGAACCTAGTCTGCCCTACTATTTACTCGTAGCTGGAGGGAGAATAATTGGATTCATACCTTTCCCAAGGGTATTAGTGCTATGTGAAATGCAACCAGTCTCGTCTAGGATTTGAACTCGTGTCGCCAAGTCTATTTCCTACAACGATAACCATTACACCACGGGCACCTCCAAATTGATTGCTTGTGTTATACAATTTTCTAGTTATAAGAATTTGAATTTTTCTTCTTTTCTCTACATATATAACAATTTTTCTTTTCTACTGATTCATTTCAGATTTTATTCATTTTCCTTGTTGCAAGGGTATTGAAGTTTTCCTACTTGCTCATGTATAACATTTTTTTCTTTTCTGCTTATTCTTAGCTGATTTTATTCAGTATTCTTTTTACAAGGTTATTGAAGTTTTACTATTTGCTCATATATAAGTGTTTTTCTTTCCTAATTATTTGACCTTTTAATGCATTTTGGATGCCCATCATTGTAGAAGTTTCTGATTATATTCTCTAGTGAAATAATATTAGAATTGTTAGTTGCTCCCACTTCAAGTTATATTTTAAGGCCCAACTTTCTCATTATAGTTGTAGTTGCCGCTTTTTTTTTCTAGTAAATTTCATATTTCAGGAAAACATTTTTTCTATAACAACTGGTTTAGAGCCTTTTTAACAACTTCATCATCATAAACAAATCACGCTACTAGCATGATTTTCTATCTCATATTCCATCCATCTCTATCATTCAACACTACCAGCAAGTATTCCACACTGCATCCTATGACTGCACTGGATGACCGTAGATAAGTTCTTGCTTGTCGACCAACACTAGCACGTCCATGTTTAGGGGTTCATTGAAGAACGTCTCTAATGAGTTCGTCCTTGCTTCGCCAGCTGAAGGAGTAAATAATAATAATAATGATAGTAATGCTGGGTATATGATTGAACCAACATATTTGACAAAAAGTTAGGACTCTAACTACTACTACCAATAAAGTTTAGGAGCACCAAGTAGTATTAGCCATGAATAGCTCCAAAACTGGTACCTCATCATGAGAGGCAGTTTAGTGACATACCCATAGATACACTAGGGGAATAGTACTTACCACTCGAGAGAAGTACTCTCAGCATATTCTACTGTTCCCTCCAACTGGATAGTATATATATATGTATATGGAGTGGTTTGATATATATACATATATATATATATATATATATATATATATATCAAACCACTTCATACAAGCAGGATGCGACGCAAGGTCAATTTTAAGTAGATTATTTTTCTTTTTCTCGTCCAATAGTCATTGCATGGTTAAATAGCACAGTCTGCCCTACTATAGTTGGAGTGAGGATTGTAGGATTCATTCTGTGCTTAAGGGTTTTAACGCTCAGTTCAGGTTTTGAGCTCATATCAACGTGTCCGTTTACTGATAAGACGATAACCATGAAACCCTGCGGAGGATAAAGACTCCTCCAACTAGTGTCCTAGATATAACACTAAACAATCTGATGGTGAGGCTTTAGTAATGCTGGAGCTTTGGCGAATGCAGAGTGCCTCTTCATATCTATAGCTCTCAGGTTCACTTGGAGTTGTCGCACCTGACAGGGTCAAATCTATGGGTCAAATAGAAATAAACTGTGCTTATGCTAAACTGAATTGCTTGAAATAGAACTGGTTCGACATTTAACTGAGACTAAACAAACAACTATACTTATACATGTCTTGTGTGCCTTACTTGGATGGTTTTAGAGATTGGAGGTAAGTGGCATACAGATGTTCTTTTGTTGGGTGTTGCTTCCAGGATAGCTTTATATATACATCGTAGGATTCTCATCAAGCTTTTTACTCTATGGCTTTTTGTAAGGTCCATGCGATACATCCATGCAATCAAATGGATACAGCCAGAACTTGGAAGAAGTCATATTTTATTTTATTGCATAAGATCAGACTTCCATATGACCGATAGACTACTATTTGCTCATATTTAACTGACTTTTTGAACTTCCGCCTTTGCTAAAGTTACAGAATATATTCTCCAGAAACGTAGTATTAGAATTGCCAATTACCTCTTGTCCTGTTATATGTTAAGGGCTAACTTTCTCATAATTTCAGTTGCAAACATTTTTTTCCAGTAAATTCCATATTTCAGGAAATCATTTTTTCTATAACTTCAAGTCTTGCGCCCTACTGCAAATAATTCTTCTGTATTTTGATACAAGTTTTAATATTCAATAATTCATCGCACCGTCCATGTTATAAAACTATTGCTGCTTTCCAAAAACACCTTCCTGATGATCGTGTTAAAAAAAGCGCACTTGGAATTGCTAGAAATAGCTGAGCAAGGGAATTTGAGATTATAATTGCTTAAGGTTTTATACTGCTGTGTTCGCCGGCATTCGGGAAATTTATTCAGTCCAACGTATTTTTTTAGTCTTCTATTTCATTTTATTCATTATCTTTTTTTTTCATTTTTAAGAATGATTTTTTCTCATCTGTTGTCTATTTAGAATCTTCAAAAAATGTATTTGTTTGAACTCTATTTTCGTTGAAAACTTTTACAATCTTCTCATTGCGTAAAACAAGACTGAATTACTCGTTAAAAATCAACATGCCAATTTTTAGCCAACATCAATGGTAGTTGCTGTAATGAAAATCTATTAATATTTATTCAGTATATATGCGCTAGACATTATTTTTGGTAAACTCCGAAAAAGAAAAGAAATTATGAAAGTTTTACATTTCAAAGCAACTATTTCCAATCTTAACACAACGATTTGGCAAATTCTAATATGGCTGAAAAATATGCAATTCTCTTATAGAAATATTAAATTTAAAAAATAATTAAACCTCGATATTAAGCTTATTAATAATTAAAATATGGACTTGTATTGATTAGTTGACGACCATATACAAATATGATCTCACTCATAAAAATCTTGCAAACTGTCGTGTCAAACTAAACTCTTGGAGAAAATGCCAGTCGGGATCTTCACAATAATCGTACTCGTTGTTTCAAAAAAATCCTGGAAGCAACACCCTACAATACACCAGCTGTATAGCCACTTACCTCCTATCATACAAACTATCCAAGGAAGATGAAGAAGACCTGCTGGATGCTGCTGGAGAGGAGAAAGGATGAAGTCATTAGAGACGTTCTCTGGTGGATTTCTACACATGGTCGCGTCAAAAATTTACATTCACCATCTCTTGATGATATAAAATGACTGATGACCGCTAGGCTCGGGTGGCAAGAAAGAGGGAAAAGAATCGACATGCATTAATGATGATGAAAAATATTTTTGGGATACGCTGAGTAATTTTACAAATTTTACCCTCATTAAATCATCTTTATAAAAGAAAAGAAAAAAAAACCTTTTGGATACTGCTGTCATCACACATTACAAATATGCCACCTAACAACGAGGGAGCAATAAAAGCAATGCATCTAACCAGATTGCCGAATAGCACAGAATAGTAGATAGAATAAATAAAAGGAATAAAAAAGCATAATTATTCCTAAGAATGACAAGAGCAGTGAAGGCTTTTAAACCTAAACCTTTAAACCATAATAAAGAATGACAAAAACAGTATTAGCAAGAATATTTTGGAAAAGAGAAGTCATGTAATACGAGGTACTGTTGGTGCTAACGAATGGAAAATACACCAACAACTATTATTTGGTCTAAAAACATTTGCAATGAGCTAGATTTCGTGTTTATATAGTTTGATATCAATGATTTTTATCCTGTTTACTAAGAGTCTGCTTGATGGAGCCACCAACTTAGCAAGACAATACCCATGTACTTAATGAAAAATAAACATGATAAAAATTTTGTTCATGAAAACCAATTATTGACAAAAATATTTTATAGAAATTTGATATTGGAAAAAAATTCAATAGTACGGAAATCAGTGAAATAGTGTTTTCTTGTTGATGGATTAATATTTGTTTGGTGGGTTTGGTTTTAAGGCATATCAACCGTTGTAGGTTATTTAATGCCAAATCTATTTCATACATATGAACAGTTCTTTTTCAAAAAATTAAGTTTAGAATAAGTACAGTTTAAATGTCAAACATTTTTGTTTGACTCATGAATAGAACCCTATCAGGTGCTCGTACTCTTGGTTAAAATGGACTTGGGAGAGATGCCAATGAAGGGTTACTGTGTAATCCCCAATATTCCAGCATTACTGAAGCATCACCATCAGATTGTTTAGTGCCATATCCTGGAATCTCTTTGGGGAAGTCTTTCCCCTCTGCAGGGATGCAGTCGGTGTATTCTGTTGCCCCAGCCGACTGGGTGAGCTGATGGATTTAGTTAGTTTTGTCATTATTCACTCCAATTTTTGATATTGAGATGACATTGAGAGTTAACCATAAACGGTTTGATCTAGTCAGGAAGGAACTCAGAGACAAAGGTTAAAACTATTTCAGTTTTCTGTAAAAACGGAGTTTGATATATATATATATATATATATATATATATATATATATATATATATATATATATATATATATATATATTAGGGTATTATTCGGTTCAGTTAAACCAGAGTTCCTTCAGGACAAGAAAATCATTCAAGAGCTGATCATTTAAATTTTCCTGGTAGAGAGCTCAATGTAAGTAAGTTTACAGAGAAATACTTTCTTTAAAGGAAAACCAAAGACCCGTTATCTGAAGAAGTCCTGTTCTATTTTTCTTTGTGCTTTTGGTTTACATCAGAAACGCAAAACAGGATGGAAATAAATTTATAATCCTAAAATAACCGGTCTTTGGTTTTTTCTTTAAAGAAAGTATATATATATATATATATATACCAACCCCTCTGAATGCGCTGGATATGACAAGGTCAAGTTTAACGGGAGTTTACCAGGTTTCAATTCAGAGTTTTTATTCTCCTAAACTGGTTGCTTCACCAAGGCTGAAGAACCCAGTCTGCCTTACTAGTTTCTATAACTGGAGGCAGAAGAATTGGATTCATACCTTTCTAAAGGGTATTAGTGCTCTGTGAAATGCCGTCAGCCTCGTCTAGGTTTTGAACTCTTGTCAGTGTTTCCATGTCCTAAAAAGATAACGATTACACCCGGGACACACATGCATACACACATAGACGTATTCATATACACATGCATATATATATATATATATATATATATATATATATATATATATATATATATATATATATATATATCAGTACATGTGTGTATGTTTGTTTGTATATTTATCAACCCCGATAAATTAGGAAGATGAGGCACAAGGTAAGAATAGAATCCAGTATTCCTTCTCCAAGACTGGTTGCCATTCGAAGGTTAAAGATCCTAATTATCAGAACCATTTACCCATTCATGAAGAGGTTATAGTTAGATGCATACTTTTTTCAAAGTGTATTTGTGCTATGAGTAATTCAAAGTTCACCGTTAATGATTCACCATGTCCATTTCCAACAACGATAACTATTACCTAAATATATATATATATATATATATATATATATATCCTCATCATCATGTCATGCCACTAGCACTGATAGTATATATATATATATATATATATATATATATATATATATATATTGTTAGATGTCCGTAGTAGAGTGACTCAAAGGGTCACTTTTCAATAGGTATTAGACCAGGGTGTAGGGGACGGGACTCAATAAATAGAATTAAAATGTACCGCTTGAAGCGTTTTGTATCCGTAAAATTTTGACAGAGTTTGAGAAAGAAAAGTAATATTACTATATATTTGACGCATAAAATCATAATTTTGAAACAAGATAATAACTGCTGTTTTTTTTTAATTTCTGATTTTATCCTTAAAATGGTACATACATATATATATATATATATATATATATAGAGAGAGAGAGAGAGAGATAGGGAGAGAGAAAAGGACAGAGCAAGAGAGAGAGAGAGAGAGAGAGAGAGAGATTAATAGATACATGAACTTAAGGGACGAGCCAAATGAGAATATTATGTTATACATGTTTTGATTGTTTTGCCTTTAACTGTGTGTAAACAAAAACTATATTTATACTAACCTGAATTGTCTGAAATAGAACAACTAACCGGCCATTGGCCTAATGATTAAAGTGTTCATCAATAGATCGTGAGACCAGGGTTCAATCAGAGGTAATGTCATACCAAAGACTCAAAAATGGCACTTGATGCTGCCTTCCTTAACACTCAGTATTATAAGGTATAGATCAAGGGTAAAGTGGAGCAATCTAAGGAATCGAGTAGCACTCTCCATTACACCCCGGTGCAGTAGCTATTGAAAAGGAAGCCTTTGGATCACACACGACCAAGGTCGCCAACTTATATGCATAAAAATGGATTTGCCATTAATAACCCACAATGATTGATATGCCATCAATCAGATCAGAACAAAGCAAAAACGACGAATTCAGTCTTCAGGAGAAAAAAATACTGAGACAAAGAAACGGATTTAATGTAAATTCTTCTTTTGCCGGAACAAATTCATTTGTTAAATGATGAATGTTGTTTGATGTGTGATTAAGCAGCATTCTTCATTAAGCAAAAGCATATGGTACGCCAACCGCGCATCATACGCACACACACACACACACACACACACACACACACACACACACACACACACACACACGCACGCGCGCACACACACACACACACACACACACACACACGTGTGTATGTGTGTGTAAGATTAAAGTTGGCATTCGTATCCGAGGGGGACCAGAAGGCTCTCTTTTCAATAGCTACCACACTAAGGTGTATGATAGAGCGCTATTCCTTTCCCTGAAAAAACACACACACACACACACACACACACACACACACATATATATATATATATATATTAGCCGTCCATTGGCCTAGTGTGTGGGCTGTTCGCCAATGGCTTAGTAAACCGGGGTTCAATCCCAGTTAGAGTCATACTCAAGACTTAAAAGAATGGTACTTGATGAAACTTGCTCAACGCTAAGCAATATAAGGCAGGGATCAAGGGTAAAGTAATGCAATATTGGGAAAGGAGTAGTGCCCTCTCCAACACCTCGGTGTAGTACCTAATTAAAAGGAAGCCTTTGGGTCGCTCACTATATATATATATATATATATATATATATATATTACGTAATTTATTTTTCATAAATTAGTTCATTCGTCAGGTATAATTCATTATATCAACCATTCAAAACTTGTCTTTTTGTTTAAGTCACTTGTCAGGTCTTATCTAACAACCGAAAAAAAAGGCAAAACAACGAAATGTTAACATCATCCTAAGTTCTTGCCAGTGACTTTATAGATCAACTGACCGACTCTATTGTTCACCTCTTTTAGTACTGTCCTCCTAAAATGGCTGTCCAATGGGGAAAATCACGCACTTGCCGACAATGTAAAGAGATCACGGTTGACTCTATGCGTGTTACGAACGAGACACTAGCAGGCCTAAAAAGCAGCGTGTGGAAGTTGTACTGGCATGAATTGCAACTGGCCAATCAGAGGATGACAGGATCGATGGCCGAATCATTTCTCTTTATGATTATTGAGTAATAGCGTGCAGTCACGAATATCTTACAAGACTTGCAGAAGAGGCAAAGACGAAGGAAACAAGCGAGACGAAGACGCTAAGCGCGTTCTTTACTTGATAAAATGTCAGGACTTTCAATAGCCATGCTGGAAGGAGAATTTAAGTATTTGGAGACTATAGATAAGGGACGAACGTGCGTGGAACGTCAAAGGGGTATACTTGAGTGGACAGAAATGATAAATTTGAAGAAAAACAAAATAAATACATAAGCAAAAAACAAACAAAAAAACAACAAATAAAACAAAAAAAGGCGTACCGGTTCTTCTGCAATAGCATTTAGTACCCTTAGTTGCTGTGAGAAGAAAACTGACCTTATGTTAAAGTGAAGGTTGCGTGCATGTTCAAGTAAAGATCTTTGTCGGATTTGGGGGGTGAGGATTCTAAAATCAGACCAAAAGTAATAGACTTGAAAGTAAAGAAACGATAACGAATGACACCAACTAAATAATATATATACAATAAGTATACAATATATATATATATATATATATATATATATATATATATATATATTGTATTCTTAGGAAGCAGGTTATTATCTAAACATGTTTGGTTGAATACCGCGGATTGTCTCTTTTTTTTTAATCTTCAAATGAAGACGTTCGAGTTTTCTTACTAGTCTTCTTATGTCTAGGTCAAGTTGGTAAAGAAAGTACCCTCCAAAGTACCACTCCAAATTATTATTGATAAAACTCACGGCAACAAAATATCTAACACAACCCCTGAAGATGACCATCGAAATGATCGAAAGCGCTCGAGTACTTTCTTTGCCAACTTGACCTAGACATAAGAAGACTTGAAAAAAACTCAAACGTCTTCACTTGAAGATTTAAACAAAAGACAATCCATGATATACAAGCGAACATATATATATATATATATATATATATATGTGTGTGTGTGTGTGTGTGTGTGTGTATTATTCGGTCCAGTTCCACCAGAGTTGGCAGTAATTCCTTCAGGACAAGAAAACCATTCAAAAATTTAAAAAGTTAAATTACTATAATTCCAACCGACAGTAAAATTAGATAAATAAAAATAAATAAAATAAATAAACAAATAAAAAAATGGAAGTGAAGAAAACGAGGAGATATCTCTTCACCCCTCTTCCATTCCCCCCACCGTGTCTATTCTGATTTATTTTATCCATAAGATCTGAAAAAATCCTGTTATATGTTTCTTCGTATTTTTTTTACATCAGAAACACAAAACAGGATGGAAATAAACTTATAATCCTAAAGTACTCGGTCTTTGTTTTTTTCCTTAAAGAAAGTATATATATATATATATATATATATATATATATATATATATTTGCTTGTATACCACAGATTGTTTCTTTTTAAAAGTCTTCAAGTGAAGACGTTTGAGTCTTCTTATATATATATATATATATATACGATGCTCATTTGATACTATTTACCAACCCTTCCGCTCGGGTAGGATACGACACAAGGTCAATTTTTAAGCGGAGTTTAACAGGTTTGAATTCAGAGTTTTCCTTCTCCTAGACTAGTTGCCTAACCAAGGCTGAAGAACCTAGTCTGTCCTACTATTTACCCATAGCTGGAGGGAGAATGATTGGATTCATACCTTCCCCAAGGGTATTAGTGCTATGTGAAATGCAATCAGTCAGGTCCAGGATTTGAACTCGTGTCGTCGTGTCCATTTCCTACGACGAGAACAACTACACCATGCTCATTTGATGAATAGGTGAATTTTGACTAAGAAGTCGGCAATAGGAACCACTGTTTTCAGTTCCGTCTTTCTCGTAGAAAACAATTGTGATGGATTCCTTTATGCTCCAGAATACTGTCAACCAGATGATATTTATTTACCGCTGCGTCCGGAACTTTTTTCTTTAGAGGAACTTCAGTGCATTCCAACTCTATGAACTGTATTTTTGAACGAGGCTTATTATGGCAAACCCATGTTTAACCCATTTGCAAATATTTTGTAAGTAAAACTTACACCTGTACATTAAGCACACATTCATCTGGTATTCCCATAGTTTTCACTTCTCAAGCACCAGGCATTTTACGATAAACCACTGTTTAAATCTTAAGCGATCTGTTTGAATTTCAACCATTTTGAATTGTCTCATTTTACTTCTATATTTTTTTCGTTGCTTTGGAAGATTAAAATAATTTTTGCTTTAAAACAATTCCAAACAATGCAGAATTTCCATTTATTATTATTTATTGAATGTACCTGATGTATATATATATATACGTGGTGCATTCAATAGGTTTTCAGACTTTTTTGTACAGGCATTTAACATGGTCGTAGATTCCTAAAAATTCAGTATGTTATTGCTATAAATCGTATGAGATAACTGACCAATTTTTATGATTTCGGGTTCAAATGAACAGATACAGCAGCAATTTGAATACACCCTACTAAAGCCTGACTATCACAGCTAGTGAATTTCAAAAATGCTATCTGGACGTGAGGACATTTTAGAAGAACGATATGCAATAAAATTCTGCCATAGAAATATGGAATATTTCAGACTGCTTTTTGACCATCTTGCATGAATCGAGCATCAGTTTCTGAGTGGCATAAGAGATTCAAGGAAGTCTGTGAGGGATGATGAGTGGTGTGGGAGGAGTAAGGAAGTCAGTACAGCAGAGTTGATGGGCCAGAGGTTTAGGGTTAGGGTTACTATGCTGAGGTTTTAAAGGAGTTCAGGAAGAGATTCCGTCGGAAGAGGCCAACGCTCTTCAAATCGGGTCAGTGGCATTTCCACCAGGACAATCCACCAGTCCACAAATCCATCCTTGTCACATTCTATTTTACCAAGATGGGCATCAAGACAGTTCCTCACCCTGCCTATAGTCCAGACCTCTCACCCTGTGACTTTTGGTTATTCCCTAAGCTCAGAGGCTGTCCTGATGAGATAATTGAGGAGATGAAAGAGGCTGTGATGAAGGTCATTGAGACGCTCACAGAAAAGGACTTCCATGGGACCTTTCAGAGTTGTTGGAACGGTACAACAAGTGCATTGCAGCCAGAGGGGATTATTTCGAAGAGTTTCATGTGTGTACTATCAATAAAAGTGCCCATACGAAAAAAATCTGGAAACTTATTTAATGATCCTCGTATATATATATATATATATATATATATATATTGTTGTGATCCTGGCAAAAAGAAAGACACGGGAGCATAAAAAGTTTGATAGAAAAACATATATATTCAAGAAACAGAAACAAGATATGTGAACCTGGTAAGACAGGAGTTAGTTAAAAGAAAGCTGAGAGTCCTGTCGGGTAGCGACTCTCCCTCCACTTCGCTGGAGGCATCACACGTGACTGTGTCATGTGGGTTTGGTCAATTCTTTCTGACGCTCCGTTGACGTGTATTTATCGAGGAGGGCAAGTCCATTATGTAGGGGGTACAACATATATATATATATATATATATATATATATATATATATATATATATATATAGTATTATTAGGTCCAGTTAAACCGGAGTTGGGAGTAAATCTGGAGTTTTTAGTCGAAAAGTTCTTAGAATTTTAAAAAATAAAAAAATAACAATTAATTTACTATTATTCCAACCGACAATAAAATTAAAAAAAACGGAAGTAGGCTAACTGAGGAGAAAATTCTTCCCCCCACTTCTATCCCCTCCCACCCTTCTTTCCTGTGTCTATTTTGAATTATTTTATCCATATGATTTGAAGAAGTCCTGTTGATTTTTTTTTTCATGTTTTTTGATTTTATCAAAAATACATAACAGGATGGAAATAAATTTATAATCCTAACGTGACGATTTTGCTTTTTTCTTAAAGATATATATATATATATATTTATATATATATATATATATAAGAGTTAGCAAGATAGTCTAACAGATTTGTTTTAGGAAGTAATAACTTTTGTTTCATAAATTACGCTTTATTTAATTCGTCAAATGGAAGCACCAGCACAGAAACATGTTCATACTTCAAAGTTCAACCCATATTATTCAGTTAATAGATTTTATTTACTTTTTTATACTTTTTTTCAGTTTTGAATTTTTTCATTCTAACTTGACAAAAGCCCTCCTTCGATATCATCTCCAACATATCTCTCTCACACAAGAAACATCACTCTTTCGAGAATAAAGTGTGAGAGATATATTTTTATAAAGAAGTGTGTTCGTTCGTTTATTGAAGTTGTCATTATTTTTGACTATGTTTCCGTTTATATTTTATTATATATATGTATGTGGCTATACAACAGTAATCCACCCTGCTGGGCGATGGCCCAGTTGGCTAGAGCTGTAGAATACGCCCAGGGGCGTAAGACTCTCTCAGCAAGTGTCCTGAATATATGACATCAAACAATCTTATATTGAGATTCCAGTAATTTTGGACCTTTGGGGAATGCAGTGCACCCTTCATTGCCATCGCTCCCAGGTCGAATCTGGTAGGTAGCAGTAGCAACTGATAGGGTCCTATCTATTGGTTAAATAGAACTAAATAGTGCACTCATGTTAAACTGAATTGTTTGTAATATAACTGTTTTTACGTTTAACTCTGTGTACTTAAGATAAACTGAATTGTTCGAAATAGAACTGTTTTTGAAAATTTCACTGTGTATTTATGTTAAACTGAATTGCTTAAAATAGGACTCTTTTGATATCAAGACTGCGTATCCATACTCAACTTATTTGTTTCTAATAGAACTGTTTTTACATTTAACTTTGTATACTTATGCTAAACTGAATTGTTTGAAATACAACTATTCATATGAATAAGAAAGGATTTGGAATTAAATAACTTTCAATGGTTGATATGCCATAAAATCAAAACAAAATAAAGCAAACTAAACCTTAAGGTCTATCACTCTTGGTAAGTCCGCTAAATATCGTCCGGAATTGACTGTTACATAATTTTTTTTAGATTTATATCTTATCAGTTGCAACTAAATAATATATCTGTGACATATTATTTACGTTATAATTGCTATTTTATATGTCTCAATTTTTGAATTATAATAATCTCGGTAAATGCAATCGCAGACCACTTACTAATATTAGTAAGTTAAAAACAGGAAAAAATCTCTAAGATATTGTACTTTAACTTTATTCTCTCAATAAATTTCACGCTACGATCTGCTAAGTTACATGCAGTCATACAAAATTTTGATTATTATGATATATACTTTATTAAAGCATACCTTGTAGCAATTGTTAACTGGCTTGGTTACATGGTTTAATGGCATATCGACATTGTTTAATGGTATATCGGTATTGTTTCATGGCATATCGACATTGTTTAATGGTATATCGGTATTTTTTCAAGGCATATTGACCTTCATGGATTATATAATGTCAAAGCCATCTTTTGAAACTGCCATGATCCTGGTTAATTAATAGTGGGATGGGGGTGATAAAGGGGTTCATATATATCCTATAGGCATTAGAAAAGGAACGTAATTGGGAAACTGGAGTGCAAACTTGCTTACTATGGGGCTGCAGTTCAGCACTCTAGCCATTGCTCCACTGGAATTTCGCCCAGGGGCTAGTGGGTTCAATTTCAAACCACATTCTATCCATAGAATATCATGATTACAACTATATACGTAAATAAGAGGAGGAAAATTTGTGTTCATAAGATATTTCCTTGGAGAATATATAATGATTAAGTTGAGTGCAAACAAAAACTGTACACTATTAATATTAAGTAGTAAATTTGATAGAAAATTGCATCGTTTTTTAAGGTAAACATTTTATTGATGCTCTAATTCTTTTTTTATAACAACCAGCCATTTTCATTGTTTTTAACATACATAGAATGCTTGGTTTAGTTTCTTTTTGCCCAGTCAGCTGGGGCTGTAGAATACACTGACTGCACCTCTGCAGAGGGGTAAGACCCCCACTAACGAGTGTCCTGGATATGACACTAAACAATCTGATGGTGAGGTTCCAGCAGTGCTGGAGCTTTGGGGAATGCGGAGTACCCCTTCATTTCCATCGGTCCCAGGTCAACTTTGGCCCGGAGTGGTAGCACCTGATAGGGCCCTATCTATGGGTTAAATAGAACTAACAGCGTACTTATGCTAAAATGAATTGAGTTAACTGAATAGCTTAAAATAGAAACGTTTTTGACAATTAAACCGTACTTACACTTAAACTGCGTGCTAATGCTTAACTGAATTATTTTAGATAGAACTGTTTTTCGACATTAAAAGTGTATTTACACTTAACTGAATTATTACATATAACTACTTAAATAGTTTGAATTTGAAATGTTTTTGACAATTAAACTGTGTACTTATGCTAAACTGAACTGTCTTCAATAGAACAGATTATTTACATAAAAATGGATTTGGCGTTAAATAACCTACAAAGGTTGATATGCCATAAACCAAACAAACAGACAAACTTTAGTTTCTTTGTTTAATGGCATATCAACCTTTGTAGGTTTTTTAATGCCAAAGCTATTTTTCTTGAAGAACAGTAGTGGTACTATTTACCCCATAATTAGGAGGATAAGGGTGTTTATACCTTTCCCAAGGGTATTTTGCTCGAAAGTGAACGTAATAGCGCGACTTGAGTACGAACTCGCTTACTACGATTCCCCAATCCATCGCTTTAACCGTTACACTACGGGGACAACCACAAGAATGCTTGTATTAGGGAAAAAGAGATTAGAATACAAAGAATTATAATTAAATATTTCTTTGTTTTTTCATAATTAATTTTGCGTATTTTTGGTTTCTTTTAAAAAATTTTTTTACCTCAACATTCCAAGGATATCCATCGATCATTACAGATAATTTAGCAGCAGAAAATTCATATAAGAGAACAGAAAATCAATTGAAAAAGTATGTCTGAGAACATACACGTACCCACATACTGTCATGCCCGCGCAGCCGCAAACACAGGTGCGCTTGACGTAGAGGTTACTGTTGTAGGAAAGGGAACCGGTGGCCCGAGTTCAAATTCTGAACTTGACATTTTGGGTTTCTCTTCGAACTAATGCTCTCACTCCGACAATAGGAAAGTATGGATCATATGGCCTTGATAAGCTAAACAGACTGAATGAAAGAAAATCCCTTATTCAAAGCCCTTATTCCGCGCGTAACACAGCCTTCTCGAAAAGAAGGCTGTTTTAAGCTCAGTAAATGTTCGTTGAATTAATACACACTCACACACATGCATACAGATAGACATACGGAAAGACATACACACGCACATCATCATCATCATCATCATTCATCAGGTCGTGCCGCAGGCAGGGATATCCCTGAGCCTCTCTCGTCACTTCCCCCTATCGTTCATCGCCTCTGGCAGGTCTTCAGGGCTACATCCCGTATCCTCACTCAGTAGCTGCATGTATGTTCGAGCTGGTCGTCCTGCTTTTGCTCGGTCATATGTAGGGGTCCATAGGAATGCATCACTTATGAGCTCGTCCCTGCTTCTCCAGCAGTGTCCTGAATGTCTGGTTCATCTAACTTGGATAGTTCTCGTGATGGGAGGCAAGTGGCCGTATAGTTGGTGCTTTCTTTGGTGTTGCCGACAGGACTTGTTCAACAACATTCTTGTGTAATTGCCGTCTAGCTTCTTCTCCAGCCGTTTAGTTAGTGTCCAAGTAGTGCATCAATACAGCAGTATCGAAACGCACACACACACACACACACACACACACACATATATATATATATATATATTCTCATCTTGCATCCATCGACAATAATTTTTTTCTAGCATTTGGCTCCCTTTTCATGCAAAAAAACATTCCGTTCCTAAGAAAAAATTGAAACTACGTCTAAAGATTTCTTGGCATCGAAACTTTTGTGGTTTGTAGTTCAAAATTGAAGAAACATCCGTCAAAAACTGCGAGTCGCACCACTGAAAATTAAAATGACAAAAACAAAAGTCAGTCTGGGAACACGCTTACACACAACACCCTATATATATATATATATATATATATATATATATATATATATATATATATAACAAGGCAATCAAAAGTATATATCATTATATATTCATATAATGGAATATTCTTTATGATTTTCTTCTTTCTCAATGATATGTTGCAATACATATGTTTATTAGAATATGTTGACATATTATAAACTTTACAATGAGCACTCAATTTGGATTCTGCTTAAGTATATCTCTTGAATCTATTGATGTAATATGCATATATTCGATCGGCCAAGTTGGTAGAATATTCCCCAAGAGACCGGAGTTCAATCACAGGTCGATTCAAAAATAGTATTTGATGCTTAATACTCAGCATTATAAGGTGTTGATCAATGCTTAAGTGGAGCAACCCAGGGAAAGAGACGAGTAGTTCTATCCCCAACACATCAGTTTAGTAGCTAATGGAAAGGAATTCTTCAGGTCACCCTTGACAACTATATATATATATATATATATATATATATATATATATATATATTATCAGAAGAACCCACCACTTCTCGGATTAAGAATAATACTAAAGTAAGTTTTGTTACATAAACCTTTATTTTATTGGCTATGTTTAGGAATGTATCCGGCCTTGATAATTTCCCTCAAAAGGTAAAGTACCTTTTCCTCCCCTAGCCACAAAATGATAGGGAAAATACTGCAAATAGATATGTTTTTTTAAGTTCTGGATTAATATATAAATTATAGATTTTAAGCCCAAATTATCCGTTTACCAATGGCAGTATCGTCTTTATTGAGAGGGGACAAGTCTTTAAAGTAAGAGGGAGAAAACTCCGTATGATGCACTCTAATGGATAACAGTGGTATTTCTTTACGAGACCAATTCGATATTTCTCAATAATTAAAAGAAGAAACTTGTCAATTAAAAAGCAAAATCTAATTTACTTACCAAAAGGGTATATATCAAAGAAATTTGTTCTCTATCAAAGCTATACAATAAAGTATTTATTTGAAACAAAAATAAAAAGTAAACAGTTTTTTATGTGCTTCGGCTAACCCGAGACAATTAAAAATTAGAATATATATATATATATATATATATATATATATATATATATATATATATAATGTGTGTGTGTGTGTGTGTGTGTTTGTTCCATCTTGAAGCATCTTGCGTGTGTAGCCACATTGGAAACGTAGGGAAACAACGAAAAAGTATGTCTGTGGATGACAATATATATGCTCCCCCGATGTGATGTGAGCACTCGTATGTGGAAATGCCGGCTTCCACATACGCTTAATGCAAAGCTCTTTTCATGAATTGACCACTACGGTAGCTGATAGCATATATGTAAAAAGTACATATACGAGAACACTCTTTCATTTCCGTTTAGAATTACGATAGTCTTGAGTAAGATATCCGACTGACGAAAATTTAGCCGAGTTTCGATTCCTGTTGGAAGTATCTCGTATGTCTAGTCACACTGAAGTCTTGTGATACAGCAAAACAGTCTGTCTGTGGATAACTGTATATATATATATATATATATATATATATATATATATATATATATATATTCATGGAGGTGCCCGTGGTGTAATGGTTATCGTCGATGGAAATGGACACGGTGACACGACTTCAAATCCTGGCCGTGACTGATTGCATTTCACATAGCACTAATACCCTTGGGAAAGGTATGAATCCAATTATTCTCCTTCCAGCTATGGGTAAATAGTAGGGCAGATTGGGTTCTTCAGCCTTGGGGAGGCAACTAGTCTCGGAGAAGGAAAACTCTGAATTGAAACCTGTTAAACTTCGCTTAAATATTTACCTTGTGTCATATCCTACCCGAGCGAAGTGGTTGATATATATATATATATATATATAGGTCATACAAAATCAGATATATTGGGTTGGGGACCTTACAAGGATTGTAGGACGATAAGTTACACTTGCATGTATTTTACAGGGAGGTAAAACACAGCAGAAATCGAAAACGTCTATCTAAGGAATGTTTTTTTTTTTTTGAAATCATACAAAATACAACCACATGGAGCTCCGTATAGACCTTAGAAACAGACAGCAGATGAAAGTAAATCGTTCAACTTTGAAGAAAGTTACCCACGAAGGCGTTCGAAACACGGAACTTCAAACACTTCTACCAGAAATATATGTAGTAGGCTTTAATTGTCAAAGGTATGAGATCTCATGATAGTAACCTGGGGAAACCTCGTTTAACAAAAGACTTTCTGCTATAACCTAGAGGTAAGTCCAGTCAATTCTGTTACAAAGTTTGTTGTACGGATGTTTGTTTTAATGGTTTAGTCATATGAGGTTGCATATAGTCAATGACAACGGAAAGACCAGTTAATTCATTTCTCACTCATGCAAGACGGTATGTAAAGATATACTTGACCTAAGGATTCATAAATATACCGTTTAGCTCATCCAGGAGATAGCCTTTTCTGCAAAAAAGTGTATATATATATATATATATATATATATATATATATATATATATATATATATATACGCTTTCCAGATCTTCAGGACTGGAAGATTTAAAAGCCGCACAGATGAATGTGCAAGAGTCAAATTAGGGAACTCTACGAGTTCGAAGTGGGCTGTAACGCTCGAACCAAAAGCATTTGTTGTGCGAAAAATGAAGGCGTAGTTGATTGCAGTACTGTTATTACATGATAATGAGCATTTATATGTATCTATCTATATATATATATATATATGGGGGGGTATCTGAGTGTATTCGTGGATGGGTGGCCAAAGAAGGGATCTTATCTTCGACCTTTCTGACCGGCGTCAGTGTATGTAGAGGGACCTCTATGTCTATTGTGGCGTGAGAACCACACAAAGAGCTGTGGCCGTGAAAAGCTTTGAGACCAGAAGAAACGACGTTGGTCAGTTAGGAATGAAACTCCGAAGCAGAATGTCAGAGATTAAAGCCCTAGATGGAGGGCTGGTTAGTCGGCTTGAAGACGTTGGTCCGGTGCAGTCGGAGGTGTTATGGAGTCAATAACGAAAAAACAGAGCAATGAAGAGGATGACCAAATGAATCACCATCTTTGGTAGCTGTGTAGGATTTTCGCAGATATCATGCAATAGCCACACATAACAAATACATACAAAATGCGAAAAAGTGCCAACTTCGACTTCCTGCATTTTGGTGTTCTGAATCCGTGTTTGTCTGTTTCTTATTTCCACCCACTGTTTGTTGTTTGTTATTCTATTACTTATTGTTCAGTCTAAAATGCTCACATAGCTGGGTGGGAGATGTGACAACGGCGTCCACACCACTATACGAATGGCCAAACCAACAAGCCCCAGCGTGTGGGTTGTTTCAAAAAGTAAATAGATATTTCAAAAATTTTCGCTCAGCCTGCAAGAACCGCGACCATCAGGCAAGTTCATGTTGACCTAAAAACGTGTTTTACGACTCTTTGCACCATGGCATAGACGGTAAGTAGTGCTTGGATAGAGTCAGCACATTACAGTCCAGTGTGATTCGTTAAATTCACAACCACCGCAAAAGAATTCGGGGTTGTTGAATTGAGTTTTACATTGCCAAAATATTGTAAAATTTCTGTCACCCTAGTAGTTACTGCGACACAGTTTAAAGAGCATAAACCAGATGCTGGAATCTTAATAAAAGTAATAAGCGTTGATCTCAAATATAAACAATAAAGAAAATTGTAAAAAAAAATTAAACAAATCTATATCGGGAATGAGATGTGTTGTGTTGTCGATACCCTTAAACCGAAGAAGAAATAATCTATGAACTTTTTTATTAAAAAAAAATACCATCTAACGAAAACAAAGAGAAATGCTTTTGTTGATGTAAATCCCATCGCGTGACACGTAGACAAGGAATGATAAGAAAGGTTCCCAGAGCGCCAGTCTGTGTGTCGCAGACGAATGAGGGTGTCAATGCTGATAAGCTAAGAGAAACGCTGAGCCGATATTTGAAAAGCATTATTTCCAGGTTTTACATGGAGCAGACTATCTTAATTTTTTTAATAAAAAAAAACCCCAACAAAAACTGTTCAGTAATAAAATCATGGTACGTCAACTGATAAGTCATAGTAATATTTTTATTTATTTATTTATTTATTCATTTACTTGGGTTATTGAACGCTCAAATTCAGTAAATAAGGAATAGTCTATAACTAAAGTAAAGAAGGTGAGAATAAAAAGTAAGGATATATATATATATATATATATATATATATATATATATATATATATATATATATATATATATATATGTGTGTGTGTGTGTGTGTGTGTGTGTCTGTGTGTCTGTGTGTGGAGAGAGTTGGATAAATCAAACACTTAACTCAGATTTAAATATGTGATATTTCGAGAGGGGTTTATTTCATCTTCACGCACTTCTTCAAGACTGAGTTAAGTGTTTAATTTATCCAAATTTCAACTTATTTCTCTCACAGTCAGATTCACTACAAATCTATCTTTTCAACATATATATATATATATATATATATATGAAATTAGAGTCATATGTAAATTTAAATGCATGTATACATGCATCTATTTTATGTATCAGTCTAGATACATGTATATGTAGTAAGGTGTGCGTCTGTGTGTGGGGGTGTGTGTGCATGCCTGTATATTTGTATACGTATGCATATATTTATATAAACATATATAGTCATAGGTATGTATTTATACAAAAGTATATATATATATATATATATATATATATATATATATATATATATATTGGTTTGGGTTTTACTTTGTTTAATGGCATATCAACCTTCTTAAGTTATTTTCTGATCAATGTGTTCTTGTAGAAGAACAGTAGTGATACAGTTGAAACCATAGCTAGAGTGATATGCGTCTCCTAACGGTATTTGTTTGTAATTGTACAAAATCAAACTTACTAATCTGACACACTCCTAAACTTCAGACAATACACTCCGTATATATGTGTGTGAGAGTACTTATGCGTGTATGCACACATACGCACGTATACACACACAAATACACACACATACAAGCACACTAACACACACACACACATAACATATATATATATATATATATATATATATATATATATATATATATATATATAAAGTAAAAGCAAATTACACGTTCTTAGTCAAGGGTGACGTGAAGACCGCCTTTTCAATAGCTACCACACCGAGGTGTAGTGGAAGGCACATCTCCATTCCCTGGATTGCTCTATTTACCCTTGATTACTCTTACCTAATAGTGCTGAGTGCTAAACAAGGCAGCATCGAGTACCATTTTTTGAGTTTTTGGTATGACTCGATCAGGGATTGAACTCCGGTCCCCCGGACCATCGGTGAACACTCTAGTCATATATATATATATATATAAAATTAACTTAAATCGCGAGTTGGAAATCTTCAACCAAAGTTTCACCTTATCGGATCATCAGGAAACCTAAATCCAACTCCAGAATCTTAATAAGTTTCACCTTATCGAATCATCAGGAATCAACTTGGAATTCCAACTCCAAGTTGGAGTTAGGCTTCATGATGATCCGATAAGGTGAAACTTTTGTAGAAGATTTCCAACTCGCGATTTAAGTTAATTTTATAATTGGCTCCACTTGTGTTGAGCATGTTTGTAATTGTAGCATTGCAGGATTCGCGGAAGGTTTTTAGTTTTCTTTTGACCAACTGACTGCGTATCCCTTGATTTTTTTCAAGGGGTCAGATGAGGTTGGCCTTTTCTTTAAAATGCAACTGACGTCCGGAGAATTTGGTTGAAAATACATGCATATAATTGCTAAAATCTGCTTAATTGTGGACAAAGGTCGTATGTATAGGGTTCTGAATGAGACTCAAATGCTCTAGGAATAGTCTGCCAGTTAAGCTTACTCCTTATTATACTGCTAAATTCATTATATCTATCTATCAATCTATCTATCTAAATATACAGTGTATCACAAAAGTGAGTACACCCCTCATATTTCTGCAGATATTTTAATATATCTCTTCATGGGACAACACTGGCAAAATGACACTTTGACACTATAAAAATTCGTCTGTATGAAGCTGATATAACAGTTACGTTATTTTCCCCTCAAAATAATTAAAAATATAACTATCAAAAGCTAAACTTAAATACTTAAGTATCTGCAGAAATGTGAGAGGTGTACTCACTTTTGTGATACACTATATATATATATAAAATTAACTTAAATCGCGAGTCAGAAATCTTCTACTAAAGTTTCACCTTCACTCGCGATCATCATCATCATTGTAATGTCGTGCTGGTAGCACGGACATCCCTGACCCTCTCTCGCCACTTTTCCCTATCGTTCATCGCCTCAGGCAGAATTGTGCACCATTGTCACCATTGTGATCTTAATTGCGAGAAACCATGGGCAGTTGACTTTGTGTCGACCCTTTTCAAACAAATATCTGCATATGCTCTTCCACCAACATTAAGCACTTTTTCTTTATAAATATAGCAAAGTATACAAATATATATATATATATATATATATATATATATATATATATATATATATAAGAGAAAACTGGGAATAAATCCAACGCTATATATATATATATATATATATATATATATATATTTTAAAGATATCCATTTTAGTATTTCATGTTATATTTTATTTAAACAGCATTTTCAAATGAAAAAGAAATCATTTCAGTTGTTCATTTAAAAATAATTTTACGATGAAGCATGACAACATAGCCTTGTAAAATTTCCCTCGAGGTGGTTTTTAAAAAAATAACAAAAAACAAAACAGAACCTCAGACATGACATAATATTTTTATATCAATAAAGAGTTTGTCGTCATATATTGTTTTTTTCATATTTTATATCTATATCAATGCCAGCACCCACACATATACACACGCACACACATTTATGTATGTGCGACTGTAATTGCGTCTGTGTGTGAGTGGAATGGAAATAAATGTAAATTGCTGTCCATGATTTCACAAGGCGTATCTTGATAGTGTTTACAGTAGATGAGATATTGCTGTCGAAGCACGCGAATTGGTCTACTAGTTATAGAGGCACGACACTTAAATTGAACGTGCCATCTTTAAAAAAAAAGAAAACAAAACAAACCTCTGTTTTACTTGTATCCACATAGGGGCCAATAAATGAGGTTTGGTTTGGTTTGGTTTCTTTGTTTAATGGCATATCAACCTTTATTGGTTATTTAATGCCAAATCCATCCTACTGGATGAACAGTGGTACTATTTCACTCATAGCTGGGTGGATAAGGGGGTTCATACGTTTCTCAAGGGTATTTGTCCGAAAGTGAACGTAATCGCGCGACTGGAGTTCAAACTTGCTTACTACGATTCTGCAGTCCGTAGATTTAACCATCACACCACGAGGTCCCCAGCCCAAAAAAGAAATAAGGATATAAAAAAGGAAATATTAGAAGGAAATAAAGTAAGGATCACGAGGAAAGCAAAACCCGAACGAGAAAAGATTAAAGAAAGAAAATCGAAGATGAAATCTAAATAAGAAATCAAATCTGAAGTAGAAAACATTACTATCTCGTATTTTTCCATAGAAATTATTCTCTTTTAATGTATTTACTATTTTAGTTTTATACATAAATAAATAAGATCAAGTGCTATAAAGATAACTGTTTATAAGTAAAAAAGTTGCTAAAAGAAAATAAAAACTGACTAGAAAAACTCACGTATTCAAAGTTAAAAGTAAATATAAATGTCAAATAAGAAATTTGTATCGACTTTTTTTTTTCTTTTCTATTTTTAGAATAACAGAAACAAAATTGTATGTATCTACCGAACCCCTCCGGTCTGAACAATTTCCAAGCGGATTATAGCGCGTTTGAATTCATTTTTTTTCTTTCTTTTTTTTCTAGACCAGTTGATTTAACAGTGTGGGTGTTGACTGGAATGTTGTTCATATATAAGAATCTAAAAGCGAGATTAACAGAAGCAAGGTTCGTACTAGATGAACCAGTTGTGTTCATCACGTTAGAGGCCTATCTCTTCTGTCAATGTACACTAAGCTCCATAGACAGAGTATGAAATGATAAAAAAAAATTACTCCACTATCTCTCTTGTGAATAGAAATGGTTGCGCATATTTTACTGATAAGGGAAACTGTGGAGAGGTATTATCCTCTAAGAATTTGTAGTTTTCATTTTATTCAGAAATAAAATAATTTTATTCAAAATTTCCTCTTAAAAGATTTAAATATAACACAACAGGAAATAGAATTTAAACGCATAAGACACCTGTGGTTTAAAAATCTATTGAAATTCAAATAATTATTTGTTTTAATATGTCTATTCTAAATGTATAACAGAAGTTTAATAAAATGTCACATAATTGTGAATAATTTCATGTCTTAAAACAAACGAACGAATTAAAATCAATTTAATGAAAAAAAAAAGACGGTTCTTTGAAAGCAACCAACAGGTTATAAAATAATGATTATATTTTATCAATAAATAAGCACCAACTGTGTAATTTTAGTTAGTTTATCGCTCATACAAGTATATGGAGGTCACGTCAGAAAATAACCGAAACGTCTCTCTTTACATTTTTAAAGATTACATATGTCTGTTTTGATTGGTTCAAGCCATTTTTTATATTTATTTGCTGCTAAGAAATTAATCTAGTTTATCCACAGTTAAGTGATTAGTTGATTTTTATGGCATCTCCATCCTTGTAGGTTATCAATAAAAAATCCTCTTTATATATATATATATATATATATATATATATATATATATATATATATGATTTGAAAACGCATAGTTTATACATAGCATTTTTAAATGAACTAGAGTTCATTTGTTTGCATAGAGTTAAATGTTTTCAATTAAATTTATGCAACGCTAACAACTTAACAATTTAACATCATTCAATTTTTTCCACACAGTTAAATAGGTAAACAGTTATATCTTACCTATAGATGGGACCCCAACAGGTGTTATTACTCCGGGTCAAAGTGGACTTGGGAGTACTGTCAATGAAGGTGTACTCACATTCCCTAGTGTTTAAGAATTGGAACTAAACTATCAGTTGCAGTTTACGGTCTTATCCAGGACACTCATTGAGGTTAGGGGTTTTACATCACTCCAGAGATGTAATCGGTCTATTTTACCGCCCCAGCCAAATGGGCGTAGTTTATCCACATTTAAAGATGTCTCTTATAGAGTAGCAATATAATTCCTTAACTGCCATCTGGAGAAAGCCATAAAAATGTTTTTAAAAAGAAATGATCAAGTTCAGATTTGTGGGGATTTTCAAGCAGACTGCCAATCTTGTTTGCCGATAGACATATATCCGAATATAAATGACCTGTATTCTAAAGTCTTGGGGATTTTTTTTCGAGAGCGGATTTTAGTGACACTTATTTACAGGTTCCCCAAGACGAAGAGTCACAGAGAGTAACCACGATAAATACTCATAAAGGTATTTTTATGTATACTCGATTGTGTTTTTGTATTGCTTCTTCACCAGGAGTATTTCAACAAATTATATACCCATCAATTTAAGGAATACCAAAGACTTATCTCGACGACATCCTAAATTCGGGACAAACAATGGAAGGACATAGTAGTAACCTGCATGCAGTGTTAAAGAGATTACGAGATGCCACGCTTCGCCTTAGAGGCGATAACTCTGAATTCAAAAAGTCGTCGATTTTATACCTGGATCATAGGATTGATGCTGAAGGGATCCACTCAAGAGAAGGTCAATGTAATTCGCAAAGCACCTACCCAAAAGAATGTGTCGGAACCGCGTAGTTTTTCAGCTTTTCTGAATTAGTTTCGCCGTTATTTAAACAAGATCAGTACTGTTCATGCTCCATTGTGTAAATTATAACAAAAAGGAATTCCTTGATGCAGATATTGAATTGTGTGTGAGGAGTTGTGGCATGTACCAAGATAGTGCAAATATGTCTCAAACTTGTGCATTACATCCATGGGAATGGCTAGAAAGACCTTGGGTTCGAGTGCACATGGATTAGGCTGCCCCGAACAAGGGGAAGTTGATTCTGGTGATTGTGGATGCCCACTGTAAATATATAGACGCACATGTCGTGTTGACACCATCTTCTTCAGAGACAAAAAGGATGATGCGACGTATATTTGCCACACATGGGAGTCCACATTGGATTGTATCTGACAATGCTAACAGTTTTATTAGAAAAGAATTTTCCAAGTTCTTTGCCCTAAATGGCATTAAGCATGTAAGATGTGCACGATATCGCCCTTCCTCAAATGAAGTGGTTGAGCGCGTGAAGGAAGGTCAAAAAGCGACGCTCTGTATATGTATGTCTTAACCTGCTGTAAATCCTTGCAGCTTCCTGACTCTTTTTCTCGCAAACAATTTCATCGCTTTTTGTTAATAAAATGAGAGTTCAAATTTTTGACAATACTCTTGTAGTCACTTTCTTCTAAAGATTAATTTAATTTTTGGAAGTCTAAAAATCCTTCGAAATGTCATTTTTCCAGTAAGCATTGACATTAATCAACCCTTACGGCGCTAGAATAATCTTTATACGGTTCTGTGAAGAATTGGGAAGCCAGTCAACTGAGGGACTTACCAGAAGTTTTCACTTTTTATATGATGTAGTTCGGACACTTTTTTTTTCAGCTGTCTAATAGATTCGAGAACTTGGTTGCTTATGATTAGCAGTTTACCATATTTACCCAATCCCTCCGCTCGGGCAGGATCTGACACAAGGTCAATTTTTAAGCGGAGTTTAACTGGTTTGAATTCAGAGTTTTCCTTCTCCTAGATTAGTTGCTTCCCCAAGGTTGAAGAACCTAGCCTGTCCTACTATTTACCCATAGCTGGAGGGAGAATAATTGGATTCATACCTTTCCCAAGGATATTAGTGCTATGTGAAATACAATCAGTTCAGGATTTGAACTCGTGTCACCGTATCCGTTTCCTACGACGATAACAATTACACCACGGGCATCACCACTATGATTAGCAGTTTACATCTCTAAATTGTGGAGCGTATTTATAAATTTAGACCTTAATCATTTTAGTGATGTCGAAATTATATCAATAATCAACTTGGGATAGATATATTCATCCGAAAAAAAGGCACGGTATCTCTAATCTGGATTTCCGTATGAGATGTTATATTATAATTTTTAAAATTACTTCATTATATGTAAATCAGTTCTCAAAAAAAAAAACAGGTCACTAAAACGTCTGCGTACTACGTCATGTGAAATGTGGAGAATTTCAGAGAGCCAATCTCTGAAAAAGAAAACAACGTCGGTTTCTTTATGTAATGGCATATCAACCCTCATCAGTTATTCAATTTCAAATCTATCTCTGTAGAAGAACAACAGTGATAATAATAAACCCTTATCTGGGAAGATAACAGGATTCATTACTTTCCCACAAGGGTATTATTCTCAAACTGAACATAACAGTTCGACTGGAGTTCGAACTCGCTTTCTTCAAGGCCCCAGTTCAGAATTCTAACCATTACTCCACGGGGACTCACCCCTAACAAAAATATCGAATCTTACCAGAAACCATGATAGTCAATATCAGAATAGATCTCTAGAACTCTGCATAGAATGAAAATATTGTGGCCGTTATTATATTCCTCATTAAATGTTGCTGCTTTCACCAGAAGAAAACATAGCTTATATAATCTTGGTTGTTATACTCACAGCTTTTAAGTCGCTATACTCTCCGGTCTTCTTCGGGTAACTTTGGTCTAACTCGGTAACTAATAGTTGGGAAAATGCTAAGTATGGCAGAGATGAGATACCTACAAGGCATGGAGAGCGGATTGAAAACAGTCTACGCTCGTGATTCAAAAAAAGGGTCAAATTCTGAATACCTGGATGGTACTAAAAAAGGAACCAAAAAAGGCACCAAAAGAAGGCTGGAGAGTACAGCTGCCGAATAACTGTAAGTATAGAAGCCAATATATGTAGAGCAGTCCGCAATATGTGGATAATAAAAGCATTCAATACGAATAACTACCATACAATTTATTAATATCAACTCCGTCTTTTATTCTTAATAATATCGATCTTAAACAAGTCTGTAATATCCATAATTAATTATTATTATTGTTATGTATCAACACCTGCAATATTTTATTCGATACCTATGGATTCTTTCTTTGCGTTTCCTATTGTTCAAAGTTTTGAATTCAATGAAGCTACAAGATTTGTATTGCAAAATGCCAAGTAATTTGCATAAAACTCTCTTTTAGGATTCTAACTCGAACTGAATGTATGCATGATCAGGGAATCCTTACAGTAGATATCAATAAGATAAATGATGGAATCAAATATAATTCAGAAGTTCATAGAATAAACTTCTGACGTAAAAGATTGGCTCTTCAGATCGTGTAATGGTCAGTGAGTTTGGCTTACGTACGACAGATAGGGAATTCTATACTAAACGATAATACTAAAATTATCTTCTTGTATTTAGTTAATCTATGTTTATTGCCCTGTCAGCAGGGCATAAAGTACACTAATAGATTCCCATGAAGAGAGAGTAAGATCTCCACTCAAATGTGTCCGAGACAAGACAGTAAACTGTGTCTTGTAGAGCGGCACCAGTTCAATAATACTGGGGAATGTGGAGTACACATTCATTGACATCATTCTCAAGTCCACTCGGAACCAATGTAGAATTAGGGTCCCATCTATGTTTCAAATTGATCTGTTAATCATTTGTATTAGAGAGGATTATTTAATATCTTGATAAAAATATCCTCAATAGGTTTTCATTCAGTAAAAAAAAAAACTAAGCTTAGAAATAATTTAACACGATTTTTATAGGGAGTGTAATAGTTAAAATGCGAGACTGCAGCTGTGAGGTCCGTGAATTCGAACTCTAGTCGGGCTATTACGTTCACAGTTTTACAAATAGTATTGGAAAAGGTATTAACCATCTTATCCTCTCAGCTATAGGTTAAATAATATCACCGTTATTCTTCTACAATGATGGTTTTGGCATTAGCTAACCTATGGAGATTGATATGCCGTTTAGCAAGGAAACAAGACAATAAACCTTTCATCAGTAAATTGAAATGCCAAAAATAGAGAAACTAACATAAACCGGAAGGTCTTCCTACCTGTTCTGTAACAGTGGCTACTTGACGTGACAAGTACAAGATTCAAGGTCGTCGTGTGATTACAACTGATTCCAGGGATATCACAGACTGTATTGTGCCGGATGTGATCTGTTTTATTGGTATCTGCATTGCATCATGCGCTTCGAGTAAAGTTTAAGGTTAAAGAAATTGGAAACATTGACCCTAATAATCTTATATGTACTCATTTAAATAGTGTCAAGTATCGCTAATTAAAACAAGTTTTTTTTCTGCATACAGTTAAATTGATCAAGGTATTGCTATGCAATATTTATAATTCTACTTAACAGTCAATTGTTTGAACATAGTTAAATGGTTTCAAGTAGAGTAAATAATTAAATATTTCTATTTGGCCCATCGATGGGACCCTAACCATGGGAGTAATGGCAATGAAGGGGTACTCCACATTCCACAAAGCCTCAGGACTGGGGCCTCACTATCAGATCCAGGGAAGTTTTCTATCCAGGTCACTCATAGATGCATCTACAGACCCAGAGGACGAAGTTTTTGTATCTGAAATGAAACACAACACAAGTATAAAAATTCATTTGTGCTTCTTTGATATATTAATTTGCTTGAGGGTTCAACATTTCACCCAAGAACGATACTAGAAAAAAAAAAAAACGATTGCGTTTTAGAACAGATGAAACTGATTTTTTTAACTTCTTGATTAATTTATTGATTGTGACGGCATATCCGCCCGTCTAGGATTATTTCATGCTTAGAAGTAAGGGAACAATGTTTTTGTAAATATATATTTATATTTTTCGTGCTGTAGTTTCTCAAAAATTTTTGTACACAATTATTTGATATCAAGTTTTCCAATCTAAGACGAATAATTATATTATTCATTTCTATTAATAATAGTCATTTGTTCGTACAAGGATATAAAAATTCAAGGAAGTAAAGTAAAGTAAACTTGGCAACGTAGTTGAGGGCAACCAGAAGGCTCCCTTTTCAATAGCTACTACATTGAGGTGTAGGGTAGGGCACTACTCCTTTTCCTGGATTGCTCCTCTTTACCCTTGATACGTACCTTATATTGCTGAGTGTTAAGCAAGGAAGTATCAAGTACCATTTTTAAAGTCTTTGGTATGACATGACCTGGGATTGAACCCAGGTCTCCCAGACCATTGGTGAAAACTCTACTCACTGGGCTGAATTCAAGTAATTAAAAACAATGAAACTGACAGGTACCTGTTCTTGATACAAATAATTTACAGTTCTATATCAATCATTATATTTGCTACGAGACATATTTGACAAATAAATCTTCCCCAAACAGGTAAAACCACTCCAGTTAAGTAATGTGATTGGTTTCGTTTGGTTTCTTTGTTTAATGGCATATCAACCTTTGTAGGTTATTTAATGCCAGAACCGTTCTCCAAGAAGAACAGTAGTGATACTATTTAACCCATAGCTGGGAGAATAAGGGGGTTCATACCTTTCCCACTGGTATTTGCCCGAAAGTGAACGTAATAGCGTGAATGGAGTACGAACTCGCTTGCTACGATTCCGCAGTCCATCGCTTTAACCATAACACGAGGACACCCGCTAAGTAATGTGAGTAATGACAATGAAGGAATACCCCACATAACCCATATATCTAGGACTGGAGCCTCACCATCAGATCCAGTTTAGTACACTATCTGGGATATGCCATTTTGTTGGGGGTCTAACCCTTTTGCAGAGGATACTGTCAGCATTTTCTAAGCCCTGACGATAAGGTGGGATTTCAAATTGCGTTCGACGATTTACTTCTCTCTAACATCAAACGTTATGCCTCCCCGCATCAATATGACCATCATATAGCAGTTAGTTTACAATAAAACTACATTTGATCATTTATTTGATTTACTCTGAGCGCTAAGCTACGTTTTGAAGCGCCTAACTTTACTCCATTACAGCAGAGAGAGATCGTTATGTGGGCTTTTAAGCACTCCACTTTTCAAAGGTATTTCGCTTGATCACGCTCTCTCCCACCATACGACTGCACACGAGCTTTTCCTCTTCTACCGGCTACTATGATCCATCAGGTCATGGCACGAGGCTACGTTTGAGCAATTAATATTCTCCATTTTACTTAACCTTGTTGACTTGTATGCCGGTATATTTAATCAATTATTTCTGCTTAACCAAAGGATATGCAATAAAGGTAAGGCAAAGAGCTAACCCTCTCCGACAGAAAATCATATATTAGAGGCGTTTACACTCATTGCTAGAGATGATACCGAAACGGTTCAACTCGAACCGTAACAAGTAAAAGAAGGTTTTTTAATTGACTGCCGTGGTCCACCGAGACGACAAAGTCCACCATTCATCAGGTTCTATTTTTTTTTCTTTTTTTTTTTTTGTTAGCTATCACTAGGTCGGGTCTTCTGGCCGTAATTAGATGATCTGTTTGCATCTCAAAATCCCAGAGAATTTTATATGTCGCATTCTTCAATAGGAATTCTGGTTTGTGCATAAACCATTTGGTAGTATGGTCAAGTTTCAATTTCTTTAATTTTTTCCCGTGGATTACCTTCCCGACTCTTTTTTTTAGCTTAATTGCTATATTCGCTTATTATTATTATTACTATTATTATTATTATTGATGTTGCTTTTATCATTTTTTACTCATTAGAGTTTTTCACTTGAGATTGAGTGACAGCAAGTCTCCTCAAATCTTCAGGACTCTTCTCAGTATTCTGGTCGTTTTCAATGTTGCTGTTATTTGGATGGTCTCCACTCGGCCGCCAACTTCCAAATCTTCCAGGCCCTTTGATAATCCTTTAGTGCCAAAAGCACCAATCACAATTGGTATAATTGTCACCTTCATGTTCCATAGTTTTTTCAATTCTCTAGCAAGGTCGATGTACTTATCTCTCTTTTAACATTCTTTCAGTTTTATTCCGTAGTCAGCCGGGACAGCAAAGTCGACAATTTTGCAGATTTTCTTTCTTTTTTTTTTGTTGATTACTATAATGTCTGGTCTTTTGACCGAGATTAGGTGATCCGTTTCTATGTCAAAGTCCCATAGGAGTTTGTGTGTGTCATTTTCAAGGACAGGTGCTTGGTTGTGCATATACCATTTGTTGGCATGGTTAAATTTAAATTTCTTGCACATTTCCCAGTGGATCACCATGCCCACCTAGTCGTGTCTAGCCTGGTACTCCTTCTGTGCTAATTTGCTGCATTCGCTTAATATGTGAATGATGGTTTTATCTCTGTCACTGCATAGCCTACATTTGCTATGTTGTTGCGTCTTATCTATCCGCGCCTTGATATGATTGGTCCTTATGGCGCTATTTTCTGCTGTCATTAGGAGAGATTCTGCTTCTCTCTTAAAGTTTCCTTATTATTATCATTATTATTATTTCATTTATTATATAAGTTTCAGCTGGGTTTTTTTCAATAGAGTTTGAGTGACTCTTAGTCTTCTCTGATCACCAATACTCTTATAAGTTTTTTAGTGGATCTTAACAATTGGTGCAGTCTGTATGCTATCAATTTTTTTTTTACTGGCAGCTAATTTCTATTTTGAGATAAATCTCAGATGAAATTTTAGCAATGGCCGGGACCGGACTTAGGAAATATGGGGCCTTATTTGGAATATATATGTTGCAATGATGACTACTATGATTCCTATTTTTTTTATACAATAAGAAGTTAATATGGTCTCATTGTATATATATTTGTGGGTTATAAAATGCATGAGTTATCCTCTAAGTAGAACAGCGGTAATAATATTTGTCCGAGATTTGGGGGAACCGACTCATTGGCCTAGTAGGTAGAGTGTTCGCCAAAGGACTGGGAGACTGGGGTTCAATACCAGGTCGAGTCAATCCAAAGACTTAAAAATGGTACTTGATATTTCCCTGCTTAACACTCAGCATTATAAGGTATGTATCAAGGTTAAAGTGGAGCAGTCCAAGGAAAGAAGTAGCGCCCTCCCCTACATCTCGGTGTAGTAGCTATTGAAAAGGGAGCCTTCGGAGTGTCTTCGACTATAGTCGTCAACTTTACTACACCTTTCCCCAAGGCTATTATTTCAAAAAAGGCCGTAATCACGTGACTGAAGTACGTAGTTTCTTCGATGCCGCAGTCGACTATTTTAATAATTAAACCTCAGAGACTTCCTCATCTTATTAGAAACGTAAAACATTATCATTGTAAACATTTACAAGTGACTAGAATTGAGTGTTTTCCATAATGTAACGTGATATTGTACGTCCGAGTTATAAAGAAAACGAGAGGATAATTTCTGGGAAAGGATTGAGAGAAGAAAAAATAAGGAAAGGGCAAACACGGTGTCTAATTTACTGGCAGCTGACTTCTGAGTGCCTTAGACCAAGGCATTCTTTTTTGGGTTGGACAGTCGCGGTTGAGTGAGTAGGGTAATTAAAAATGACAAGAAAAAAAAAAAAAACGAAGGTCCCAAATCTTCAGCGCAATTATTGAACCAACGGAAACGAACATTCCTCCCTACGCCACCAGGTAGAAGTAAAGGGCAACTAAGAATTGAAAAGTTAGTTTGTAGTCGGATGTGAAGACATAAAGACGCAAGTGGACACTAAGCAGCACATTGTAAAGGTAGTCAAAAGTTAGAACCCAGATGCACATCGGTGAGGTTGGAATCTGGGATGAATCACGTTTGCGAACTAAAAGAGGAATCGTGAAGAAAATTCCAGGTCTGTGTCTATCCACTCTCCTTCTCTCTCCTCGTTGTAGCATCTCATAGACCCAAGCAAGAATATAATCAACGATAATGAACGAACGAAATACTTCTTTATAAAACTTTATCTCTCATTTTATTCTCGAAAAGGGCCAACAGTTTGTTGTTAGTTGAGAGATAGATGAAAAAACATATACTCAGAGAGTGGAATTATTCCCATATCTTGTTTCGGGAGCCAGTGGGTACCAACGTTGGCACCCCCTTACAGGACGAGATATCTCTGTATTTTGTCCAAATCTAACCGTGTGGTTCTCATCACGTGATCTTCCTGTTACACACCTGTTGTACTCGACTGCCCTGATCGTGCTGCCCTGTTTACTAATCACAACGTGACAGCTTGTCAAAGCACACAGGGTCACTTGGAACGAACCTAAAATCCATGGCATATGTTATATAACACTCATGATATGCGGCTTCTCTTTGTCCAGCCTACACGGCCGTGCCAGCTTTCACACTCTGTTTCTTCCCTCAGTGACAACTCCAAAGATGTTATAGCTAATAACTCTTTGTGTTCGTGAACTAAAACAGAACTTGTGTGTTCGTCAACTTTTCCAACGGCTGGGTTACAACAGAGTCTGAAAACTATTTAACGATACATCCATTACCACGTTTGAGCAGGGGTGATAAAATGGCTATGCACAGACGTGGTCGTACAACCGTACATTTGGTGTGTAACGGTACAACATTCTATTCGGTGGCGTAACTTTATATTTGGTACCGTTATGGTACAATAAACATTACTGAGCTTTAACGCTGAATTATAATTCGTATTATTTCTATTGCCTCTTGCTTGGCGGCATACAAAACTTTTTTTTATCATATGGCAAACTTTACTGTTTTATATGGTAGAGTAAGTTAATAGTTTAGCTATTTGCTCGTAACGTGAGGCCCAATTCGGCAGCGCTGGATATTTTCGATAATTTCTTGAGGGTGGCAAAAATCATTGGGCAGTGACATGCCGACCATACTGGATTTGCGTCTATAACTTGAACCACGACCTCAGAATCAACGCCTAAAGGCCTATCCGACTTTGCCGAAGCAGCCAACTTCTTGAAACACGAAAGATATTTCTTGAACGAATTGGTTACTGTTATGTGATCAAATATGCCTTCACCTTTTGCACAACCATCGTTTTTGGTTGCTCGTGTCACGTTACGGCCCAATTTGAACTTGGAAAGCATAATTTCTCGAATTATATTTACGTTGCAATTTCATACGTGCAGCTTTCAAATAACGGAGTAAAGAAATTCAGCACACCAACTACCACGATTGTATCAACCACTACGATGACTTAAACTGCATTGGTGAAGGGATACACACGCTATAAACTAGAACGTGTTAAACTATAGAAAACCTTTGACTCAATCCTGTAAAAGGAACTCTTATGCACATTCCCTGATCGGTTAAACGTTCAGCATCTCTATCTATTTATCCAATCCTGAAAAGGGAATACTAGATTCATACTTTTCCTTAGATAATTAACAGGGAAGGAATGCTAGATTTCCAATCAGATTCATTTATTTGCCACATTAAAATATTCAGATCATGGAATGGTTTTACTACCTCTGGAGAAAATTATTGAAATAACGCATTTAACTCAAGGTTTTCATGAAGGAGTAAAGAAACTAATGAAAAAAAGGATAGAAAACCCATTTTTTAAAATACTTGCTGAACATTCAAGGTTCATGAAATCTACCTTTAATCAAAATAAATTAAATTATTGTATAGTTTTGAAGGCAATGCAAAAGAAAATATGATTAGCTTTGTTTTCGTTTGGTTTTATGGCATATCAGACATTGTAGTTGTCTAAATTTCTGAGACGAAGATTTTTATCAAGTTTTTTTTTTCTCGGACTATTGTCTTCATTTTTATTATTTCCACAACGTTTCGGCTGATATGTCCTCCAGTCTTCTTCAATTGTTTGTCGAACTCGAGAACTTTTACGGATCTTCAAACTGCGTCCTTTATTAAATCCACAGGGTTAGGGGGGATGTCCTCGTGGTGTAATGGTTAAAGCGATGGACTGCAGAATCGGAGTACGCGAGTTCGTACTCCAGTCGCGCTATTACGTTCACTTTCGGACAAATACCCTTGGGAAAGGTATGAACCCCTTTATCCTCGCAGCAATGGGTTAAATAGTACTACTACTGTTCTTCTAGGAGAATGGCTTTGGCATTAAATAACCTAAAAAGAGTTGATATGCATTAAACAAAAGAAACCAAACCACGGGGTTCGCCTGTTCTGATTCCGTTAGCCATAACCGGATACAACTGTTAAGTATTCTTGTATTGTTACTCGCCTGCAGTCGTTGTAGGTTATATAATGCATATTCTTATTTATACATATTTATTAGATATATATGATTTTGTTTGGTTTAGTCTTATGGCATATCAGCTATTGTGAGTTATGTAATGCCAAATCCTACTTATACATATTTATTAGTTATATATGATTTGTAAATATAACTCAACAAAGTTAAAATGTTTACACTCAGTTAAATGATCAAATAGATCTATCTCAAATAATTCAGTGTATCATAAATCTACAAAATTAAATGACTCCAACTATTGCTATGTCACTAATATTTCAATTAAAGATCAGTAATTTGTTTACTCTGTGATACATGATTAAACAGATAAAAGAATTCAGTTAAGCATGGGTCATTTGTTTGCTCAGAGTTTAACAATCAAACAGATCTATTCGGCCCATTAATAGGACAAGATCAGATGCTACCATTTTGGGCCAGAGTGATCCAGGAAACCATGGCAATAAAGGGGTACTTCGCATTCTCCAAAGCTCTAACATTACAGGAGCCTCACTATCTGATTGTTTAGGGTCATATGCAGGACACTCGTTGATGGAGTCTTACCTCCTTGCAGTGATGGAGTCGATGTATTCAAGAGTCTCAGCTGACTGGGCCAAGAGGAAGACATGAAATAACCTATAGTTAAAGGAAAAACAAGGAATGATCTTATACTTTAAATCTTCGAAACAAATACAAGCGGAAGCTTTGATTTGCGAATTTAATCTTCTGTAAAAATACAGTTCTTACCAACCTTACCTTGGAGGTCGGCATACCTAATTAAACCAAAAAAAAAAAAAAGATAGCAAAAAAATATGAAATAAAACAAAATAACTGTCACTTGAAATAATGGAAAAGGATTATATGATACCTTACAGAAGTCAATCTTCGTAGAGATTGACTTCAACACTCAACACAGTAGAGTTTTGCGAACGAGTTAAAAGATGCTTTGATATTGATCTCCGCCTTCCACGAGATAGGATTTGATACAAGGTATTTTTTTCATTGTAGGGATTTAGGAGAGGATGATGTGGGGAACGACTGAGTCTCATGCCCTGTTGGACTATGTTGGTCCTAGGATCACTGGTTGCAATGTGAACTATGCAAGCCTTTGCTGAATTTCTCGGCACGAAACCAGGTGAACTAGCTTGAACGAAACGCTAAGGTCAAGTGCTCTGCTTGATCCTTCCCCATTCGAAGATGAATTGACCAGAGTCGGGGGCCATTTGGCTTTGAACTGATACTTCATACGGCATGAATAAGAATAAATACCCTTTAAAGTTGCTTACCCTGATTTATCATTTAATAAAAAATATCTAACAAATAAGATGCAAAACATTTTAATTTAAAAACTCAATATTCTGGTATCATAAAATATTTCTGAAACAATGTAGATAAATTTATTCAATTAATCGTGTATGCTTTTCAATCCAAAAAGAGGAATTACCCATTGCTGAGAAAATAACTAAGGAATCATCTTATTTGCATTCCAAATGAAGACTACAACAAAGTGCCGTGATATACAAATTGATCTTCAGTTAAAAGCAGCAAATAAACTAATAAGAAAGAAGACGCAAAATGCTTTTTTTTTAATAGCTCAATATTCATTTTGGTTTTGGTTTCTTTCTTTAAAGACATATCATTTTTGTGGATTATTTAATGCCAAAATGAACCTGTAGTCGTATTATTCAACTGATGGGTATAAGATTGTTCAGAATTTTCCAAAGGGTATTAGTCCGAATTAGAACAAAAGATATGACTGGAGGTCGAATTTTTTGAATTTTTCGTAGAAATGAAGCGCAGAAAATTTTGTCTAGAATTATAATTGAATATTCCATTAATGTAAAAAAAAAAAAGAAAGAAAGAAAAGCAAACCAAATTATCATGAAATTATAAATGTGTAACCCCGTTTCCAATTGCTGATGAACTGACCGTAAGCATTAACGTGTCCTCCTGGTGTAATGATTAAAGCGATGAACTGTGGAATAGTAATAAAGCGAGTTCGAACTCCAGTTGCACTATTACGTTCACCTTCAGACAAATACCATTAGGAAATGTGTGAACCCCCTTATCCTCCAAGCTTTGGTTGGTTTCTTTGTTTAAGGGCATATCAACTCTTTTTAAGGTTATTTAATGCCAAAGCCATTCTCCTAGAAGAACAGTAGTGGTACTATTTAACCCATAGCTGGGAGGATAAGGGGGTTAATACCTTTCCCAAGGGTATTTGTCTGAAAGTGAACGTAATAGCGCGACTGGAGTACGAACTCGCGTACTACGATTCCGCAGTCCATCGCTTTAACCATTGCACCACGAGAACATCCCCCCAGCTTTGGGTTAAATAGAATCACTGCTATTCTTCTAGAAGAATGAGGGGTGTCCCGGTGGTGTAATGGTTAAAGCGATTCGAACTCCAATCGAACTATGACGTTCACTTTCGGACAAATACCCTTGGGAAAGGTATGAATCCCCTTATCCTCCCAGCTTTGGTTTAAAGAGAACAATTTCTCTTCTTCGATAAGGATGGATTTGGCATTAGATAACACAAGAAGGTTGATATGGCATTAAACAAACAGGAACATCTCAGTATCCTACTGTATAATAAGGGGCCGAACTATTTAGCAAGGTTAGGTCTAACCCAAAAGTATTGAACGAAATATCTTGGGGTCAATTTATATGCCTGGTCAACTGACACATAAGTCAACTTCAAGATTTTACCAATACAAATATTTACAAAGCTAAATATTCACTCGTGCATTATTTATTTCTTCATATTTTGCATAATTTTTCATAAGCCATTCGTTTCGTTTTATTTGATTTTATCTTTCACATAATCGTTTGAGCATGTTTCTCCCAAAGAAAAATCCATATTAAGTAAGGCGAAATTAGTGACAAGAAAAATGGTTAAAATGATGTAATGACTGTTTAATTTGGTTATTTCGTATAATGATATATCAAACCTTGTTTTTTTTTATACCAAATCCTGTTACACACTCCCCAAAACACACATACATATATATATATGTATGTATATGTGTATGCATATATATATATATATATATATATATATTGTCATCAATAGACAGATCTGTTTCGTTATATATATATATATATATATATATATATATATATCTGTGTATGTGTGTGCTGTTATATATATCTATATATATATACATATATATATGTATATATATATATATATATATATATATATATATATATATATATATATATATATATGTGTGTGTGTGTGTGTGTGTGAGTGTATGTGCGTGTGTTTTATATATATATATATATGTGTGTTATATATATATATATATCATCATCATCATCATATCGTGCTGGCAGCACGGATATCCCTGACCCTCTCTCGCCACTCCTCCCTATCGTTCATCGCCCTAGGTAGGTCTTCAGGACAGCAACCTGTATCCTCACATAGCTGCTGAATGTACGCTCGTGCTGGTCGTCCTGCTTTTGAGCGGCCATGTGTGGGGATCCATAAGAGTACATCTCTTATGAGTTCATCTCTGCTTCTCCAGCAATGTCCTGCATGTCTGGTTCGCCTAACTTGAATAGTTTTCGTGATAGGGGGCAGGTGGCCGTACAGTTGGTGTCTTGTGGGGTGTTGCTGCCAGGACTTGTTCAGGATTGCACGCAGCATTCTTGTGTAATTGCCATCTAGTTTCTTCTCCAGCCGTTTTGTTAGCGTCCATGTAGTGCATCCATATAGCAGTATCGATGTGACCGCTGCCTGGAAGTAACTGCGTTTCATTTAATTGGTTAGGTCTGATTTCCATATAGTCGATAGTCTATTGATAGCTGTCCATGCTTTATTTCCATATAGTCGAAAACAAATTTCCCCCCACTTTTTTTTTTGATTTTTTATTATTACTATTATTATGTACACATGGGAAGCAGCATGATGTACGTAAAGGTATTTGAATAAACCCATGGACGACCAAACTCAATACCCAAATGGGTCCTGGACGTGAGCTTGACTTTTCGCTCAGGATCGCCAGTTCGATCGGGGAACTACTGCTGCTCCTCTATAAGAGTGGCTTCTATAGAAGAGAATAAAACACCCATCGAAAGATAACCATGATATATATATATATATATATATATATATAAAACACACTCACTCACTCACACACACACACACGCGTGTGCGCGAATGTGTGTGTGTGTGTGTGTGTGTGTGTGTGTGTGTGTGTGTGTGTGTGTGTGTGTGTGTGTGTACAGGCACCATTTTCTCTACTGACCATTTCGATCCGTTCACGTTTTCGTATGTATCATTTGATTTTTGGCGAAACAGATTTTAAGAAAGAACCGTTGGTTTCGCAAGTACAATCAACTGGACTCATTTTTGACAAGTTTCATGGACGAACCATATATATGCTTATATGATATATATGTTTATATGATAGTAATGTTATAGTAAGAACAAGTGCGAACGGGATTTATGAAAGAATTTGTACCATAAGTATGAAGAATGGGAGGAGATAATTTTTATCACACACACACACACACACACACAGATAGATAGATAGATAATGACTAGGCTGATAACTTGTAAGCGAATGGTTTGCTGGTGTCATTATTTTCAAACGAGTGAGACCTCAAATGATTTCAAGTATAGCTAACAACAATAATGCTATTTGATATACTTTCCATTTCAAACTGATTAATTCAGTTTAATATCTATCCTTTGTTTGTACACAGTTAAAATCGATTCAAGTATTGGCATTGCTGTACATCTGCACCTCAGCCACAGCACCCTAGTTCCTTTTAGGTGCCCTAGTTGGTGAGGGTTTTACCACATTGTTAAGGTGCAGTCAAACTATTGTAGGGCTCCCACCAACAAAGCGGATAATGTGAACACGAGGAATAGTAAATTATTAGGAATAATGGACAAAGAAAGTAAAGACGATTGAATGGCTGATTGATTTTAATCTCTTGTCAACCAGGGAGGGTGTCCTCGTGATGTAATGGTTAAAGTGATGGACTGCAGAATCGTAGTAAGCGAGTTCGTACTCCAGTAGCGCTATTAAGTTCAACTTCGGACAAATACCGTTGGGAAAGGTATTCACCCCCTTATCTCCCCAGCTATGAGTTAAATAGTACCACTACTGTTCTTCGAGGAGAATGGTTTTGGCATTAAATAACCAATAAAGTTTGACATGCCATTAAACAAAGAAACCAACCCAATCACACAGATACACATTTGCTGTTGATACACACATACATGAATACGCACGTACTCGTCGAAAATAAAATTACATCAAAGACAATGCTGACTTTTATTTGAGTGAAGTAAGTGTTGTTCTAATAATTTGGTGAGATTTGGATAAAATTTTCAAAGTCTTCGGCCTATTTTAGACGTAGTAATATTTATTCTTGTACATTGTATAAACAATCATCAAAAACGTCCATTAAACAAAGAAACCAGAACCAATCCAATCATGTCAACCAGTCTCGGATTATTTTTTTCTTTTGGCAAGATTTTGAGAAACCCATTCAGTGTACATTTATATTTACCTTTTTTGTGCTTTGTTTTCTGTGCACAGCTAAATGATATCTAGTATTTCTATCAAGACACAGTGATATAGTTTTGAGTTTGGAGAGTTATTCAGGAAGCTATTGCGGTTTTGTCAAACAGTACTAATCCAGTAGATGGGTCAAACTTCGCCCGGCCTTGATGCTAGCGGGTCAGATCTGCTCAGGTCTGTCATATCTCCAGATAAAGAAGTCAGTTAAGGCTGCCCGGAATGGTTGCCAATTAGACTAACCAATCGTGTCACGCAGGTGAGACTGACTTATTTCTCGAGCCACAGGGGTCCACCCCACCAGGCTCTAAACCTCCTCGGAGTGGCTAGGTTTATCACCTGGTGCCTGAGGTCTAGTGCAATGCTGTGCTTGTTAATGATTCTTCGGCCACCCGAATCTATCTTTGAACTTGATAACCTATCCGGCATGAATTTCAGATGCCCCAGCTGGAAGTATATAACTGTAATCTTAGCATTTTTTCATATTCTTTTGTTTACGACTCTTTTTCAAGTCGTTCAGCCCTGCAAACTGAGGGACAAATGATAAATCTATTGCGACGAATAAATAAATCTGAAATTCTTGATCTGGTTTGGGAAAACTTAGTCACAAGACTTAAATGCTTCTGCAAATACATGAATATAATAACTAGTTGATTATATATGTTTTCTAGTGCAACAAGAGGTTCAAATGGGACATGGGATGGTGAACCATTAATCTAAGACCGGAAGGCCTTCAACAAACAGGATTGAGGTCAACGTCGAATAGCTATTCGTATGTATAGTCTTTTAGTGGAGAACATTACATCAAATAATAGGAATATAATATTTCATATTCTAAGGATTCTCACCGGCTCAGCACTTGCTGAAAATTTGAATATACAATTCTATGCATCACTGTGTCTAATTGATGTTCTGCTTATTGTAAATGATAACAGATTACCTCTTACTTGATATTGTCCGCCCCTTCTTAGCTAAACATTCATATCGTTGCAAATCAAATATACCCTAGAAATATTTCCAGTCACCCACACATAACAACAATGGCCGTCTTGCCGCTTTTTAACCCAACAGCAATAAGCAGAGTTGGAAAGACCGAGCCATTTTGCAATAGTTGAAATCGGATGACTATTCCTTCTGCCAGTGGCGATCTTTTTGAGTGGCTCTCCAGATCCCGGTCTTTGATGGTTAAGGTCGAACGTCTCTTGGAGTTTCGTAATACAAAACCTCAGGCGAAAGTTTTGATCTGGTTTATATTAAAAGGATGTCCGTTCTTGGATTGCTGCTTGTTAGATTGGCAGGGTTAAAGGTTATGCCTTTGTTGGGAAAGACTGAAAACTTTATAAGAATATCAGTGATTTTATTGTTTGTCACTGACATAGCCGCTAGAAAACAAAGATAAAATTTGCCTGAAATCTGACAAAAAATAAAAATTGCAACACTATCTATAAGAAAACATACACAAATTCCCTCCCCCCACGCTCTCTCTCTCTCTCACTCTCTCTCTCTCTCTCTCTCTCTCTCTCACACACACAATATAATCCAAGATAGTTATAGATAAGAATAAAAACCCATTATTCAGATTTTGACGATGCCGATTTTCAGAACATATTTACTCAATTAAATCTAATAAAATCTAACATGTTAAACTATACATTAAACGATACATGATCGGCAATGTATCGTGAGTTCTGTTAGAACCTTATTTCATAGTTGAAGTATGTTGTGATATAGGTCTCAATACTGCTCAGCATTTTTATGATTAAGGGTTTTCGGACTATTGTCTTCATGTTTATTCTTATTTCCACAATGTTTCTGCCGATATGTCCTCCGGCCTTATTCAGGCTCTTTTTTTTTAATCAGGAACCTTCATGCACAGAATATTAGTGCTTTGATCACAGTGAAGTTTCTAACCGAGGTAAAAAAAAAAAAATACCTTTAATTATTGTATAAAACCCGCTTGGCAGTGTACATATGCCTTACTCTCCGATCATTGAGCCCCCATATCCTCACCTCGCTTCACTTGTTTCTTCATCTCACCTCTCCGTTCGGACATCTTTGTTACTTCCGTCGCACTGATGTCTTTTTCGTGTTGCCATCTTTGTTCGTATTCCTTGATGAGAAATGACAACGTGACCGCAACTTCATGAGCACATTTTACTTTTATTTATTGGTGATTTATCAATCATTACTCACTCGATTTCAACAGGGAATCATTGAAAACTTGGTACACATTTCAACTGCGCACTTTGAGCGTCTCCAACAAACAGATTAAAGTATTCTGATATTGGAGTCGTTTTGGTCAACTGACGGAAACATTAAAATCAAAGTTCTGGTCTCATATTGACACCAAGTTCAACAGCTGTCCATCATACTGGAAGAGAAAAATATGGCATTTTCCGAAATTTTAATAGCTCAGGATCAAGGTGGAATACTGCACAACATATCAAAAATAGATTCCAGCGATTTATTATGTAGCATTATATACTTATACGTGTGTATGCGTGTGTGTGTGTGTGTGTGTGAGAGAGAGAGAGAGAGAGAGAGTGAGTGTGCGATATATGTGTGGGGTGGTTGCTTATTTCTAATATAGCACCAACAGATACATGACTGAGTCATTGATGAATTTAGTAGCATGTCAGACTATGAAGGGTTATTTTATGTGTAGAGGTTAAGGGATCATGTTTATTGTACATTCATTTTAATGTATTTTTAGTTGTTTCTCGAGAGTGTTTTTTTTTTTTTGCACTCCGACTAAACAAAACTAATGATTCTTTAACATATCTATTGAATCTATGGATCGAACCCTTACATTTACTACCACTCCGGGTCAGAATGGAGCTGGGAGTATTTGCAAAGAACAGATACTCCACATTTCCCAAAACTTTATTACTGTAGTGTTGAAGCAGCGTATCATCAACCGAAAAAGACATCGACACACGACTGACGAAGGCATGGACAGCTATCGATAGGCTCTCGATCATATGGAAGTCGGACCTAACTGATAAAATGAAACGCAGTTTCTTCCAGGCAGCGGTTGTGTCGATACTGTTATATGGATGCACCACATGGACACTTACGAAGCGGCTGGAGAGGAGGCTGGACGGAAATTACACAAGAATGTTGAGAGCAGTATTAAACAAGTCCTGGCGACAACACCCCACGAGACTCCAACTCTACGGACACTTGCCCCCCATCACGAAAACTATACAAGTTCGACGAACCAGACACGCAGGACACTGCTGGAGAAGCAAGGACGAGCTCATAAGCGATGTACTCCTGTGGACCCCCACACATGGATGTGCAAGAGTGGGACGACCAGCACGAACTTACATACAGCAAGTATGTGAGGACACAGGATGTAACCCTGAAGACCTGCCGGAGGCGATGAATGATAGGGAGAAATGGCGAGAGAGGGTCAGGGATGTCCGCGCTGGTGGCGCGACATGATGATGATGATGTTACTATCAGATGCCATATAGTGTTATAGTCAGAGCACTCCGAAGAACACCGAAAAATCTTTCGATTCAGCAAGTTTTCAGTCATAAAAACTGTTTTTTCAAACAAGTAAGTAAATTTGGCTACCGTAGTCGAGGATGACCCGAAGGCTCCCTTTTCGTTTGCTTCTACACCAATGTGTAGGGGGGCGCTACTCCTTTCTCTGGATAGCTCCACTTTACACTTGATCCGTGCCTTATAATGCTGAGTGTTAAGCAAGGAGGCATCAAGTACCATTTTTTTAGTCTTTGGTATGACTCGACCTGGGATTGAACTAAGGTCTGCCGGGCCTTTGTCGAACTCTCTAACCATTATCCTAATGCCCGGCACACATAGTCACTATAATTAATAACAAACTGGAGGTGTCCGTGGTGAAATGGTTATCGTTACAGGAAATGGACACGGCGACACGCGTTCAAATCCTGAACGAGACTGATTGTATTTCACATAGCACAAATACTCTTGGAGAAGGTATGAATCCAATTATTCTCCCTACAGCTATGGGTAAATAGTAGGGCAGACTCCGTTCTTCAGCCTTGGGGTGGCAACTAGTCTAGGAGAAGGAAAACTCTGAATTCACACCTGTTAAACTCCGCTTAAAAAATTGAGCTTGTGTCATATCCTGCCCGAGCGGAGGGGTTGGTAAATATGATAATTAATAATAAACTTTCGGAAGTGATAAAAATCTGCAGCAATGAAGGCAATTAGTTTTTCCAAGCGGTGGCAATGGCCTCGTTGTCCATTTGGGCAGATTGGCTGTGAGAGGAGCTCTTCATTTCATAGATCGATACATTCGTTAAACTTGGCTTATACTCACCTCATCAACAAAACTGCTCTAAGGCATTTAAATGTTAAAAAATATCAGAGGTTGAATTTTCTTCTTTGCTTAGAAATTCAGTTGTCCCCCTTGGCTTTAGTGTTGGATATTATGTTGCACGACTGTCTCTCAGTTGTAGATTCTTTTTTGAAAGTTTAAATCGTAGTCGTATACGAGCAGAATCTCTGTATTGTTGTCACTCGAATTCATTTGAGAGACACTCAATGAATAAGGAATTTTTATTCTAAAAAGGCAAAATACATTTTAATGGTTTGGTTTCTTTGTTTAATGGCATATTAACCTTCTTGGATTATTTAATGCCAAAGCCATCCTTTTGGTAGAACTAAAGTAGTACTGTTTAACCCATAGCTTGGAGGTTACGGAGGTTCATACCTTTCTCAAAGGTATTTATCCAAAAGTGAACACGATAGCGCGACTGGAGTTGGAACTCACTAGGATCCCGCAGTCTATTACCTTACCCATTACACCACGTGGACAATTCACTTTTTATGTAAGTGAAAACAACACATTGTTTGGTGTTGGTTTATCACAAAAATTAGTTTAATATCGCAAAGATATTTTGAGACGAGTGAAAATAGAGGCAAGTCAAAGAGAGTGTTGTGGCTTGAACAGAGGTCTGTCATCAATTTTTTCATGACTGAAAAGTGCAAACCATGTCAAATTTACGGAAGCATGAGTGAGATATACAGAGAAGTATGTTTTAGACAAAAGATCTTTCCTAATTACCAAAACAGAGATTTGGCACAAGTCTGAGACGAAAATAAAAACAGTCTACTCCATAGATTACGATTGAAATGTTGTCGATCATATAGAAATCGGGTCTACCTAATAAAATGAAACAGAAATTCTTCCAATCTCTGACTTTGACAGTACAACTGTATGGTGGCACCATGTGGACTCAAACGAAAGGCTTATAGGAAAAACTTGACAAGAACAACTCAAGAATGCTATTAATATTCTTGGGTTGTTGAACAAATGCTGAAAACAGTACCTACAATACAGTAACTGTGTGGCTACCTGTTTCCCTTTCTGAAAGCAGTCAATTCAATCGAACCAAACATACTGGGAACTACTATGGAAGTAATAACGTATTCATTAGCTCTGTGTGAACACTGCATGCTGTCTAGATGAACTATCAAGAGAAAATAATGACTGATAGAGAAGGAAAGAAAGAGTCAAAGGTTCCCTGCTCTCAGCGTGACTTAATGATATACGAGGATCATTAAATAGTTTCCAGACTTTTTTTCGTATGGGCCCTTTTATTGATAGTACACACATGAAACTCTAGTCCCCATCGAAATAATCTCCTTCAGCTGCAATGCACTTGTTGTACCGTCCCAACAACCTTTGGAAGGTCCCATGGAAGTACACTTGTGTGAGCGTGTCAATGACCTTCATCACAGCCTCTTTCACCTCCTCAATTGTCACAAAACGACAGCCTCTGAGCTTAGGGAATAACCAAAAGTCCCGGATAGCAAGATCTGGACTATAGGGAGGGTGAGGAACTGTTTTGACGCTCATCTTGGTCAAATAGAATGTGACAAGGATGGAGTTGTGGACTGGTGCATTGTCCAGGTGGAAATGCCACCGACCCGATTTGAAGAGCACTAGCATCTTCCGACGAAATCTCTTCCTGAATTCCCTTAAAACCTCAACATAGTAACCCTAACCCTAATCCTTTGGCCCATCAACTCTGGTGTATTGCCTTTTTACTCCTCCCGCACTTCTCATCATCCCTCATAGACTCCCTGCCTTCCTTGAATCTCTTATGCCACTCAAAAACTAATGTTCGATTCATGCAAGATGTTCCAAAAGCAGTCTGAAGCATTCGATACGTTTCTGTGGCATTTTGTTCCAAGTTTAAAACAGAATTGTATTGCATATCGTTCATATAAAATATCGTCATGTCCAGAATGTATTTTTGAAATTCACCAGCTGTGACAATCAGGTTTTAAGGGAATTAAATTATCAGACCAATTTTAATGATTTCAGATTCAAATGAAAAGCTACTGCAGGAATTGGAATACACCCTATTCCAATTCCTGCAGTAGCTTTTCATTTGAATCTGAAATCATAAAAATTGGTCTGTCATCTTATAAGATGTATAGCAATAACCTACTGAATTTTCAATAGTCTACGATTATTTTAAATGCCTGTAGAAAAAAATCTGGAAACTTATTGAATTCACTACGTAAACATACATTTTCCAGTTACATATCTGATTAATTGTTTGTTTGATTGATTAGTGTTGTTTTATGGCATATCAACCCTAAAGGTTTATTTATGCTAAATGTTTCGTCTATAATTATGAGTTGTAACAGAATAATTTCTTAATTTTATTCATAATCCAGTTATAAGAACTCAGTTGTTCACACACAGTTAAATGGTTTCAAGTATTCCTATATAATACTAATCATCATCATCATCATCATTTAGCGCTGTCAGCATGGATCTCCCTAACCTTCCCTCACCAGCCGCCTGTATCGTCCATCGCACCCGGTTGGTCTTCAAAGCTACATCCTGTTGTATATAGGTTCAAGCTGGTCGTCCCGCTTGTCCATGTGAAGGGGTCCATTTGGGTATGTCACTTATGAGTTTGTACCCACTTCTCCAGCATTATCCCGCATGTCTGGTTCGTCTAACTTTGATAGTTTTCCTGATGGGTGGTAGGTGGCTCTACAGTTGTTGCTTTGAGGCTCCAAGACTGGTTCGATATTTCTTGCAGCATTCTTATGTAATTGCCTGCAAGCCTTTTCTCTATACGTTTAGTATAAAAGAATCGACACGACTGCTGCTTGGAAAAAACTGTGTTCTATTTTATAGGTCAGGTCAGAATTCTATATGACCGACAGCCTGCTAGTCCAATGTTGATGTCTGTCTCGGTTGATGTAACACTGCTTCCTAGGTAGGTGAAATTGTCCACTAGTTTCCGAGAACTACCATTTAGTGTGAAGATGACTCTTTGGTTAAAGCACATGTATTCTGTCTTGTCTGCGTTGACATGGAAGCCTATGCCAGCTGCTGCTCGTTCCAGCATATGTAGCTGGGTTTCGTCTTGTGTGGGTGTATTTGCTAGAAGTGCTATGTCATCGGCATAGTCTGCGTCTGTAATTGTTTGTGCGGGTATCTTCTGCTTCTTGAAACTGTTATCATTCATTTTATCAATAGGCATTCTAAGCATGTAGTCTTGGCCGATGATAAACAAGTATGGCGACAATGTGTCGACTTACGGAACACCTGCTACAATGTTGAAGTAGTTTGTGTCTCTCCCCGGAGAGCGGACTTTTCTAAGAGAAATAAATTGATGATACAAATAAATAAGGAATGATATCCCCTTTTAAAAAAGTTAATAAATCAATGATGAAGTGAACAGTTAAGAGAGTCATAAAAATAAGACGAAACATAAAAAGGAATCATCACTATTGATTTTCTTGTAAAAGGTGAAATTCTAAACATTGCTTCCTATTGCCAATGCCTTTGGCAAAATTCACCTTTTTTATTGAATGACTCTTGTATAAATATATACAAATATAAAATTCATGTATGCTTCTTATGATATATAATATTCAGAAAACTATATTCAAGTGATTGGAGTACAATGTATATATATATATATATATATATATATATGCGACTATGCGTAAGTAAATATAGGACACTCGTGTGTCATTTATCGGTGCAAACAGCTATTAAAACTCGAGTTTAAGCAATTACTTTAATGGAATTGGACAGATACTTTTATAGTGAAATTTTATACAACTAAAGCCGATATCATTAGATATTATTCTTTACCAAATTCTTCAGCACTGAAGCTCTATCAGCAAAGCCAAAATAGCAAAAGAAGTAGTATGTCTCCATCCGAAGAACGGACTTTTACTTTTCGTGTTTTTTTAAAACACCAAAGTAATAATCAATTATATTTTCTATTAATCATTCGTTTACGCATAGTTAAAAGCTTTTAAGTTTAACTACTTTAGATTTATAATTCTCCTTATCAGATAAAATAATTTGCTCACATCTGTATTATTTCATAATAATTCACAATAATCCTTAGTAAATGATTGAACAGTACTTTAACCCATGGAAGAAATATTTAAAGATCCTATCCATCTAGTTCAATGTGGACTTGGAAATAATGGCAAAGAACGCGTACTCTAGATTCCCCAAAGCTTCAAAACATGAGTCTAACAATCAGTCGCAGCCTATAGTCATACGGAAGACACTTGCTGCAAAAGTATAGTCGACATATTCTCCAGCACCTGTCGGTAGAGTGTTTTAACATTAGTTATTTAATTCACCAAGAATTCCTCTCTAATACCAAAAAATTGTACACGGCTGTTTGATTTTAAATGACAAATAATTTTTTTAAAAATCCTTTGTTAATGTTTTAATTATTCTATTTGAGTTATAGATGGGACCCAAACAAGTTACTGTCAGAAAGGTCGACTAATGGCAGCCCGATAAATAAAGAAAAGCAAATGGATGCAATGTATATTTTGCTGGGCTATAGAATACACCGACTGCTCCTCTGCACAGGGGTAAGACATCCCAATGCGCGTCATAGATATGACGCTAATAATCAGATGGTGAGGTTCCAGTAATACCGGCACTTTGGGGTATGTGGTCTACCCGTTCATTGCCATTGCTCCTAAGTCCACTCTGGTCCAGAATGGTAGCACCTGATAAAGCCCTATGTATGGGTCAAAAAGAACCAAACTGCATACTTATGCTAAACTGAATTACTTGAAAGAGAACTGTTTTTGTATGTTTGAAATGAAACTGTTTTTGACACTGAAACTGTACTTACGCTGAAGTGAATTGTTTAATATACAACTGTTTTGACATTTAACTGTGAGTAAACAAAATCTACAATTATCATCATCATCACGTCAAACAAGCAAATAGGAAAAACGATCATTGGAGGTATTTGTATGCATTATTTTTAACAATAAAATGATATAAATGCTTTCGTGTGATAATAAAAATTGTTACGTTTATAGTGTACGTTAACATCTTTAGTACTTTTTCTTGACTGATATTTTGAGTTCCGTCAGTCTTTTTCGACTACTGGACTGCTACTAAATTGGAGGGGATTCACTTAAGTCACGAACTAATTAGCTTAACTCTTTAAAACCATCTTGTCTAATAACTTCTCAAGTCTGGATCCCGACAGACTTGTAGCATCTATGTAGTTATCTCAAATAAATACCACGTAATTGCTTTAAGCCACGCAACGTGCTTGCATTTGATTTTCACTCTTTATCTGGATTTTGCTGGTAGTCGCAACATTCCTCTCGTTATCTGTTAATAATAGCTCTGAAAATCTATGTTGTATCCTTTATTCCTACAGTCGAGGAGATAGTAGGCATTCTGACACAGAATTTCGCATCGAAATCTTGACATTATTTACGTGCCAAAATAGACTCGTTCATCTTATTGATCTACTCTCGTTGTATTTGTTTCTTATTCTCTAAAACCATCACTTACCTCTCTCTCTCACCCACTCTTTCTCCCTCTCTCTCTTTCTCTCTCTCTCTCTCTCTCTCTCTCTCTCTCTTTCTCTCTCTCTATATATATACACATACAAGGGTGGGTAAAATTGAATTTGATTCGAATGTTCATTGGAAAAATGGTAATTTTGACGAATTCACTGTGTATCTCAAAGATAATGAAACGTTTCAAATATTCAATTGCCATCAAAGATTTTTTGCTTTTGTTACATTTTAATCTGTGTCTTTTATCCTATTTACCCAACACCTCCACTCGGGCGGGATATGACACAAGGTCAATTTTTAAGCGGAGTTTAACAGGTTTGAATTCAGAGTTTTCCTTCTCCTATACTAGTTGCCTCACCAAGGCTGAAGAACCCAGTCTGCCCTACTATTTACCTATAGCTGGAGGGTGTATAATTGGATTCATATCTTTCCCAATCTGTGTCTTTTATTCTCTCTGCTTTCACTTCTTTTCGTTGGGTTGTGTCTTTTTTTTTTCACAGGTTGTATCATCGTTTATCGTTATTCATTAATTATTTCCTCGCACTATTGCTGTTGTTGTTGTTCTTTTTCTTTTTCTTCTTCTTCTTGTCGGCTAGGGCTGCAGAATACACCAACTCTACCTCTGCAGAGGGATGAGACCACCCAGTGAGTGTTTAGGATATGACACAAACAACATCTGATAGTGAGGCCCACATCCTGGAACGTTAGGGAATGCTTAGTATTCCTTCATTGTCTTCACTCCCTAGTCCACTCTGAAAAGGAACGGTAGTACCTGTAAGCATCCCATCTATGCGTCAAATTGAACCGTTCAACACTTTACTAATTTTTATTATTAGTGGTCATTTGAAACCTTATAGCTGTGTGCAAGTTATTTTGGCTTAGATAGGAATAGTTCATTAACAGAAATACTAATCTTAAATAAGAATATTTAAATCGCTTAACTGTGTGGAAAGCTCTTGCAACCGGTTTAAAATAGTCCCCTACAAACTACTTGCTTTATGGACAAAAATATAAGACCACACTTAAAAATAAAGAAATATGTTTTTTTACAATTTTAAATAATATATATGAAAGCTATTAAGAAATTTCCATCCATTTTTATATGTATATTCACATTCATATATATAAATATATATACCCCTGGACAAGAATATAAGACCACCCTTAAAAATAAAGAAATAAAGATTGTTTACAATTTCTAAATTATGTATATTTTGGCAGCATTTCTTCATTGATATTTCTTTCATTGAACATAATAGACCTTTTTTGTCTACATATTTTTTTGGTAATCTCTTCGCATTGCCGTATTGATCGAATGATATTCGGCGGAAATTGGTTGATAAGCCTTCTAGTGTTGTTTCCCGAGTACTTTCTGCCCGATTTGAGGGCATCATCAGGGGAGGATGTATTACAAAAGTGATGTATCTTTTGTATATACATTACTACTTTGTAAGAAGAGCGGTTGTACTGTTGTATTGTGTAGCGTTTACTTTTCGATTTTGTTTCAATAAATAGCGTCAGTAGCTAAAGACATTAAAGTACATTAGCACTGATTTCAAAATTAATTCTCTTAGGTTTGGGTTGTATGTTCCTTAACATGTAGTTCCTTGAGTATCTCTAGTTTTTGCTTGTTATTTTAATGCTCTAATATTGTTGTGTTTTCGGTAAGAATTTTCCGTAATTCTGTTGTTGGGCAGGAATGGTTTTTTTTTAATGCTGAGCTATGGAACTTGTATCAGAAAGGTGCATTGTAAGTCTTTTCGATAGGGTAGTTGAGGTTAAACCGACATATATATCATTTTCAGAGATGCAATCTCCTAAAGGACATTTGAATTGATATATAACGTTGTTTTTTTGCAAAACTCCAATCGAGGGAGAGGAATTATTTTTAATGACTAAGTTGGTGGTCTTTAAATTATGAAAATGATATATATGAAAGATAAGGCATTAAGGCAATTAAATTTAAAATATGAAGAAATTTCAATCCATTTTTATATGTATATTGGCACTTATGCTTCATTTTGAAATTTTATTTTGATATAAATATAAGACCAATGAGCAGAACTTTAGAATACAAAGGCGCATTTTTTTTATTTCTTAGTTTGTAGATACGCCGTTAGCTTCAATAACCTAAAAAAATTCGGCTAGATATACTATTAACTAATATCTGAAGTTAAACCGACGGTATTTTTTCCATGCATCTAAGATTGCATTTTTGTGTTCAGAAATTGCTGAGTACTGTCGACTCCCTTCATAAACTTTTGCAACCATCCCCACACATTTCCTATAGAATGGACGTCTGGACAGCACACTGAGTGTTCAAGAAGTATTATTTTTTGTCCAAGCAATTATTTCTTTATTACTGATGCATTGTGGATAGCAGCATTATCTTGTTGAAAAATTCATTCTTCTCCACATAGACGCCGCTCTTCTCGTGTGAGAGATAAATCATTTAGTGTCTTCACATAATCTGCTGCTTTTTGTTGACAACTGAAAAAATGTATTTTAAGTTTTCCTGAAGATAAGAAGATGCTCCTCACTGAGCCTTATTGAATAATTTTCTTCTGGAAATTTTTTTGCATGCCAGTACTTCTGAAAGCCACCTGCTCCGCATAAACAGAATTTCTTTTCTTCCAAGAAAACAACTTTTAGCCATTCTTTAGTACTCATGGTTTGATAATGACGTGCATATTCCAATCGTTACTTTTGGTGCTTCATAGTTAACCTTGGACGGTGAATTCTTTTCTAATGCTTAATTTTTTCGTTGTTTAAATGCCTTGTAATTCTTCTTGTAGTCGACAAAGTTTTCTTTTTTATTTCGGGAACAATTCTTCTCTTGAATTGTTGTGATAATTTTTCTGGTCTGTCAGTCGGTTTTCTTGTTCCATACTTATTGGGACTTTTCAAGTAATTGCATATGACGTTTTTACTGTGACTTAAAACCTTCGACATTTTTCTCTGAGAATTTCTCTCTGTTTTCAGATCTGTAATCTCTCCTTTCTCAAATTCAGATAATTTAGTTCCTTTAGGCATTTATATTTTTAGCATTTAAAGTGATTCCGTTTTAATAGATCTTATATCACGTAGACTATATATAATGATTTTTGCTATTAAATTAAGTCTTTTTTCTTTAATTTTTTCGATGGTCTTATATTAATGTCAAATATATGTTTAAAACTTTAGCATAAATGCTAATATTAATACCTAAAATTTAAATGTCCCTTAAACTTATATTTCATATATCTGATTTTCATAATTTAAAAATTGTAAACAATATATTTTTCTTTCTTGAGGCTGGTCTTATATTTTTGTCCAGGGGTATATATATATATATATATATATGTTGGCTGACCCCAGTCGAGAGCGACCCGAAAGGTCTCTTTTTAATAGCTACTACACCAAGATGTAAAGGAAGGGTCTACTTCTTTCTCAGGGATGTTCAACTTAACCATGATTTGTACGTTATTATACTGAGTGTATAGCACGGAATCATCTAGTACCATTTTTTGAGTCTTTAGTATGACTTGACCTGGGATTTGTGGAGTTAAATTACCCAAAAAAATTGATATGCGATTAAAAAAAAGAAACCAAAAACAAAATAGTACTGGAGACCATTTTGACTTAAAGTCTAGCTCTACGGTTGTGAAATCAGATCTCCCGTGTTGACTTTATACGTCAAAATAATAATTGGTCAATACCATGACGTAACAATAAAGAGTCTTCCCAGTGTTTTAATACGTACTGCTCTTAGAAGAAATGATTTCAGCATGGAAATATTATGTCAAGACAATATCGGGATTACATACTTCCTTTCTAGAAATTGAATATTTAGGTGCTATTTTTTTAATATTTCAACATTGCCCGTTGCACCGTTGAAAAGTACTAAATTCTTTGTAGCTATTCTGGTCCAGTCGTCTGGGACTGCAGCATAATCAGATAGCATCTCTCCAGACGAGTAAGACTCAAACAACAAGTGTCCTGGATATGACACTAAATAATCAGATGGTGAGGCTTCAGTAATACTGTATATTATTGCAGAATGCAGAGTACCCCTTTGTTGCCATTGCTCCCAGGTTCACGCTGGCCTGTAGTAGTTGCACCTGATAGGGTCCTATCTATGGGACTAATAGAAATAATAAACTGTGAATTATGCTATACTAAAATGCTTGCAACAGACTTGTATTGACATTTAAACAACGTACTTTTGCTAAACTGAATTGTTTGAAAAAGAACTGTTTTGACTTTTAAACTGGGTACTTCTGCTAAACTGAATTTTTAATAAAACTTCTTCATTTAACTCTGTGTGTTGCCCAGTCGGCTGGGACAGTAGAATATGCCGACTGTTTCCCGGCAAAGCGGTATGACTACTCAACGAGTGTCCTGAATATGACACGAGACAATCAGATGGTGAGGCTTCAGTAATACAGTTGCTTTGGGGAATTCTAACCCCTTTATTGCTATCACTCCCAGGTCCACTCTGGCTCGAAGGGGTAGCATCTTATAGGGTCCTATCTATGGGTCAAATGGAACTAAACTGCGTACTTATGCTAAACCGAATTGTTTAATATTTAAATCGGTGTTAAATGACCCGAAAGGTGTTGATACGTTACAAAACAAAATAACCAACCAACTATTGTAGCTACTCCCGATATAAGTGTTTTTATTGTATAATTAATCGAAGGAAATAGAGTCAGCGAGCCAACTTTAAATCCGATAAGATGTTCTACTTAGCGATAATCCCTTGGTAGAACTGCATAAATTCACATATCACTCTTAGTTATGGGTAAAATATTCAAGTATCCTGGGTTCTTTAGCCTTGCTTCTGCAACAAACTTTGGAGAAGAAAAAAAACCGCTGAACTCAAGTAAGCATAACTTCGTTTAGAAAAAGTAAACTTGAGTCAAATCCTTGCCCGTGGCATAGGGGTTGGGTAAACAAAGGCTCCTAACACAAGCCGGTTATAAAGGCATTTGGATAGACGTATCAACGCATTGGCTGCATCTCCTCGAAGAACCAGTCTACTATCTCAAAAATGGTCATTCTTCTTTGGATCATTCTATTCCTCTATTCATGGGATATCTCTTTTTTATTTAAATTCTGACTGTACTCTTTCTTAAAATCTCTTGCCTTCATGAATCATTTCTTTTTTTATATTATTTTCTTTTTATCTTCCTCTTGTAGATTCCATCTTACTTTCATCTTTCTTTTACTTATTTCCGGGTTTGGTTTTTTTTTTTTTTTTTTGCTTTTCTTGTTTTTTGTTTTTGTTTTTGTTTTTTTACCCTTCTTTCCACAAAGATCACCAAATAACATGAAAACACCGATTACTTCCCATTTCCACACAAAAGCGAAAATTTCCCGCCAATGAACAAATCATTTTATCGTCCGGCTTCGACAAGACCGCGCTAATGTCTGCACACTTTCCATTTTATGACCGTTCCCAAAAGCCAAATGGAAGAAACGGATAACATTTCCACCCAATAAACTAATAAACCAAGCCAGACAAAACTCAGCACAACACCAAACACATCAATAAATATTTTTTTCCATTTGCTTCATATTTTCAGCATTGACTAGAGAAATAATCGAAGTGTCCAACTTGTAGGGCAAGAGCTTGGGACCGAACGACTTTAGGATTAAATAAAGAACGAATTATGTTCCTATCAGGTAAAAGAACAAATAGACGTAAAATCCATGACGACTACATCCAAGTTATTAACTATTTCAATACTAGTTTACACTCGACATCAAAAAGTGGCAGATTTATTTATGAATACTGTAATTGACTTTTTCATAGTCGAGGGTTACCCGAAGGCTCCCTTTTAAATAGCTACTGGACCGAGGTGTAGAGGAGGGTGCAACTACTTTCCCTATGTGTCTTCACTTTACTCCGTACCTTACTATGCTGAGTATAAACCAAAAAAGTATCAAGTACAATTTTTTTGCAACATTGGTATGACTCGACCGAGGATAGAACGCCGGTCTGTTTCCCTTAGCTTCGGCGAATACTCAACCCACAAGACCAATGGCTCGGTTAGAATATCAAAATGATTATATATATATATATATATATATATATATATATATCCAACCTCTCCACCCGAGCAGGATGCAACGCAAGGGACACGAGGTAAAATTTTCAGAGAACTTTAACAGAGTTGATTTCAGAGTTTCCATTTTATTTGACCATACGAAGAGCCCAGCTTGCCCTAAAATTTACCCGTAGCTGGATGCATTATTTTCCCAAGAGTATTATATGAAATGCAAAAAAGCCACTTCCCGGTCTTGAACTTGCGTGGCCATTTCCTACAATTATAAGCGGAACACCTCCATTATATATATATTGTCATCGATAGACACACTGTTTCGTTATATGACAACTCTTCATTGTGGCTATATACGCTAGATGCTCAAAGCTGGGATCGAAACCCGACTGACTTTTAACAGTAGCCGGATATTCTACTGCTCAGCCATGAGGAAACTTAGCGTAACCTAAATGATTTTAACGCATATGTCTCACTTTTGTTTTGTTTAGATTTATACGCTTAAACCAGCCAAATGTGTGAAACGAAGTATCAATTCGGTTTTTTTTAAAAACATTTCCTTAATTTATTCCTCAATTTTGGTTTATTTCATATTTCCCTCTGCAGAGCTTTAAAAAATAATATCATTAACTTAATTTACTTGATTTATTTTACTGAAGGAATATCATATTAAGCAACACTGTTCAGATGTTAAAGAAAAAACGTTTTGCGTTTTTCTCTTAAACTAATTAACAAGGGGGCAGAGTCTCATCAAACGAGACAGACATCAACACGTGACTAGCAAAGGCATGGAAAGCCAACGATAGGTTATCGGTCATATGGAAGTCAGACCTGACTAATAAAATGAAACGCAATTTCTTCCAAGCAACTGTCGTGTCGATACTGCTATATGGATGCACTATAGGGAAGCTAACTAAACCGATGGAGAAAAAACTGTCCTAGAGACAGCACCCCACAAAGCAGCAGTTGTAGGGTCACCTACCACCCATCATGAAAATTATCAAAATTAGACGAACCAGACAGGCAGGACACTGCTGGAGAAGTAGGGACGGGTTCATAAATGATGTACTCCTGTGGACCCCTTCACATGGACGAGCAAAGGCAGGAAGACCAGCTCGAAATTACATAAAGCAGCTCTGTGCCGATACGGGATGTAGCCTTAAGGACCTGCCGGAAGCAATGGATGATTGGGAGAGGTGGCGAGAGAGGTTCAGGGATATACCATGATGATAAATGATGATGATAATTTTTTGCTAAATATATAACGTAAGTGTATATCTTTCAATATGCAAATTCCGTAATTTTTGCTAAGATTTGGTTTGGTTTTACGGCATATCAACCACTTTAGGTTATTTGATGTCAAATTCTGTTTACACATACGTATTAAATATATATATTATTTGTAAACATTGTGTTGACAACGATTTTAACCCAAACTAACATCTTTCTTTTGCAAACTAATAAAAAGTTTCAAGTATTTCTATCTAACAGGAATGATTGTTTTTACTATTAACCATTAGCCATTTGTGTGTACTCAGTTTCAATGTCAAACGGTTGTATTTGAGCCATCGTTTGGACCTTACCAGGTGTAAACCACTCCCGGCTATGGTGAACCTGGGAGTGATGACAATGAAAGGGCGCTCGGCATTTTTCAAAGCTCCAGCATTACTGGAACCTCACCATCAGTTTTTTTTTTTGTTTCGTTAGGGGTCTTACAAATAAGAAACGATGCAGTCGTATTTTACAGCCCCAGCAAACTCAACTTTTTCTCCTAGTATAATATATATATATATATATATATATATATATATATATATATATATACACACATAATCAGCAGCTGTCAGTTAAGAAAGCCAGGCTGACATTCTTCTTGGATATGAAAGGGACCATCACAATTGATTTTGTTAAAGTTTCAACTGCAAATAGTGCTTCCGATTGCCCACTCCCCAGGTAAAAATCATTTTTATTGAATGACTCCAATATATATATACATATAATTGTATATGTATATGTGTGTGTATTTTATGATAACTTAAAAAAATACTTTATGCCATTCACTAAGAAATTAATAAATAGTCTACTCTATTTGAGAACTATGAAAACTCACGTTCTAATATCAGCCGTGTTGTCTTCTCTTTTGAAAGCAACTGCAGGGCTACTCTCAAGGACTACAGGCCCAGGAGGAGAAACCATAACGATACCATTGTTCCTTGACCAGATCTTTAATTGTGACCGCTGTAGAAGGGCCGGCTTGTCTAGCATTAACCTTATCAGCTACGAACCTCCCTACAGTCGCTACAGACTGTCTCCTTCTTGATCTTTCACGAAATATATATATATATATATATATATATATATATATATATATATAAATAGATCTGTTTGTGGATGACTATATATATATATAAGAACGCATGGATGAAGAAAGTTATGAACTGTTTGTGTAAGTACGTTCTAACTCATTGAGTTGCAGAAATTTAAAAGAAAGTAAAGAAAAGTTAATATCCGTGTGTAAAAACCTATTTCAACAGTATCTACTTTCTTATTGAACCTCATTACTCTACTAGATGAGGTAGAAGCAGATAGCGCTTAACTATTTTGTGTCACTCGTTTATCACTAGAGAGAAAATCGGATAGGGATATCGATTTAAATCGCGTTTAAACCAACAGACCTATTGATCCTGCTGCACCGCTGGGGATCATTTGACGATGCCAGAACTGATTCCGAGATGCACCTCCGTTCACCGGTCACGCGTCCTATAGGTGCACTGGGTCACATGGGAGAACAGCCATGGCGGTATAGGCAGTCGCTTTGTGGCATGTTGGACTGGGAGTGTTCAGTATCTTCCAGCTGTCACGATATAACTCGCTCCCATAATGAAGATCGTTATCACCACCTCCACTAACACCATCACTATAAAACCACCACAACCAACAGAAACTAAATACTGTTATCACGCTTATGGTGACCTCACTCTCAACGCTACCGGCTATATCAAGACTACTTCTATTTCTCCCATCAGCATAATAGTGATTATCTCGACAGGTACTACAATCAACTCTACGCCAATCACTCCAGCTGTCACCAGCTTCTCCATAAAGAACAATTGTATAACGATCACTACCACCTAAACTTGGGAGTGTCCTCTTAATTTAATGGTTGAAATACTGGGATGTAGAATCGTAGTAAGCGAGTTCGAACTCCAGTGAAGCTATTACCTTCATTTTCGGAGGTGCCCGTGGTGTAATGGTTATCGTCCTAGGGAATGGACACGGTGACACGAGTTCAAATCCTTGACGAGGCTGCATTTCACATAGCACTAATACCCTTGGGAAAGGTATGTATCCAATTATTCTCCCTCCAGCTATTGGTAAATAGTAGGGCAGACTAGATTCTTCAACCTAGTCTATGAGAAGGAAAATTTTGAATTCAATCCTGTTAAACTCCGCTTAAAAATTGACCTTGTGTCATATCCTGCTCGAGCGGATGGGTTGGTAAATATGTATTACCTTCATTTTCGGATGAATACCCTTGGGAAATGTATGAACACCCTTATCCTTGCTTTGGCTAATATAGTACCACTGATCTTCTTTTAGAAGAAAGGCTTTGGCATTAAATAAGGTTGATAAACCAAATCAAAACATCTAAACTAAGCCGTTACCACTGACTAATATCAAAACTATCATCGTTATCTTACCGCCATTACTATCGTCGTATCTTTGAGGCATATCCTTAAAAGCCATTACTCAGTAATGACCACCACACCAAGGACTGTCAGCTTTAGGATACGCTGACTATATATCCTGAAGAGGGGAAAGATCCCACGAAGCTTGTCCTTGGCATGACACTGAACTGGATCTGATTATGAAGCTCTTGTTAAAGAGATCTGGGAAATATGGAGTATTCCATATTGGCATTAGCCTAGTTTTACTCTGTCGAGCTCCGTCTATGGGTCTCATAGGTTTGTTTAAAATTTTTCATAATCAATCGATCTATGTACCAAAAGAAATCTCTTACGAAACAGTTAGAAAAATGTAAATATTAATGAACAAAGTACTTGATTCCCTAACCTCAAGGTATAAAATATTCATACATAGGTTGATATGCCTTTAAAATCAATATATCTATCAACCTAAACCTCTGAGCTGTTTTCAAAAACAAAGTTCCCCCACGAACAGCACAACAAAATTCCACCTTTATAACAACTTACATCATTAGCACAAACAGCTTGTACTAATACCCTGGAAAAAGGCATCCGACCATCTCGTGTCCCGAAAGTTATTGGCAAATAGTTAAGCATACATGTTCTTTTGCTTTGATCCAACAGTCTAGAAGAAGGACAATTTAGAATTACAACCAGCTGTATTACCCTTGAAAAGTGACCTTGTGTCATATCCTGCTCGTTATGGAGAGAGTTAGTAAATACATCCATTATCAACATCACAATCGTTAACACCACCAGAAAAACTTCCATCGCCAACGCAACAACACCCAAACCACAACAACCAGAAGTTTTGAAATTAACAATCACACCACGATCGACACAATTGGTTTACATGGCTTGAACCAGGCCGTCACTCACTATGCATTCAGTTTCTTATATATCAAGAACACTCTAGCTATTAACAATACAATCAAGAGCAGCAAGTCTCTTGCCAGTATTAGAAACACGTATACCAACATCATCACAAATCAAACATCTAATAGCAACCCTCACCGAAAACAAACCCACACCCACTATAAACAACACTAAAGTGATCGGCATTCCCACGTCCTCTTATAATGCCATCCTCACTTCTACAACCACTACACATACTGACGGCGTAAAACGTTTATTGTCCAAAGAAATGAAATCGTCGTCCCAAGTTCAAATACTGAACGAGGCCATTTACGCTTCACTTCGCTGTAATGACCGGGAGAAAGGCATAGATCCATCTACCCACCACCCCTTTTACAGGTAATTTGTAAAGGAATACTGTTTTTATTCGATTTGTTTGAGTAATCTAGAAAGACCTCTTTGAATTTAAACCAGCTCTACTCTACTAACAAATTTACTTTGTACCATATCATCCGCGAAAGAAAGAAGTTAGATTCGTGCGTACTCGCTGTTTCAAAAGGTTTAATATCATTTGAGATTTTTGTACAGGGTATTTAGAAAAAAAGGGTATTTCGTAATCCAATAACTTGACCAATTCTCGTTTATTTAGTCTAACAGAATCAATTCAAAAGCATATCAATAGTTTAAACGCCTTTTCTTTTCTAATGATACGAATTTTAATCCAGAAAAGAAAAATATATTACATTAAGTATAGAATGTTAATTTTTCTTTACATATACTGAGATCGTTTAAATGAGAATTGTTTAAGTTATCCGATTACAAAATTGCTCCGATTGGTGTCCTTGTTTGATGGTATATAAACCTTAGAAGTTTATTCAATCCAAAGAACATCCTTGTTGAAGAAGAGTAGCAGTGCTATTTAACCGTCAGCAGTTAAAACTTCTTTAGTACGTTGGTTGGTTGGTTGGTTGGTTGGGTTTTATAGCTTATCAACCTATGTAGGTTATTTAACTTCAAATTCATTTTTATTCAAAATAATCAGATCTATTTCAAACAATTCAGTTTAGCATGAGTACACAGTTTAATTGTCAAAAACATTCAGTTTATTCAAAGTTATAATTCAGCTAATTCAGTTCAGTGTAAGTACAGTTTCAATGTCAGAACAGTTCAATTTCAAACAATTTCGTTTAGCATAAGCACGCAGTTTAAATGTAAGTATGGTTTAATTGCCAAAGAAATTTCTTTTTCAAGCTATTCAGTTTAGTCAAACAATTCAGTTTAGCATGAGCATGCCGTTAGTTCTATATAACCCATAGATATGTCCCTATCAGGTTCCACTACGCAGGGCCAGAGTAGACCTGGAAGCAATGGCACTGAAAGGTTACTCCGTATTCTCCAAAGACCCAGCATTACAGGAAATTCACAATCAGATTGTTTAGTGTCATATGCAGGACACTCATTGGAGGGGTTTACCTCTCTACAGAGGTGCAATTTGCGTATTCTGCAGCCCCAGCCGACTGGGCAATACCCAGAGTTAAATGTCAAAACAGTTTTATTTCAGATAATTCAGTTTAGAATAAGTACACAGTTTAAACGTCAAAACAGTTCTATTTCGAGCAATTCAGTTTAGCATAAGTACGCAGTTTAAATGTCAAAACAGTTCTATTCTAAACAATTTAATTTAGGATAAATACGCTGTTTAAATGCAAAAATCAGTATTGGAAAGGAAGCATGGTTTAGTTCTATTTAACCCATAGATAGGACCCATATCAGGTGCTACCACTCAGGGCCAAAGTGGACCTGCAAGCGATGGCAATAAAGGGGTACTCTGCATTCCCCAAACCTCTATCATTACTGGAACCTCACCATCATTGTTTAGTGTCATATCTAGGACACTCGTTGGTGGGGGCTTACCCTCTGCAGAGAAGCAATCGGTGTATTCTACAGCCCCACCCAACTGGGCAATTTAATACTACGGTGTTGCAGTATAGCACGTTAGCCACTACTCCACGAAGATTCTCTTCAATTACGAAATGATGCCTAATTTTTTGAGACACCATGTACTATTTCTATCACATTCACAACTATAAGAAAAATCCACGTTACATCAAAACCTATCATCACAGCTCCAACAATATTACCCCACCGCGGTTTTCAAATCCACCAGTTTCGTTGCTGACATTCTAGTTCTGGCGAAGATATGAGATAAAAACTGCAGAGTGCATTTGTTGTCTTGTGATGACGAAAAAAAAAAGGCAGATAAAGAAAACGTTCATCTATCAGATTTTCAACGGTGCAGTGAATTTGAACCACGTGCATGACAGCAAGATTGTCGTTCTGTGACAATTTAAGCTACGCTAAGTAAAAACTTTTTTTTTGTTGAGGAAAATAATACAAATACCCATAAAATGAATAATCTACGCAATATCCTCAGTCTCCGCCTATCTCTCTCTCTCTCTCTATATATATATATATATATATATAGACTTTTGTGCAAATAAATAAATAAATGAATCTATCTATCTATATATCTATCTATCTATCTCATTTTTACATAACACGAAGTGTACTTTATCTCTCCATCTATCAATGTTTATATATACGATATTTCTACATACCTTATTGCCACTACTATCTATCTACCTATCTATGTTTATATATATTCATTGTTCTACATAACTCGTAGTATCTATCTATCTATGTTTATATATAACGCATTTCTACATGCCTCATTGTGTTCATTATATGTCTACCCATCGATCTAAGTTTACACATACTCATTCTTCTGTATAACTCATGGTGCCCTTTATCTATCTATCTCTCTATCTATCTATGTTTATACATACCTCGTTTTACATTTCTCATTGTGTACATCTATCTATCTATCTATCTATATCTCTCTATCTATCTATCTTTCTACACACACAAGCACACACACACACACATATATATATATATATATATATGTTTACAAATACCTCGTCTTACATTTCTCATTGTGTACATTATCTATCTATCTATCTATCTATCTCCGTTTATATATACCTCATTGCATCCATCATATATCTACTTATATATCAATGCTTATACATATCTGTTTTTCTACATACCCGTTTTTGCCCATAATATATCTATCTATCTATGTTTGCTCCTTATGCAATGATGCAAAGTATATGTAAGTACGTCAATAAGTCAATCAAGAAAAGAATAAATGACCTGCATTCTGTGATGAATATTAATCATACATATATTTACCAACCCTCCGCTCGGGCAGGATATGACACAACGTCATTTTTATGCGGAGTTTAACAGATTTGAATTCAGAGCTCAATCAGTTGTATGACCAACTTTGGACTTAACACCCACGATGCGAAACCTATAATATTTGTTGGAGTATTATAGGATACACATTTCTTCTAGTCTTAAAATAAGCAATAAAAACATACATAAGAACATTCTAGAAATTTTGGATCAAACCCGCATTAGCATTTAAATTACATTTTTATATTTTTCAACCAATCAGCTAAAAACATGGAATAGAACATTCTAGAAAATTAGGATCGGAAGTGAACTAACAGAAAACATTTAGTCTCGAAAATAAAATAGTAAAATACAAATCTGACTGGTCATTAAATGTCTACGCGCCAAGATTTTGGACGATTCTTTGATCCACCTGTAGGATATGAATAACACAGAGTTAGGAAGCCAGACACACAAGACACAAGCTTACACACAAACGAAGACACAGACGAACACAAGTCCCTAAGCCAGTAGCCGATACTATGTCCAACCAATTCCTTTCCTTCCTCAACTAAAGTTCATGACCTCTTTTCAAATGGCCGAGAATTATATTCAAAAGGAAAACCCGACAAACTTCTTTCATCAACGAGACACGCTGTCGCCCAAATCATAAAACCTGCTATAAACTTAATGTAAGTAAGAACGACTTATTTACGGACTCTGATAACGTGAACATACACACATCTTTCAACAAATTTATTCTCTTCTTCAAACTTTATTTTCCAAAAGACCATTTACACATCATGTATTTTGTTTTTCATATTCTGTTATATGTATATTAAATTGTTTGTTATTTAATGTTCGTTGTGTTCTATTCCATTTCTTTTGCGCGATTGTAAAGTTTTTGTGTTGTATTTGTGGTGGGAATAATTTAGAGAGCAATCTACTGAAATAACCAAATTACATACTCCCCCCCACAAGGTGACGTAGTTGTTTAATATAATGTTAGTATAATATATGTTAGTATAATAGTTCAGTTATTACATAATTAACTCTTTATTTCAATGTGTATATTTTCCTTACAGCGAAACAACGTATACATAGCAAAACACAGACATACACACTAACACACACAACTATTTATATATATAGTCATCCACAGACAGACTGTTTCGTTCTATCAGAATTCTTCAGTGTGGCTAGACACGCAGGACGCTCGGAGCCGGGATCGAAACCCGACCAACTTTACGCTAGACTGCGATTCAGACCCCTCGTCCACCAAGCAGTCCATGTTGGCTAAGGGAATTTTAAGGTATCTTATTTTTAGAAACAGCAGCAGCAGCCTTTGTTTACATTTTTTTATACCCTATCGGCTACCAGAGTGCTCAATTCTTTCGAAGAGCTTCGCATTACGCTAGCGGCGGCCGGCAATTCCTTCGCCAGAGAGCTCAACCCCCATGGGGGAGTATATATATATATATATATATATATATATATATTATATGATTTTATTTTTTCTAATAATTATACAGAAAAAGAACATATTATCGCAGAGCAAACGACGATCTAAGTTTAGATACCGAAGACACAGAGTGTTGTAATTATCTTAGCTCTGGAGGTGCCCCTGGTGTAATGGTTATCATCGTAGGAAATGGACACGACGACACGAGTTCAAATCCTGGACCTGACTGATAGCATTTCACATAGCACTAATACTCTTGGGAAAGGTATGAATCCAATTATTCTCCCTCCAGCTATGGGTAAAGAGAAGGGCAGACTGGGTTCTTCAGCCTTGGTGGGGCAACTAGTCTAGGAGAAGGAAAACTCTGAATTCAAACCTGTTAAACTCCACTTAAAAATTGACGTTGTGTCATATCCTGCCCGAGCGGAGGGTTTGGTAAATAGGATTATCTTAGCTCTGCGGTATTTTTCTTTTGAACTCTATTTCGTTTGTAACAGTTTTTTCTGTAATTTTTTTTCAAACTGAGATCATTTTTTCATACAAGAGTTAAACTACTTACTTATATTTCAAAACCCAATCGGCTGGAGCTGTAGAATATACCGACAGTTTCTCTGCAGAGGGTTAAGATCCTCCTCAACAAGTATCCTGTATATGATGCTATACATACTGATGGTGAGGTTCCAGTACTGCTGGAGCTTTGTGGAATGCAGAGTACAATTTTATTGCCATCACTCTTTGTTCCATTCTGGATTGTAGTGGCAGCACCTGTTAAGCTCCTATCTATGGCTCAAATAGAACTGTTTGACACTTAAACTGAATGCGAACAAATCACTTACACTAAATTGAGATGTTAGAAATTGAATCGTTTGATCATTTAACTGTGTGTAATGACTGATATTCAATTGAATTGTTAGGGAACCATAGCAATACTTGGAACCATTTCATCATCATCATTCATCATTATGTCGTACCGCTAGCACGGATATCCCTGACCCTCTCTCGCCACTTTTCCCTCTCGTTCATCGCCCCCGGCAGGTTTTCTGGGCTACATCCTGTATCCTCACATAGCAGCTGTATGTATGTTCGAGATGTTCGTCCTGCTTTTTCTAGGCCATATATAGTGGTCTATTGGAGTACATCATTTATGAGCTCGTCCCTGCTTCTCCAGCAGAGTCCTACATGTCTGGTTCGTTTAATTTTGACAGTTTTCGTGATGGGAGACAGGTGGCCGTATAGTTGGTGCCTTGTTCGGTTTTGCCGCCAGGACTTGTTCAATATTGCTCGCAGCATTCTTGTGTAATAGCCGTTTAGTTAGCGTCCAAGAAGTGCATCCATACAGCAGTATCGATACGACCGCTGCCTGTAAGAAACTGCGTTTCATTTTATCGGTCAGGTCTGATTTCCATATGATTGATAGCTTATCGATAGCTGTCCATGTCTTCGTTAGCCGCGTGTCGATGTCTTTTTCGGTTGATGGGCCACTGCTTCCTAGGTAGGTGAATTTGTCTACTAGTTTCAGAGAGGTTCCGTCTAGTGTGGAAATGTCGCCTGTTTGGTTGTAGCACATATATTCAGTTTTGAGTGCATTGACATGGAGGCCAATGCCTGCGGCGGCTCGTTCCAACCTATACATTAGAGTTTCGGCTTATATATATATATATATATATATATATATATATATATATGGAACCATTTAACTGTGTACAAATGAATGAGTTATGTTGAATAGAATAATTCGTGTGAAATGGAAATATTTGATACTTTTAAACTGTGTTCAAAAAATGAGCTCAGACTCGTTTAAAGATGATATCAACAAAATGTTTAAAATTGTATATATTTCATATATATTTAAAAAGAGGATTTGGCATTGAAAAACCAACAATGATTGATATGCCTTAAAATCAAATCAGACCAAACCAATTACTTATATCTTAAATGTCTTGCATATTTCATTTGTCGAATGTTCTGCCAAAGGGCTGTATTTTAAATTTCAAATCCTATTGCAACTACTGGTCCCCTCAGGTTCATGGTTAAACACTGCATGAAGTTACTAGAGTTAAAAGTGTGGAATAAAAACGTTTTGTGTTATTGGATCATTCTTTTTTGAAAACACAGTCACGATCAAAAGTGTGGGACACTATATATATATATATATATATATTGTCAAACGGCCATCTTTTTCTTGTCATGCAAATTTCCTTTTTTTTATATTTTACAATTTTTACACATCCATCGTTGATTTACATTCCTAATATCATCCTGCATCGTCTAAAATTATGGTTCATTCGAACCAAAATGCTGTAGTATCGACTTTGCTTCTCTATAAAGCCCTCCGTTCATTAGGATTACTTTGTAGTCTATTTTTCTTGACAAATTATCGGATTATAATACATTATTTTCTTCAATATATATATATATATATATATATATATATATATATATATATATATATATATAATACATTATTTTCTTCAATATATATATATATATATATATATATATATATATATATATAATACATTATTTTCTTCAATATATATATATATATATATATATTTATATAATACATTATTTTCTTCAATATATATATATATATATATATATATATATATAATACATTATTTTCTTCAATATATATATATATATATATATATATATATATATATATATATATAATACATTATTTTCTTCAATATATATATATATATATATATATATAATACATTATTTTCTTCAATATATATATATATATATATATATAATACATTATTTTCTTCAATATATATATATATATATATATATATATATATAATACATTATTTTCTTCAATATATATATATATATATATATATATAATACATTATTTTCTTCAATATATATATATATGTATATATATATATATATATATAATACATTATTTTCTTCAATATATATATATATATATATATATATATATATATATATATATATATATATATATACAGTGTCCCACGATGTATATATATATATAGAGAGAGAGAGAAAGAGAGAAAGATTAGTTGATTGGTTGATGGATTTTGATAGTATGTGAACTCGTCTAGGGTTATTTTATGCCAAGAGGTAAAAGATTACGAATAATTATACGTCTCTAATTTTTTGCTGTTAATAGTCGTAGTATGTTAACATCGTCGGGGATCGTGTTTAGGGGTTATTTTGTGTGGTATTGATCCATTTTTAGATTGATATGTTTTGTTATGACTTAGTTTCGAAGTAGGAAGGTTGATATTAATCTAAGAAACCATACCTAATTAATAAAGGAAATTGAAATACCATAACTAGAAAATCCTGCGAACACTTATACATGACATACGTAAAAACTGGACAATTGTTTCGTAAGTGTTCGCTGGATTTTCTGGTCACGGGAATTCAATTCACAACATAATTCCTCTACTTAAAAAAAAAAATAGAACTAATTTATAAAATTGTTCATTTTCATTTTTTATTCATTAGATATAAGCAAAATATCATAAAACATGGACTTGATTCGTAAGTAATTTTTATCTGAATTTCAGGCGCAAATGAGGAAACGTGTTTACATTGTTGTTTAACCCTTGTTTTTGTTATATTTACCCAAAACTGAGGGTAAAAAAGTTACATGCCTTTCCCAAGAGAATTAGTGTTGCGTATCACCCACCTTTTTCCACACAATGAAAAAGTCCATCTGCCATATATATCAGTAGCTACTAATACCAGGGCAGACGAGAATGTGAAGAGCAGCTTCTTATGGGAATAGGATTAGAGCGTTGGAAACTGGAGATCGCACTAGAACACCTTACTTGCTACCGTAATAACGGAAGCCAATACTATCGTTCGACTATATCTTTATTCTGTATTCACTAATAATATGTTCTTGTCTCCTAATAGTCTCTCTATTGTATATACTTTTTTCTGAGAATATATCTCTATTCCCTCTCTTATCGTGGTTTGTCCTTTATTTAATATTACAAGTGTTCACTTACCAGAACGCAACAATTAGCATGAAGTAAAATCCTATTTTACTTCTCTTGGATATGAACTCGGAGCGCCGAGTAATTTTCCTACGATGATATTCATGATGCTAAATGTGCCTATTTGGTGTGATGACCGATATTATATCAAATGACACATTTATATTTGTCTTCAATGTAGACTTTTAGAAATTCTTTATTTAAGGTTTTAAATTCTTTCAAATTGATTCTTAGAAATTATTCTCCATTACTGAAATTTTATGACAGTTGGCTGATTAACTAGAAAAATAAATAAAATGAAACTGCAATAGTTTCCTAATTGTTAAGACATCCAATCAATACACAATTTGGATGTAATTTGCTAAAGTTACGAAGGAATGTAATAAATGTAATATTTATGCATATAACTGGATTGTTTTATTTTCACCACTGAAATATGTATTATTTTTAACGCTTCTCGACAAAACAACCATATATGGCCGGCCTAACATATATATGACCGGCCTATGACGATGTGCAATTATGTGAGAGATCTTATCATCACTTTATGAAATCTAAAGCCACTGACGTCTGTTATTTAATATTTTCTTTTATTCATTGCAGCATTCCTTCTCTGAAATCAATGCACTTGCTTCTAACCAAATTTAATAAAGCTATTTCAAGGGTATCATCATCATCATCTTCATAATCATCATCAAAGCGTACTGACAGCATGGATACTTTTATCTCTCTCTCTCTCTCTCCCTCTCCCTCTGTTTCATCATCTATCCATATCAATCATCGATGGGGATGTCCTCGTGGTGTAACGGTTAAAGCAATGGACTGCGGAGTCGTAATAAGCGAGTTCGAACTCCAGTCATGCTATTACGTTCACTCTCGGATAAATACTCTTGGGAAAGGTATGAACCCCCTTATCCTCCCTGCTGTGGGTAAAATATTACCACTATTGTTCTTCTCGAATGATTGCTTTGGCATTAAATTGCCCACAAAGGTTGATATGTGATTAAAACAAAAAAGAACAAAAAACAAAAACAAATCAGTCATCGATGTTATTAAGTCCTCAAAACGTCATCTAGTTTTCCATACAGAACTGATGACTATAAGTTGGTGTTTTTTTCTGGTCAATCAATTGTGATGTGTTGCCGGCCATTGGATAACGTTGCTGAAGAGTTCATCATAAATCCAACAGTTCCAATCATGTCTGTCTTATTTGGATGGTTTGTGAGATGGGAGTCAAGTGGCCGTAAAGCTGTAGTTTTCTAGGATGATGCTTCCAGGATTCATTCAAAACAACATACAACGACCTTGTGTAGTTCCCATCAAACATTTATCTTGGCGTTTCCATAGAAGGGGGTGTCCTCGTGGTGTAATGGTTAAAGCGATGGACTGCGGAATCGTAGTAAGCGAATTTGTACTCCAGTCGCACTATTACGTTCCCTTTCGGGCAAATACAAAATATGAACCCCCTTAAATGACCAACAAAGGTTGATATGCCATTAAAAAAACAAAGAAACCAAAGAAGAAAGAAAATTTCCATAGAATCAAAGCGGTGAAAGCATACAGTAGTACTGGCATGGCTACAATTTCGAAAAAAGTGTAAATATTCAATATAAATTTGTTCAATATTTTTTCTTTCTATTTCAAATGGGTTTCAGATTTAAAATTTATTTTCCTTAAAAATTACAAATTTAGAAACAAATTCATTCTGAATTTTTTTAAACATTTGTTTTTTTCAGAAATCACACTTTATTTTGTATTTCAAAATCAGAAAATAATTTTTAGTTTTCAAAAAAAAAAAAAATTAAAAAAAATCAATACTAAAAGAATAGAGATATTTTAAGTACAATTACTGAGAATTTTACCGTAAAAATGCATTGAAAATCAGGAAGCGGTTTTGTCGGAGATCAAGAAGGGAAATAAAGGTCATTGAAAAATTATTGAGGACTTTACTATAGAAATGCGTTGAAAATAAAAATAAAAAATGTCGTTGGTCACAAATTGAAGTAAACTTTATATGCATATGTATATATTTTATGTATGATGAAAATTCATGGTTAAAGATTTTACTAAAGAAATGAATTGAAAATCAGGAAAAATAACTGTCTCTGATCAGCAAAAAAAGTAAATTACACTGAAAGAATTATTATGCTGTATATATAATGGGAATACATTGCAAAATATTTACCATGGAAATGTTGTCAAAATCAAAAAAAAAATTGTCAGTTGTCTGGAAGTAAAGTAAATGTTATAGAGAAAATGAATATATCATATGCGTATCGTAGATCCATTGTTAAGGAATTTAATACAGAGAAGAATTAAAATAAGTATGCTATAAAATTAATTGAAAATCAGAATGTCAGTGATTACTTGTGTCAATAAATTAAAACAATAATTAATGATCAATTAAAGGTAATGATTTTTCCTCTTGAAAAACATTATAAAGCTCGTTCGCTCAGAAAACATTTTGTTGATGGCTATGCGAGAGTAACGCATTTAAAATTGTCAATGGTCATGAATTTAAAAAACATTTCAAAGAAATTAATTCTACCTGTATAATTGTTATTAATATAAGCAGCGACAACCTTTTATCTCAGAAAGATGATAGAGCAGCGGGTAGAAATGCAGAAGGAAGTGCAATAGACACAGGTATAAATTATGAACAGAAAAAGCAAGAAAGAAAAGCTTACGAAACGGAAGTAAAAGGAAAAAAGCAATTTATCAAAAGTTATGAAAATTCTTATGTATTTGTTACGCCTTAAACATGATCAATATGCGTTATGTGAACAATGAGATACCATCTGCTTTAAATTCTTTTCAGACATAAACACGTTAAAAGCGACCAGTAACAAATAGATCAATGAATACATATCTACTCCAGAAGAAAGAAAATAGAAAAGATAAAAGGTGAGAGGGTGATAGCCTTGTTTTCGTGACTCGTCAGATCTTCAATATATCAGTCTTACAGCGTATTATATCTATAAGTTGAATTCGAGCTTTTCATTGTTTTGTTGTTGCTTATGTCATACAAGCACATCATCGCATAACTGCGGGGAGGGTGTTCTCTAAGCAAGGTGTCACATCTGCATGGCAACATTAAACTGATTTTTTTATGCCGGTACGGTGACATATTCCAAATGGGTCATACTACCTTTTTATTAATTCAGCGCCCACCTCCACGACCTATCACCCTAATTTTCTTAAAGAATAAACCTGTCATCATTTGTCGCAGCTAATCGATTCTTTCCGCCCTTCCAGCCTTCGTTTACTTATTTTATTTGCTCAATATCTTCAAAATTTAGCATTGTTTTGAACAGATGATGAGACTAGCACTCATTACGCTAACAGCAATGGTCTTCGAGATGTGTAAGCTGAACAATATCCATGACGTAGATGATGAAGCTATCCTCTGACTACAAAGATTTCCTTGACTCTCTCTCTCTCTCTCTCTCTATCTATCTATCTCTCTAGCTCGTTTGGCTGTCTCTAGTCGTCTGTCTCTAACGGTCATCGATCCTAGTAAGACCTCTAGATGGCATCCAGTTTCTGTACAGAACTGATGCATGTTCTTTTTTGCAGGTCATCCAACACTGGTGGGTCCATGAATAGGAATCCATCGTGGAACTTTTGTTAGAAATGTGTCCTTACTTCACAATCCGTGACCAGTATGTCTTACTAGTTTTACTTTGATAGTTTTAAGTAATATAATGGCCGAGGGATTTCGTTTTATGCCTTTAGGTTTAGTTAGGCTGAGAACCTATCGGCTCAGTAATGGGTTACTTAGGTGCAACATTAACGCAGGTATTCACGCACGTGGGCGGAGCGGACGTGTCACTCAGAGATGTCACAATTGCCCAGATTGGAAACGGTGCTAGAGAGTGTGGGTGACGTCACGCACTGGAAGTGCGCGGAGGATTTGGGGGAATTTGGAAAAAATCAGCGAGTTCAGTTCAGCCTCGGGAGAAGATGGTTGGCTTTCGCTTGCTCGCCGAAGCCAGGCCAGTGGCCTTGTGGCGGGTACCACACGTGTTGGGGTGTTGGGGGGGTGGAGAGATGGAAAAGCCAGAATAGAAAGAATGTGTATCTATCTCCTTATGTCGAAGAACCTTTAAACTCAAAGTTAAGAAATAGTTTCGTACCTGAACTATGAAGTCGTAAGTGTTTTTCGTGTTTCGAGATTCCTATGATCTATGAATATATGTTTTGAACATTTTATGTACGTTTCGCATATCCGTATCATGGGTATGCTACATTTGTACGGCAATTTGAATACTTATTCTGCTGTGTTATCCATCTGCATTTCATTTCATTAATCTTCTTTCTTTTCTTCAACGCCTGTATTGAAATACAGTTTTATAGATAGTATTTAATTTCTTTGAAATGTTTGTTTAATTCGTGATCATTGACGATTTTCTCTGCAATAAAGTCATTAAAGAAACAATCGTATACGAAATAATACATACCCACACGCAGACACAAACATTCTTTCTAACACACACACACACACACATACGGACCTTAACTTGGATGTGAGTTTTCCTTGTTTCTGCAAAAATATACAATAAAAAGTTATTTTTCCGTGATTCTTCAGTCTTCATTTCTTTTTGTTTTTTTCTTTCTTCATGTGTTATTTTTCTATCTTTCTTTCATTCATTCATTCTTTTTTCTTTCCTGCTGCTTTTATCTATTTACTTTTATCTCGCTTTTTCTTAGTTTCAGTTTTCATTTTTTAATTAATTCGTTCGGTTTTTCTTTCTTTCTTTTGTGCTTTCCTTCTGCCTTTTGTCTGTACTTTTTTTTTGTATCTGTCTTCATTTTCCATTCATTTATTCTTTCTTTCTTTCTGTTTTGCTTCACTTCTATTTATTTCTTCTATTTCTTTTGTTTCGTTCATTCCTTCGTTCTTTATTTTTATGCTTTCTTCGAGTCTTAATTTTAATAGTCTTTTTTTCTGCCTTCATTTTTCTTTCTTTTTTGTATTCCTTTCTTTTCGGATCTTTTTGTCTTGATATTTGCTATATGACTTTGCTTTTTTTCGTTCATCCTCTATCTATGCATTTTCTTTCTTTCTTTCTTTCTTTCTTAATCCAGTCGGCATGTGCTATAGAAAAGGCAGACTGCATTCCTGCAAAAGAGTTATAAAAAAGATAAAGTTGACGACCGTAGTCTGTGGCGACCATAAGCCTCCCTTTTCAATAGCTACTACACCGAGGTGTAGGGCGGCGCTACTCCTTTCCCTGGATTGCTCTACTATACCCTTGATTCATACCTTATAATACCGTGTGTTAATCAAGGAGATATCAAGTACCATTTCTTAATGTCTTTGGTATGATGCGACCTGGGATTGAACCTAGATCTCCCAGATCATAGGCGAACATTCTACTCACTTGACCAATGAGCCGGTAAATGAGTAATACAAACCAAAAAAAAAAAAGTGTCTTAGATATGACTTCGTCTGATGTTTAAACACCAGTCCTGGGACATTTATATTACTTCCAAGTCAAATCTGAGCCGGGTGAGGATCCCATTTATAGGTCAAATCATCATCATCATCATCACGTCATGCTATCAGCACGGATATCCCTAACCCTCTCTCGCCACCCCTCCCTATCGTCAATGGCTTCCAGTAGTTCCTCAGGGCTCATCTACACAGAGCAGCTGAATGTAGGTTCGAGCAGTCGTCCTGCCTTTGCTCGGCCATGTGTAGGGGTCCACAAGAGTTCATCACTAATGAGCTCGTCCCTACTTTTCTAGCAGAGTCTCGCTTGTCTGGTCCGTGTAATTTTTTTATTGTTTTCGTGATACTTTACCAACCCCTCCGCTCGGGCAGGATATGACACAAGGTCAATTTTTAAGCGGAGTTTAACAGGTTTGAATTCAGAGTTTTCCTTCTCCTAGACTAGTTGCCTAACCAAGGCTGAAGATATCAGTCTGTCCTACTATTTACCCATAGCTGGAGGGAGAATAATTGGATTCATACCTTTCCCAAGGGTATTAGTGCTATGTGAAATGCAATCAGTATCGTCCAGGATTTGAACTCTTATCGCCGTATTCATTTCCTACGGCGATAACGACTACACCACGGCACCTCCATTGTTTTCGTGATGGGTGGTAGGTGACCGTATAGTTACTGCTTCGTTGGGTGTTGCCTCCAGGACTTGTTCAATACTGCTTGCAGCATTCTTATGTAGTTGCCGTCAAGCTTTTTCTCCAGCCGTTTAGTTAGCATCCATGAAGTGCATTTATATAGCAGTATCGACACGACCGCTGCTTGGAAGAAACTGCATTTCATTTTATTGGTCAGAAGTCAGACTTGACTGATAAAATGAAAGGGTCAAATACAACTGTTTAATTATTTTCTATACTGCAAGGGATTTATCTGTGTCAAATGAAACTATTCGTGAAATATAAAAATGCATTAAACCATTAACTGTGAGTAAACAAATGAGCCCTGATTCAAGAAAAATTGTTGCGTAAAACTATATATTTCTTTCCTCTTTATATATCAACACTCACATCGGAAAAGCATGGACTGCTAGCCATTGACAGGTTTTCGAACAAATGAGAATCTGATCTCTGTTGCATACTATAACCATAACGATATCAATCACAACAGTAATACAATACATATACAAATACTGGCTGACTCTTTCGTTTCAGATAAGAACGGGTTTATTAACTTCTGACTTCAGTTCATGGCGACATGAGGAGTGAGACACAATTCTTAAAAGTCTTTGCAAGCCATACTATGCTAACTCCATCCTAACGTGCGGCATATCTTGTGATGTCTAAGATCTCTGTCGGTAGAGATCCGAAAAACCCAACTACATCTTTCAACGGTCAAAATCCAATTCCCACCACAATGGTCCAATCACAACTGACTCTTTTCAAAATCCTTAAATTATCAGGACCATCTCTTCTGGGTATGACGTCATCCACACTCCAGCTCATTTCCTGTCTGGGCGTTTATTATGAGAAATGGTGATTGTCATATCCTTTGCGCACGAGCGTAACTGCACCAAATGACTATGCACCTGGACTTAAGAGACTCGAATAGTTCAAAACCTAATCAAACTGAATGATAAAATACAATTAACGAAAAATGATTAATATAAAAAAATAATTCCCTTATTATATAGCAATCTCCTCAACAAGACAAAACGAGAAGATTTCCAAGATATAGCTGTATCGGTAATATTGTATGGCTGCACCACCTGGAATAACGAAGCACAGCTCAGTTGGCCCGGGCCGACCAGTAGAATACACCGACTGCATCTCTGCAATAAGGTAAACCCTCCCATGTAATGTTGCTCGTCGGCTGAGGCTGTAGAATATACCGACTGCATCTCTGTAGAGGGGTAAGGCGTCACCAACAATGTTTTTGATATGACACTTAGCAATCTGATTTTAGGCTCCTGTAATGATGCAGCTTTGGCGAAAGGGGTGTACCATTTTACTGCCGTTACTCCCAAGTCCACTCTGGCATGGTGTGGTGGCACCTGAAATGGTCATATCTATGGGTCAAATAGAACACTTTGACATTTAAACTAATAGCAAACAAATGACGTATGTCTAACTGAATTGTTTGAAGTAGAACTATTTGATCATTTAACTGTGTGCCTACAAATGATATTTTAGTGAATTGTTAGTTATACATGGCAGTACTTGGAACTTGGTGTGCAAAAGAATGACCTTAGGTTCGTTTTAAAATATTATCTACAATTTTCATTGCAAATCATATATATTCAATATATATAGAAAGAGCATTTGGCATTAAATAACCTAAAATGTTTGATATGCCATAAAATCAAACCAAACTACATCAAACCGAAAGATTTATAAAAAAAAAACCTAGATGTAACTACACAAGAATGCCAGGTACCTCCCACCTCACAATCCATCAAAGAAAAACAAACAAAATACACAAGATGTTGTTGATGGAAGAAGCAGCAACGTTCTCATTTCGTTCCTTCATATAGACCCACAGGTATGGCTGATAAACAAAGACACGCTTAATAGTCCTGTGCAGACACTCGGCTTCGTCTAGAGAGATGCCCTATAGTGATGGATGGCGAGAAAGAGTCAAGTGAATCCATACTGTTAGTTTGATTTGATGCTGATGAGATTATTTTCTGCAATCATTTTTTTCTTTTATATTGTTTCTCTCTACGTTTTTCTTTGCTTTTTTTTTTTTTATTCTTTCAGTTTTTTTGTTTTTTTTGCTTTTTCCCAATTTCTTCAATCTTTCTGTTTTCATTTCTTTGTTGCTTTTTATTGGTTTATCTCTTCACTTGCCTTCTTTCTTTCTTTCTTTCTTTCTTTCTTTCGCTTTTCCTTTTCTCTTTTCTTTTGTCTGATCTCCATTAACATGTTTTCGATTACTGTCATTTTCATCTTTACGTCTGTCTTCGTTTTCCTGTCATTGTTTTTTTTTTTTTATCCCTTCCTTTTTTTTTCTTTCTCAAGATATTCTATATGTCTTACATTTTTCTGCCTTAATTTGTCTCTTTCCTTCTCTCTTTATTTATTTATCTGTGTATTTATTCATTATATATTGTTTCTTTCTTTATTCATTTATTTTTAAATATAATTTTCTCTTTAATTTTACGTTTGTTGTTTTTTTTCTCTCTTCAATTTATGCCACCATTTAATTTCTGAATCCCTTTCTTCCTTTTTAAACTATAGTTCCATCGTCAATTCTTTTCCATTAAATTTCTTTCTTTTCTTCATGCAAATATCAGCACTATTTAAACCTTTCGACTTCTTTAATTATTCCATTATTTTCTATTTTCAGTTTTGACAGTTGCTTTTTAATAAACTGTATATACCTTTCTTAACTTCATAATTTCAACTTCTTTTCCACAAACCAATTGATACGTCTTCATTCAATCGTCTCTATTACGTTTTCTTTTAGGAATATTGTCTCTGGCTTTTTGTATTAATTATTTATATTTCTTTATTTGTTTCATCGTTTCATTTCTCACTTTATTTCAATTAATATTTTCTATTATATCGTTTCGAACCACCGTACTCTGTCCCTTCCTTTTATATTTCTTTTTTTTTTTTTCTCTTTTTGTTTCTCAGTGTATTTTTACCTCTTTGATTCCCGCTCTTCTTCTGAGCAGTAAAACGTCTTTGCCAAACAACGTATGCCGGTGAGATTCACATGAGATTTGGAGGAAATGCGCCGAATGATGGATACGTCAAATAGTTTCTTTGTTTCGCTCTCACACAAAGACACGTATTTTCTATCATTTCCTTTATTTCATTATTCGTCTTTGTGACAGCAAAGAAACTTTAAGAAAATTATGCGAGACATGAGATTAAAAAAAAAACTCCTCCCCCTGGGAAGGTAGAAGCGGAAATATAGCAAAAATCACGCAAACACACGAACACACATTCTCGGAGGATGACAAAAATAAACACATTCACAGATACACGTGTGCATATATATTCACACACACACACACACACACACACACACACACACATATATATATATATATATATATATATATATATATATTAATGTTTCTAAAGGGAGTGTACACATGAATATATATAAATATATATATATATATATATATATGATAAATCATGTTTATATGTACGCACGCGCATATGAACATAAGATTTCTTATATATATATATATATATATATATATATATATATATATATATATATATATATGTGTGTGTGTGTGTGTGTGTGTGTGTGTGTGTGTGTGTTTGTGTGTGTGTGTGTGTGTGTGTATATAAGAAATCATATGTACATATGTACACATACACACATGTGTATATATATATATATATATTATTTGCAAAAAATATGTATATAGAGCATTTTTTTTATAAAAAATTAATTTTCCTCAGAACCGAATATGGAAATAATTTTTTAAATATTTTATGCAAAATGGAACAATCAAAACAGACTTCATTAGATATTATTTCTTACCGAACTCTGTTTAATTGAAATTCAGCGTACAGAAATGTAGACGTGTTTCATTTTGAAAGTATATATGAGTTTAACAGGTTTGAATTTCAAGTTAACTTTTTCCTTAACTGATGTAATACCAAGGTAAAAAAAAAACCCAACAGCATTGCTCTAATATTTACCCATAGCTTGAGGGAGAATAGTTGGATGCATTCCTTACTAACGAGTATCAGTGCATAAGAAATGTAAGCATCCTCGTCCAGAAATAGTACTCGAGTCACCTTATTCATTTCCTTATTATATTAAGACTACCTTAAAATAACAACTTCTAAACGAACTATTTGTGTTTAGTGGATATATATTCATCAACCCAATTTTTTTTACACACACCAATATGCAAAGCATATATCATCATCATCATGTCATGCTGCTAGCACGTATATCCCTGACCCTCTCTCGCCACTTCTCCCAATCGTTCATCGCCTCCAGCAGGTCTTCAGGGCTACATCCCGTATCCCCACATAGCTGCAGTATGTATGCTCGAGCTGGTCGTCCTGCTTTTGCTCGGCCATATATGGGGGTCCATAGGAGTACATCCCTTATGAGCTCGTCCCCAGCAATGTCCTGCATGTCTGGTTCGTCTAACTTGGATAGTTTTCGCGATGGGAGACAGGTGGCCGTATAGTTGGTGCCTTGTGGGGTGTTCCCACCAGGACTTGTTCAATATTGCTCGCAGCATTCTTGTGTAATTGCCGTCCAGCTTATTCTCCAGGCGTTTAGCTAGCGTCCAAGTAGTGCATCTATACAGCAGTATCGACACGACCACTGCCTGGAAGAAACAGCGTTTCATGTTATCGGTCAGGTCTGATTTCCATATGATAACATATATATATATATATATATATATATATATATCCAGAGAGAGAGAAAGAGAGATACACATAAAATTATTATGTAATATCCGTATGTGTAATTAAGTGGGTACGTTGTTTTTGTTGTTGTTGTTGGCGACCGTTGTCAAGCGTGACTCTAAGTCTCCCTTTTTGATAGCTACTACACCAAGGTGTAGGGGAGGGCGCTACTCCTTTCCCTGGATTGCTCCACTTTACCCTTAATTCATATCTTATATGCCGTGTGTTAAGCAAGGATGAATCAAGTACCATTTTTTTTTAGTCTTTGGTATAACTCGACCTGGGATTGAACCCATGCCTCTAGGGTCATTGCCGAACACACTAACCATTATACCAATGTCCAGTCATTCTTTCGATCATAATTATTATAGAAAAACTGCCTGAAAGTTCTATTCTAAACTTCAACTTCTAAACACACTATTTGTGTTTAGTAGGTCATCAACCCACTTTCTTTTACTTGCACCAATATGCAACATATATATACATATATATATATATATATATATATAGAGAGAGAGAGAGAGTATGTGTGAGAGAGAGAGAGAGAGTGAGATAGAGAGATATAAAATTCTTATATATATAGAT
>OY757927.1:69073573-69116073 GCA_963585895.1 Sepioteuthis lessoniana | reverse complement strand
AATATATATTTATTCTTTCCGTGGTGTAATTGTTATCGTCGTAGGAAATGGACACGGCGACACGAGTTCAAATGTTGGACGAGACTCATTGCATTTCACCTAGCACTAATACCCTTGGGAAATGTATGAATCCATTTATTCTCCCTCCAGCTATGGGTAAATAGTAGGATAGACTGGGTTCTTCAGCCTTGGTTAGGCAACTAGTCTAGGAGAAGGAAAACTTTGAATTCAAACCTGTTAAACTCCGCTTAAAAAATTGACCTTCTGTCGTATCCTGTCCGAGCGGAGGGGTTGGGTAAATAGGATATATATTTATTCTTTCTTGATATCTTCGTTCTTTCGAATAACCTTAGCATAAAACTCTCTCTCTCTCTCTCTCTCTCTCTCTCTCTCTCTCTCTCTTCACTGTCACAAACGCGCACGCAAACACAGAAACATACAATTACATCGGCACACAATATATTGAGAAATAATTACGAAACATTTATTAGAATCCTTCAGAGCTTCCTATTTACAAGCATCAATACAATCTTGAGCCGTTGCTATAAAAGGAAAATTACATTTGAAGGTGAGATAACAGTTTCTTTTAGATTTATCCTACTTACCGGCCGGTATCTTCGCTCTTTCTTTATTTAAGAAAAATCGTTTTTAAAACGATTTCTTATTCACCTGTATCTCATCTATATATACTTTAAAATAAATAGGTCGACAAGTGAGTCTGCTTTTAGGTTATTTATCTTACGTTAAAACGTGTTTCTGACGTTTTAAGTCGACTTCAGGAAGTTAATGGTTGATTTGAGTGTTCCTGCAGGTCTTTATAATGGCGACTTTTTTCATAGGATTTTGGATCTTTTGAATTCCTGGATTTGTATCTGTGAATGCCTAGTTCAAGTTAATTGTCTTTGACAGATTTGGTCTCTGTAGATATAGTTCTTTATCTTTTTCTTTTTTTGCAAGAGTGTATTCTTTGTGAAAAAAAAAAAAGTTCTTCCAGGTAGCGGTTGTATCGATACTACTATATGGAAGCACTACTTGGACGCTGAGTAAACGGCTGAAGAAGAAACTAGACGACAATTACACAAGAATGTTGAGAGCAATATGGAACAAGTCCTCGCGTCAACACACCACAAGACACCAACTATACGGCCACCTGCCTTCCATCACGAAAACTATCCAAGTTAGACGAACCAGACACGCAGGACACTGCTGGAGAAGCAAAGACGAACTCATCAGTGATATACTCCTATGGACCCCTGCATATGGCCAAGCAAAAGCAGGACGACCAGCTTGAACATACATACAGCAGCTATGTGAGGATACGGGATGTAACCATGGAGACCTGCCAAAAGCGAGAACGATAGGGAGAAGTGGCGAGAGAGGTTCAGGGATATCCGTGCTGGCGGCACGACATGATGATCATGATGATTTATTCTTTGTATTTGTGGCTTTGCATGGATGCTCATATTGTTGTGTGTGTATATACATTCGGTTTTTTTTATTGCTTTTTTTCCGCCTAAATAATCTGCTGCATATGCAGATACAACTATACATATACGTGCGGAAACATTGTCAACACAATAATGACGAACGAACACGCTTCTTTAGAAAAATATACCTCTCACACTTTATTCGAACTGGTTGCGAAAGGGTTATGTGTGAGCGGTGAGTTGGAGACTGAACACACTGCAACATATTGACCCCAAATTCCTCTGTCTTTAGCAGCACTTCTTTCTCGTTCTGCTGGGCTGCTCAATCGGGGGTCCTGAGGGCCCATAGCCCTCTGCTAGGTGCTGGTTCTCTTTAAAGTATCTTATCTCCAACTGAACCAGTCTGTTGTACCGGGTTATATAATTGTTTCACATTCATCTGCTTCTTGTGGGCGTCACATCTGCACTCAATTCAACCCGTCCACAGTCAAGGTTATACCCTGATAACTTCGACCGGATGCACCTGTTCCTTGATTTATTGCTGGGTCGAAGGTCAATATGATACAAATCTATGATAGTTGATATGCTATTAATTTAAACTGACTATTAATCTTACTGCATGAGAGTTTTTGTTTGTATGTGTGTGCGTGCGCGGTAAGGTTCTGTTTAATGTAAGTTCGATTTATCTTAGAGATTTTTTTTTTCCTTTTATATGGAGTAATGGCATTATTTTAAACATTTTTATTGCATTCATAAAAGTGTTTTGAAAAATAGAGTTTTCTGTTTTCAGTTTTCTGTTAAGGGTATTATTTCTGTGTAAGGATATTATTTCTGTGTAAGGATATTCTCCTATTTAGATTTTGCACCGACCCTATTCATACTTTCTTTTCGCCCTAGCAATAATCTATGAAGCAGACTACGTTTTTTGAATTACAACTTTGATTTTTATTCATTATGAATATCGTTTTGGGGTATTAGTCGTCTTCGACAAAGCTTGATGATTTTTATCATTAAGGGTTTTCAGACTAGTGTCTTCATCTTTATTGTTATTTTCATAACGTTTCGGCCGATATGTCCTCCGGCCTTTTTCTGGTGTTTGTCGAACTCGGGAAGAACCTACATGGAACTTCGAACTATGCCCTTTATTGAATCCACGGGGGTTACCTGTTATGATTTAGTTAGCCATAAACGGGTACAAGCGATAAGTATTCCTGTATTGCTACTCGCCTGCAGTCAGGATTGAAACTGCAACCTCCAGATGATTGTCCTGCTGGACACATAGCGTAACGGTTATAGGCGTTGGTTCCCTAAGCTTCTAAAGAGAGTATCATCTGTAGTTTGCAGGTTCAATCCTGCCTGCAGGCGAGTAACAATACAGGAATCCTTAACACGTGTACCCGGTTATGGTTAACGGAATCAGAACAAGTGACCCCGTGGATTAAATACAGAACGTGGTTCGATGTTTCGTGTAGGTTCCTGAGTTCTACAAACAACTGAAGATGGACGGAGGATATATCGACCGAAACTTTGTAGAAATAACAATAAAGATGAAGACAATAGTCTGAAAACCCTTAACGATAAAAGTAGTTTTGGGGTTTTTGAAGGTATAACATTTTCCTTCAGAGATAATATTTGATAAGTCACGTGTTTTATTCTTGCATTTTGTGACTTCATGCGTTATGTGTTCCCCAAAAGTAGATGAGATGAGTATATGTTTTAAAATTCTGGGTTATCTCTGACGTTTAGTGATTTTTGTAGTGTCTAGTATTTTTTTGATTTTTTCATTGTTTTTAACTTGTTCGAATTTATTTATTATTTTTGGGAATAATTCTGTTGGTTTTTTGTATGTTGAGACGTTCTTCGTTGCTTTTGATGGGGTTTGATTTCTTTTAATGCTATTTATCTTCTAATTTGAATCCTTTATTTATTAGTGTTGTCGGATAACAATTCTGGTGTTGTGTTTTACGCAATTCATCGAGGCGAGTTTTTCCGAGGTTTTTATTATTGACTGTGATGGTAGATTTCATGCTGTTGCTACGTGGTGACTCTTGAAATAGATGGTTTGGTTTGGTTTGGTTTCTTTGTTTAATGGCATATCAACTCTTTTTAGGTTATTTAATGCCAAATCCATTCTCCTAGAAGAACAGTAGTGGTGCAATTCAACCCATACCTGGGAGGATAAGGGGGTTCATACCTTTCTCAAGTATATTTGCCCGAAAGTGAATGTAATAGCGCGACTGGAGTAGGAACTCACGTACGACGATTCCGCAGTCCATCGCTTTAACCATTACCCCACGACGATATCCTCTTGAAATAGAGATATTGTTTGGTGTCTTTGTGTTTTTAGTAAACGTCTTTGATAATTTGTCCATTTTTGCTTTTACTGAGGAAGTCTAAGAATGGTAGTTCTTTAAAGCTGTGTTTCATGGGGAGTTTTATTTTAGTCTGTTGGTTTCGGGAGTATATTGTGTATATCGTTAATGCTGCCCCATGGGCATTTCCAGCAATAAAACAGTTATCTAAGCATCTTTTTTCATGATCTAATATATTCTGTTTTTATATTGTTAATGCATTTTTTTACATTTGATTTCATATAAATTTTCTTCTAAATATGCTAAGGTTAGTATGGCGTATGTTGATGCCATTTTAGTCCCCATAGCTTTTCCCTAGGGTCTGGATGTAATTTACGCTAGTAAATTGGAAAAAAGTTATTAGTTATAATTAGTTTAATACGATCTGTAATAATTTTTTTGTTAAATCTTGGGTGTTGTGATTCTAGACATTTTCTAACCAAAACGAGATGGCTTCTTTTCCGAATTCATTGAATATATTACTGTACAGGTTTGTGACGTCAAATCTGTGAGTGTGTCGGGATCAGTTGTTTTTTTTTGTGATATTAGGTTTTAAAAAAGTATATGTCATCATTAATATAGTATTTTTTTTTCGTGATAAGAATTGGTTGTAGTAAAATACTTGTTGGTTTTCTGAGTCTGTTTGTGGGGCATGTTGGGTTTGCTACTGTGCGTCTAAATTTGAGATCATTAGAGTCTGAAATTTCTATATATCCAGACCTTTTTTTCTTTTTACAGCAATATTTAATTCAGTCGGACTTGTGGATATTTGGTTGTCCGTAAAAATTGGTTAGGACAGTATAATACACTTACTTCCTATCTGCAGTGGGTTATGAACCCACCCCCACCCCAACGAGTGTCTTAGGTATGGCATTAAACAAAGTGGTGGTGAGGCTCCAGTAAATCTGTTTTTTGCTCCCAGGTCCACTCTGGATGCACCTGATAGGATCCTATCTATGAGTCAAATAGAACTATTTTTTAAAAATCTAAACTGTGTGCAAGCAAATGACGTCTGCTAAATTAAATTGTTTTAAATATATGTGTTTGATCAGTTAACTGTGTGTAAACAAAGAATATTTGTATTAGATAGGAATATTTGAAGACATGCAACCATAAATCACCTGAAACTATAATTGCTTACTGAAGATGTTTATTAGATACTTGAAATACTATACGTGTGTGCAAATATATTACTGTTTTAAAAAGAAAAAATATATAATTGTAAGTATTAAAAATGAATGCTTGAAACCATACAAGTGTATTCAAATTATTTGTATTAGTTTAGGATACTTTATATATATATATATATATATATATATATATATATATATATATATATATATATATATATATATATATTATTTGAATTAAGAGTAGTTACTTGAAGATATATTTATATTTACTCAGGAATATTATAAGATACTTGAAACCCTATCAATGTAAACGAACGAATGACTATTATTAAATGAGAATAAATACTTAAAATATTGCTGTTACTTGTGTAAGAAAGGAATACTTGAAACCATACAAGTGGTGCAATTTTTGTATTATATAGGAATACTTGTTATCATATAAATGGGTGCAAGAGAACTATTGAGAAACAACTTTTAAAAAAATGTATCTATTAATGTATAATGAGCCCGATTCTCCTGTCTCCAAACATTGAATAATTCTAGAATGGTTGACATGCCGTTAAAAACAATCAAAAATACTGAACTAATGAACTTTGTTATATTGAAAACCACAGGACAAGTTAAGGAAAACCGCAGTTGGTGAACATATGACTTAAGAAAAACAGTAGGTGATCTGAAGGAAATTTAATAAAATAATGAAATATAAGGAAAAAGAAAGAGAGAGAGAGAGGGGGGGGGGCGGGGCGACAGAGAAATGAATCAGAAAAATCCAAGAAACTGAGACCAAAAATAAAAATGAGTTATTGACAGATAGAGAGACAGAGAGAGACAGAGACAGAGGAGTCAGATAAAAAACCAGAGAGAGACCAAAAATGAAAGGGACATATTTATAGAGAGAGAGAGAGAGAGAGAGAGAGAGAGAGAGAGAGAGAGAGATGAAAGTGAGAAAGAATCAAAGAGACAGAGACCAGAAATGAAAATGAGTTGACAGACAGACAGTCAGAGTGACAGACAAACAGACAGATGAGCCAGAAGAAAAATCAGAGCGGGACCATACATGCGAGGAAGATATTATGAGAGAGAGAGAGAGAGAGAAAGAGAGAGAGAGAGGGGGGGAAAGATATGTGTAACTGAAAAATAAATAGGGTGAAACAATATCGAATAGAAAGTAAGGTAATAAAAAAAGTGGTTACACAAATTGATTTTAACGGCATGTCAACCTATCAGCGGTTATTTTAAGCGTAGAAGTTAAGGAATTACGTACATTGCTTTGTACATTTATATTTACATTTTTCGTGCAGTTCTTTTTTTCTAAAGTATTTTGGCAAAAGGTTATATGATATCACGTATACTTATCAAATATGAATATTTTTTAAATATACTTATTTGACCTCTAAATGGGACTCTAACAAATATTATGAATCCAGATCATGTGTAGCTAAGAATAATAGCGATGAAATACTTCCAACTGTCCTGATCTGTGAGGGATACAGCCAGTAAACTTTGAGTTCCTCCAACAAGCCGAAAAAAAGACCTAACGAGACTTTACTCTGAAACAAAAAGAGGAAGTCAAGAGAGAACAGATTGTTCTTTTTAGAACATTTAGGGAATGTGAAGAATATTGAAGGAAAGAGACAAACAGAAAGACAGAGACGGAAAGGTGTGGAAAAGATAGATAGATAGATAGAAAGGGACAGACAGGAGAGGGAGAGAGAGAGAGAGAGAGAGAGAGAGAGAGAGATTATAACTATAATAATAACTGTAAAGTATTGGTACCGAAAATATGAGGATTGAAACCATAGAGACATGGCCAAGAAAAAGAAAGCAGGAAGAAAATAAGCTAGATGATGTTTAAATGAGAAAGAGGTCGTGAGACTTTAAGAGAGAGTGAGAGAGAGAGAGAAAGAGAGGGGGAGAGAGAGAGAAGATATATTACTTAATTGAGGAAGATAATAAGAAAGAAAGAATATGGGTACCAAAATAGGAATGCGAAAAAATGAGAGACTATGGTATATATATATATGTATATATATATATATATATATATATATATATATATATATATATATATATATATATATAGGCAGAGAGAGAGAGAGAGAAAATATATAGATTATATATTCAGAAATGTCAAAAGGAGAATGAGGACTGAATCCTAGCCCCAAGAAGAGGTGGAGAGGAAAAAGGAGAGAGATGGTTTCAAATAAGGAAGGGAGAGAAAAATAAAGATTATTTTAGCAAGATAAAGGAGAGAGAAAAATTATTTGAGCAAGAAAGAACTGAAACGATACATAAATAGATAGATAGATAGATAGATAGATAGATAGATAGATAGATAGATAGATAGATAGAGAGAGAGAGAGAGAGAGAGAGAGAGAGAGACGGTTGAGCAAAATAAGAAATTTAAAAAAATGACAGTTTGAAATGTTAAAGAGAGATCTAAATAGGGAATAGAAGGTGAATGTACGAAAAAATAGATGAAGAGAAGGAAAAACTGACATACCATTCAATCCTTACGGGTGTTGAGAGCAAAGTCCCTATTATAAGATATAAAACGCTTGACAAAGGCACTTGCACAAAAATAGCATTTGCACGCGCGCCACATAGAGAAAAGAAAAGACAAAAAGAAAAAAAAAAGATAAAAGAAAAGAAAAGAAAAGGAAAGAAAAAGAGGCCTTCCCACCCGACACCAATCATTTACATGTCGGTCTTTGAATGGTAAAAGAGTTTTGCCCGGTGTCTGGTCACGACCCTCCATTAGCCATGTATCTTGTCAGTGTAAGGGCTTCGATGCCATCCCTGAAAAGGATCTGGAATAAATAGAAGAAAAAAAAATAAAAAGAAAAAAAATAAAGAGAAGAAAAAGAAAAGAATAAATAATACAAAAAAGGGTGCAACAGAAAAGCTTAGCTAGGTAAATAGACAAAGAAGAAAAACTTGAATATGACAAGTGAAAGAAAAAAAAAAGAAGAAGAAAAAAGAATAGAAAGAAATTGAATCAATTATTATTGTTATTTGTTTTTCATTCATGGGTTTGTTCTTTAAAAGCGTTTTTTTTAAGTGAATCTTTGGATATTCGGTCTCTGGCAGTTATTTATTGTGCTGATGCTGTCATCACTTTTCATGTGCCTCTCATTTTCATTTCAGCATTTATTACTAGCCAAGATATTTTCGAAAATGTGCGGACAGCGTGTCACTTTGTTTCTAAGTTGTATTTATATCCCCCGTTATAAGTGGAAATAATTTAATTGAGCAGTTCTCTCTCACTCTGCCTTTCACTTTTTCTCTCTCTCCCCCCCCACCTGTATCTCTCCCTCTCTTCAACTTTCCGTCAATCGAACAATCTTAGTCCATGCATATCTATCTATCTATCTATCTATCTATCTATCTCAGTCTGACTATAGCTCCCTATCTATATCTGTCTTTTCATTGACATCTATCTGAATGTCATATTTAGTGATTATCTATCTATCTATCTATCTATCTATCTATCTATCTCAGTCTGACTATAGCTCCCTATCTATATCTGTCTTTTCATTGACATCTATCTGAATGTCATATTTAGTGATTATCTATCTATCTATCTATCTATCTATCTCAGTATGACCTTATCTTTCTTTTGTCAATCTCAGTTTTTATATACATCTATCTATATGTGTCTTTTTATGTATATCTGTCTACCTCAATCCGGTTCTATCTATCTATCTATCTATCTATCTATGAGTCAGTTTGTGCTATGCTGTTTTTAAATCTTTATTTTTATATTTGATCTTTTATCAGATTGTTTGATCTGGAAGGCTCTCTGAATTTTGCTTTTATAAATGCACATATACATCTACATAGACACAAACACTTACTCACTTACACTAACACAAACACACACACACACAGAACGAGAGAAAGAGAGAGAGAGAGAGAGAGAGAGAGAGAGAGAGAGAGAGAGAGAGTACGTGTGTGTGTGTGTGTGTGTGTGTGTGTGTGCGTGCGTGTGTGTGTGTGTGTGTATAAAGCAAGTCTCTGCGTAGAATTTTAACTGTAATTTAAATTTTTGATTTATGAATATATATTTCATATCAATCCTAAATTCAGTGCCTTTCAAGAAGTAGTTCCCATTTGTTATGTAACGGGGTAATACCTTCTTCAATGTTAAGTGGAGGGTTTACTCTGTATTTTCTCTATGTCTCTCCGTCTCTATCTGTCCACATATATATATATGTGTGTGTGTGTGTGTGTACACGCGTGTGTGTGTGTACATGCGTGTGTGTGCGCATACGTGAGTGTGTGCGTGTGTGTATATATAATATTTTAGAAATACAAATTCTTCCCAGAAAAAGACAATTGTGAGCTAAACACATTGTTCCAAAGACTGCGGAATAATAGCCTAAAAGAAAAAAAAATACACAAAACAATTCCCATAAAACAAAGGCAAGCCTTTAAAATATAAAGAAAAATGAAATTGTAATAATGATAAAAGAAGCAGACAAGGGAAGCGCTGTGGTCATTTTTAATAAAACATATTACAGAACAAAAATCCAAGAAATACTAAGAGATGAAACTAACTATAAATTAATTGATACAGGCATAAACAATAATATATCAAAATTTAGAAAATTCTGCAAGACACTATAAAATACTAACGAAAAAAGAAAAAGATTTCCAAATTAACAACATCCTAAAAAAAAGCAATCTGGGTTTTGTGGCAGATCAAACATCTTGGGCTATTTAATGTCAAATACTCTTTTTAAATTTACTGCTGTTCTAGTTCAAAGTGAAATTGGATTCATGGTAATGAGGGTGCATTTCACAATACCGAAATCTCCATAATCTGAGCTTCTCCACCGGATGTATTGACAGCCAAGTCGGCTGGTAGGGAACATAGAATACACCGACTGCATCTCTGCAGAGGAGTAAGAACCACAGCAACAAGTGTCTTGTATATGACACTAAACAATATGATGGTAATGCTGGACATTTGGGTAATACGGACTACCCCTTCATTGCCATCGTTCTCAGATCCACCCTGAGCCGGAGTAGTAGCACCTGATAGGTATCTCTCTCTGACTGAAACAGAGATTTAAAAGAATGAATGCAAAAAATGTATGCTTAATTGAATTATTTAAAATAGAACTGTTTGATCATTTAACTGCGGGTAAAAAAATGACTGATGTCTAATTGATTTGTTAGTGATTAATAGCAATACTTGGAACCATTTAACTTTGTTGACTTATGCTAAATTGAATTGTTAGAAATAGAACTGTTTGACCTTTAACTGTGTGTAAACAAATCACAGATGTTTAATAGACTGGTTGGTTTATAGCAATACTTGGAACCATTTAACTTTGTTGACTTATGCCAAATTGAACTGTTAGAAATAGGAACTGTTTGATTATTCAACGTTGTGCCTCTACAAATCATATATTTGATAATTACGTAAAAAGAGAATTAGGCATAAAACAACCGACAATGGTTGATATGTCATAAAACTAAACCAAAGCGAACCAAAACAGAAGCATGTTAGTGTCATAGTCGAGATACCCTTTTTAAGGTGCCCGTGGTGTAATGGTTATGGTCGTAGGAAATGAACACGGCGACTCGAGTTCAAATCCTGGACGTGAATGATTGCATTTCACATAGCACTAATACCCTTGGGAAAGGTATCAATCCAATTATTCTCCCTCCAACTATGGGTAGATAGTAGTACAGACTAGGTTCTTCAGCCTTGGTGAGGCAACTAGTCTAGGAGAAGGAAAACTCTGAATTCAAACCTGTTAAACTCCGCTTAAAAAATTGACCTTGTGTCATATCCTGCCAGAGCGGAGGGGTTGGTAAATAGGATTACCCATATGCAGGTAATACAGACAGCGTTTTCTAGCCTCCCACCAACAGGGGGCGTAGAATTAGCCCTCTGTGACCACTCAGTTTTTCAAGATTTCTCTTGAAGTTTTTTTTTACGGGGATATGTTCGAGAGCGAGTATTTTCCGATTGTGATTGAGGGTGTGAACTCACAGGAGGAAGACTTTCCTCGATTGAAAATGAACAAAACTAACTGGGATGAGTTTAGACCTTAAACATTCCGTACAAAATGACAGCACTTGCTCTGCCGACCACTTCACACTAAAATTGATCGCAATACCAAAAAAGTGTATCTCACGCAATCGAACCTGTTACAAACTTGACAGACCATCATTTAGCAAAGAATGAAACGAGGCTATAGAGCTAAAACGTGTGTTGTATTGTCATATGCAACAACTATACACATACACATGCATGCAGAATACATATTGACGCAATGAATAAAGACGAGCGACACAGTTCTTAGAAAAATATAACTCACTTTATTTGAAAGGTTGCGTGTGAGAGGGAGTTGGAGACTGAACAAAGACTGCAACATATTGACCTCCCCAGCCCCTCCAGACATCGCCGTGTGTCGTTCTCATTCTCCTGGGCTGCTCAATATGGGGCCTGGGGGCCCAGCCTCTCTGGGACATGTTCTCATTCCAGCATCTTCTCACCAACTGGTCTCCAAACTCAATCGGGAGTCCCAAAGGCTCCTTCTGCCGGGTAGTGGCTTTCCCTACCACATCTTGTCTCCAACTCGTCTGATCTCCAACTAACTGACTTCCTGTCTTCACCGAGTTATATAATAGTTCAATCGCCCACTCAATCTTTGGAATGGCTTGTTTGATCGTCATCAAGCGGAAATAACTGTCATGCAGTTCACAGGTCTCTCTCTTCCGATGCATCAGGTATGAGTGTACCATAGGATTTTACCTTTTCCCATATTTTCAGCCAAGTCCACCTACGCAATTTCTTCTCATAACTGCCATCGGAATGTATCACTTCCTTCCGGTGCATCACTTTGGAATGGTATATTTGGCCGGGTCGAAGGTCAATATACAAAACGTGCAGCTCTGTGAAAGTTCCACACGGAACCCAAATTTAATATCCAAATTATACAAAGCAAATGCACGTAAAACGCCCGAGGAGGTAAAAAAAAGCAAATTTATTTAGTTAGTTGGTTTTACGACATATCAAATATTGTAGGATATTCAATGCGTAATCCCTTTTATTAAAAGAAACAGTTCTATTTCAAACAATTCAGTTTAGTATTAGCGCACAGTTTAAATGTCAAAACAGATTTATTTCAAATAATTCAGTTTAGCATAAGCATACAGTTTAGTTCTATTTGACCCATAGATTGAACCCTTTCAGTTGCTGCCACTCCGGGTCAGAGTGCACCAAGAAGCGATGGCAATAAAAGGGTACTCTGCATTACCCAAAACTTCAGCATTAGTAGTAAGCAAATTTAATACTTCCTCCAAATTAAAAACAGTCCGGGTCATGATTCGGAAAATTGCTGGTAAAAATAAACACCTTTCTATAACCAACACAAAAATAATTAAAAAAAGACAGTCGCCTATCTGCAAAAATACTTCCTGTAAAGTCATCAAACAGTTTCAGAAGAGCATGAAGCAAAAAACAATGAAACAATTAAAAACTTAACTCCTAGAAGTCCTGAAGACTGTAATAACCCATTCACCATCTTAGAACCAACGGATTCCATGAATTAATTTCTGAAACAGCAGTTGGCTCTGTTGAGATCCAAAACGAGTTTCTAAAACAACTGCTGAAGGAATCTGTCTGGTGCTTTCTAAATATATTCAATTACTTGCTTGTGTAAGGTGTGTTTGTATTTTTTTAAAAGAGTTTTGAAAAAAAAAAAAGATTTGTAAAGAGTTTTAAAAGTTTATACCATAACGAAAATATGGGACGCAGAGTTGAATAAAAAATACAAACACACCTTACACAGGAAAGCAACCCCTGATGATGACCTATGAAGGGTCTGAAAGCGCTTGGGACAAATTTGGGAAATTCACCAACCAATTCCAAGCTGAAACTAAGACACTTATCAGAAAACTTGAAAGGATCTTAAATGGATTATACAGACAAAATTTGTCTTTATTATTTAATGGAACATGCTTAAGTGAACGACTGCTGCCTAACCACACACACACACACACACACACACACACACACACACACACACAGTAGTTGTATTCAACAAAAGTTGACATAAATGTTATTTCTAAATGAAATATCATCATCATCATCATATCGTGCTGGCAGCACGGATATCCCTGACCCTCTCTCGCCACTCCTCCCTATCGTTCATCGCCCTAGGCAGGTCTTCAGGACAACATCCTGTATCCTCACACAGCTGCTGAATGTACGTTCGTGCTGGTCGTCCTGCTTTTGCGCGGCCGTGTGTGGGGATCCATAAGAGTACATCTCTTATGAGTTCATCTCTGCTTCTCCAGCAATGTCCAGCATGTCTGGTTCGCCTAACTTGAATAGATTTCGTGATAGGGGGCAGGTGGCCGTACAGTTGGTGTCTCGTGGGGTGCCGCTGCCAGGACTTGTTGAGGATTGCACGCAGCATTCTTGTGTAATTGCCATCTAGTTTCTTCTCGAGCCGTTTTGTTAGCGTCCATGTAGTGCATCCATATAGCAGTATCGATGTGACCGCTGCCTGGAAGAAACTGCGTTTCATTTTATCGGTTAGGTCTGATTTCCATATAGTCGATAGCCTATTGATAGCTGTCCATGCTTTCGTTAACCTCGTTTCGATGTCCTTTTCGGTTGATTCGACGCTGCTTCCTAGGTACGTGAATTTGTCTACTAGTTTAAGAGGGGTTCCTTCTAGAGTGGAGATGTCCCCCGTTTGGTTATAGCACATATATTCCGTTTTGTGTGCATTAACATGGAGGCCTATGCTTGCTGCTGCTCGTTCCAGGCTATGCAGAAGTGTTTCGGCTTGGTCAGGTGTATTTGCCAGTATCGCTATGTCATCGGCGTAGTCGGCGTCGGTAATTGTTGTTGCGGGATATCTTCTGCTTCTTTTCTTCGTCAGTTCGAAGCCATTCTCTTTGATTTTGTCAATCGATGTTCTAAGTACGTAGTCTAGACAAATGATAAAGAGATACGGAGCCAGCGTGTCCCCTTGTAGTACTCCTGCTACAATGTCGAAGTATTCTGTGTCTCCATCTGGTGATCGTACTTTTACTTTAGTGTTTCTATAGAGAATCGTTATTGCCGCTACGGTTTCTTTAGGTATGCCGTACGCTAGTAGGATTTGTTCCATCTTTCCTCTGTGAATGGAGTCGAAAGCCTTGGTAAAGTCGACAAATATTAATGTCGCTTGTAGGTTCTTTGCCCGTACACCTTCAAGGATTCTGCGGATGGTTAGTATTTGTGAGGTCGTAGATCTATTTCTTCGGAAGCCATTTTGGTTTTTTCTAAGTATGTTGTCGATTTTGGGTTCTATGCGGTTTCGTAGTAGGGCATTGTATATTTTGGCAGCTATGGATGTAAGTGTTATGCCTCGGTAGTTTTTGGCTAATCCGAGGTCCCCCTTTTTAGGGAAGGGGAGTATGCATCCCTTCGTCCATCTATCTATCGGATTTTGATTGTATACTGCGTTGCAGTGTCGGAGCAGTATGTCGTCGAATTGTCTGGTCTTCCATACTTCCGGGGGAATTTCGTCCAGTCCTGCAGCTTTCCTATTTTTAATTTTTCTGAGAACCGAGTCGAGTTCTCCTTGTGTGAACGGTCCAAGTTTAATGTCTAATTGTTTGCTAATTATTCTGGTGATTGGTTCATGTGTTATTTTTGGTGGGTTTCCAAGTAAGTTTTCGAAGTGCTGTTTCCACAGTTTTATTCTTTCTTGTTGGTTTGCTGCTTTAAGTTTAGCTTTGGCTGTGCTCTTTCTTCTGCTCACTTCGTTTATTGTTTGCCAGGCAATTCTAGATTGTCTATCTTCTACCGAGTCTCTGATCTTATCTATCTGATTTTGAATGTATTCTGTCTGTTCCTTTATATATATGCCTGCTAATTGATTTTGTGCCGTTTTTAGTTTTAAGGCATTTGTGTTTGTTGGGTTTTTTCGATAGTTTTTGGAGGCTGTTTTCACTAGTGCACGTTTTTCTCTCACCGCTAAGGTTTCCCATGGGACTCTATATTTAGTTTTAATTTTTGTTGGAATGTATTTTGCTGCTGCCTCAAGGTGTGCATTGACGAAATTTTCGTATTCGTCGTTTGGTGTACTTTTTTCCGTCTTTTCTTGTAGTGTTTCGAATCTGTTTCTCAATTCTAATACGTATTTATCTCTGACATCTTTGTTGTTTAATAGGGCCCAGTCATAGTGTTTGGTGGTCACTGTTCGTTTGGCGTTTTTTCGTAGGCTTAACCGTATTTTCGCTGTGACTATTCAGTGATCGGTGGACACACCCTCAAAAGAGGAGTATGCCTCGCAATTCAATGCACTATTCTTCCATTTCTTGTTTATAAGGACGTAGTCTATCTGAGCTTTAGTATTGTTTGCGTACGTGTATGTCCATAGTTTGCCCTCTCTTTTTTGGTAGTTTGTATTGAGGCATGCTAATCTATTTTCTATCATGAAATCTGTTAGATGTTGCCCATTTCTATTTGACGTGTTGTGGAGGCTGTATTTGTTGTTTCCGTTTTTCCCGATTTGTGCATTCATGTCTCCGCCAATGACTAACATGTTGTGTTTCGGGATGCTACGCACTAATGAGGATAACTCATCGTAGAAGGTGACTATTTCATTTTCTTCACTAACATTGGTGGGGCTGTAGCATGAGACGATTGTTGCTCTGGGGTTTCCGTTAAATGTAGCTACCATCATCCTAGGTCGTATTTTCTCTATGCTATTAAGCGTTTTTAGTGCTCTAGGTCCTATAAGCAATCCTACCCCTCCTACTGCGGCGTTGACAGAGTTTTTCCATGCGGATACAGTGGCGAGCGACCATCCATTGCCAGTTTCGTGATATTTGATATCTTCTGTGTGCGTGTATCTGTGTTCTTGTATGCAAATTATTTCTATATTATGTTCTTCGGCCGATGCTATTAGCTCTGGGAGTTGTCCTATTCTATTTAAGGTTCTTACGTTAAATGTGGCTATTTGTAGTGTTTGCTTGCATTTTAGTAGTTTTGATTGTTTGAGCTCTGTAGCTGATTTTTCGAACACCGAGGCCAGGGCTCCAACCTCAGCAGGACGCGCCCCTTTTTTACCCGCGCGAAGAGCGATGCGGTTTGTGTAAGTGGTTTGTGTGTGGGTCATGGTTATCTTTCGATGGCTGTTTTATTCTCTTCTATAGAAGCCACTCTTATAGAGGAGCAGCAGTAGTTCCCCGATCGAACTGTCGATCCCGAGCGAAAAGTCGTCAAACTCACGTCCAGGACCCATTTCGGTATTGACTTTGGTCGTCCATTGGTTTATTCAAATACCTTAACGTACATCATGCAATATTGACATATTTCTCTAATGTAATATCAGAAAGCCAAAACCAATGTTATTAGGTATTACTTATTATGAAGCTCGGCAACTTTAAAATTTTTTGATTCGAATTATAATTGCATGAATAAGGAGCTCATTAATTCTGGACCCCAAATCACTCATATTCTTTGTTACATTATTTCAGTATGGATTTTATTTATAAATCGTATCAAACAATATTCGCTTCAATTCTGTGGTATTCTACGACAAATATTAAAATTCTGGTATCTGTTTGGGTGTCATCTTTCAAAACATTTTATGTTTCCATTCTGATATATACTAGTCGAATTTTGATCTGAAATTATGTATACTGTATAAGCTGAGTGATTCGTACTGATTACAGAGATGGAGATCAGGTTGGAAATTAAATGATTTTGTAAAATAACTGCCTATTTACCTTTAGATTGTAGGCTTATAGATTTAATTTCAAGTACACACACATACACACACACACACACACACCACAGAGAGAGAGAGAGAGATATACATTATGTATATATATACATATACCAAAGAAACGTTGATTTATCTCATGTAAATGACAATTTGATTGTTTTTCGTATTCTTGCAACCGACTTTTTAATATATATTCCGAGGTCAAAGATGAAGGTAAGCTATTAATATCAACTGAGCATTTAGTTTTCAATCAAAATTCTAAATCAAAGAAACGAAGACCTTATACAAAAGTGCAGTGAGTGTTTTTGTACCATGTACTCTTTAGCATGGAATAGGGTATTTTGTTTTTATTTCAGAAATGAAATTGCGGGAATTGTTGTTTATAGAGTACCTTATTTATATGAACAAATCAATGTATGCAGGTTAATATCATAACCAGAACACATTTCTTGCGTGAGGGGGGTCTCTTACTTCTCTACAGGGAATGCAAATGATGTATTTTAAATGAATATATAACCTTTATTATTATTATTATTATTATTATTATTATTATTATTATTATTATTATCATAGACGAGTAAACAACATTTGGAGAAGATTAATAGAAATCGTGTGCAAATCAGTTTCATAATTACGTAGAAATTCCTCTGACAAAAAAGATGTTGCTTTTTCTTACAAACACCTGCTGAAATAATTATGAGGATTGCATCATCAACAAGAATGCGACATGGAAATTTAACACCAATTATGCAATTGCAGTAAAATATATTTTCAAAATCGGCAACTTCGTCGAATATTCCCTTTTTATGGAATGATACTTATCTATACTACTATGATGAAGTTAGGTGTGGAGAACCAAGATCTCAGGCAAACTGGCTTCTTCCCATAGCTGGTCAATCTTTTCAAATTCCTCACAACCATTTTGGTCTTAACAGGTGCCAGTCAATTCTCTTAAGTTCTGGGAACTGACCCCCGTTAGATATTATGGACAATGACTTCTGTTCAATCCATGGTATCTTTATTAGTTTATCAATTAGCAGGATTATTATCTATTTGCAAAATTGCATCTTGCCGTGTATTTCCACAATATGGATTGTCCAGACTTGAAATGAACATGTTTTCGTAATATATATATATATATATATATATATATATATATATATATATTAGTAACTGTTGTGTTATTGTTAGTGAACACAAGTAGTTATAATAATAATACAAACCACGATATGTGAGGAAATAGTTACATTTACAGGAAAGAGTATTCACAAGAGCGAGACTGTTAGTAGTAGGAACATAGGATTAGTGATAGAGTAAGGATATAATTCCACAATAGGAAACGCTCATAAGACTCGTAGGCGTAGACTGATCGTAGACAGGTCTCAGATTGATCTGGACTGATCTGCGACTGATCTCTCTGGTATTAGGGCTACTGCCATATATGGCAGATGGAAGAGTTCATTATGCTGAAAAGGTAGGTGATACCCAACAGTTACCCAACGTATTAATAAACATTTCGCATTGTACAAGCTCGAACACACTTGACACAAATCATCACATAACCCCATCTTCTCAATGTGTTCTAAAAGAAGAGAAAAATTCTGATTTGATTATTATGTGATTTCTGATTTTGATTTGACTTAAATCATTTATGAATTCTAAAAACAGAAATAATATCTCCTGTATTCATACCACAGGAATACCGGGGTGCATAATCTGTGTTACTGAATAAATGTTATTAATTTTTACCTCATAATACTATTTTTATCTTTACTTGTAAATGATGATGACATACTTTACCTGACATGGGTTGGACTGTAAAAAGATAATCATCAACTTATGTGGATTATGCACAACACCCTTGTATGTTTTCTTCTTGTTTGAGATAAACGAGCAATGTGGCTTACATTTTGAAATCGCTACCACATTTTCACATACAAATGACATTTTCACATTTTCAGCGTTTTTTACGCAACAAATAAATGTCTAATTAAGAAGTAAGCTATTTAATAACGTGCCCAATTTTGATTGCTTGAATTCGAAAATAACGTACATAAGCACGCAAAAACAAGTCCACATAATTATAGTATTTTCCTATTTGAATGTAACTTTTCAGCAGAAGTAAAAGAATATGAGAACTGTTGATAAGTTGAAAATAGCTGATGAAACATAATAAAAGTAGTATTAATGATCTTTTCATGTTTTTAAATATTCTCAAGAAATATCAAAAATATGTTTTAATAAAAAAAAATTGGTTCCTTTGTTCAATTTAATGTGCACATAATTTGCCTTTATTAAGGTAAATGTGCAACCGTCATGTTTCACGATTCTACCCAAAATCTACTGATAGGGTTATTCGTGGTTGAATGATTACTATTGAAGAAAATTAACTCAGAGAGCCACGATCAAATCCTGGACGATGCTTTTTAGATTTCCCTTGGCATTTATGTCTTCGCAAAATGTTAGTATCTATAGCCTTTCCTTCCATTGGAATAGCAGGGCAGCCAATGCTATTTAGCTTGGCTATACAACTAGTCAATGAAAACGAACAATTCTGATCTGAATGTTATTGCAGAATTTGTGATACGCTAACGCATCACTCAGTTCAACACAAAATAGTTGCCGGCTCAAAAGAAGGTTTGGTTTTGTTGGTTTCTTTGTTTAATGACATATCAATATTGTAAGTTATTTAATGCCAAATCTATTTTTCTAGAAGAACAGTAGTGGTACTATTTAACTCATAGATGGGAGGATAAGGGGGTTCATACCTTTCCCAAGGGTATTTGTCCGAAAGTGAAGTACGAATTCGCTTACTACGATTCCACAGTCCATTGCTTTAACCATTACCCCACGAGGACACCCCACACCCTTGTAGAAGAGCAGTAGTGGTACTATTTAATCCATGTACCTGGGAGGATAAGGGGTTCATACCTTTCCCAGGGGTATTTGTCCGAAAGAGAATGCAATAGCGAGACTGGAGTACGAACTCGCTTACTACGATTCCGCAGTCCATCGCTTTAACCATTACACCACGAGGACGTTACCTTTCAACAGAAGCCTTAAACACTATAATCAAATAAACTCTGTAGTTCATTTTTTCATCTATTTAGTTTTTGGTTGTAATTCTGCTGATTGACAAACATTGTTATCTATCTAAGTAAATTAGGTACAAATTTACGAGAGGATGCTGAAAGTTGTAATATATGTCAGGTTCTTATCGATAGGTTATGTAGATCTGTTAAATTTTTTGTATTTGTTGGAATTTGGGTAGCTATCTGGTTTTCAGTGGCGCAATACAAGCGACACACCTTCTAAGTAACAAGGCTGTATTAAGTCTAGGTTCGTAGCTTGCCATTGTTCATTTGTGCTTTAGTCATCTCTGATTGGCCAATTTACAACTGCTACTGATGGGCAAGTCTATAAATATTTGTTAGTAATTTGTAGACCACTTATACCCATGTAGCTCTCCCTAAACAATCTAACACTATTCAGTTGAATGAGACGCAAGAAACCCCAAAGTAAAAACTACATTTAAATAAGAACAATCAATGAACATGATTCTCTAACCTCTCGGCGTATGATAATCCTACATGAGTTGCCATACAATCAAAATAAATCAACCGATTTTTATTTTTCACTTTCTAGGTGGACAGGCAAATTTCAAGACACCCCTTAGCTGCATTTTATTTAAAAATAGCAAAAAGATAAATGAAATCAATTAAATAAAAAAAAAACAGAACATCCGAATGCTTTTACCTTAAAGTATCAGATGTGAATCCCTTCGAAAATAAATCTTTATATTTCAGAGATTTTGATAGATTATTTATTTTCTTTAAAAAAAAGTGCTTCTGTATGTTAAAGATGTAACAGTTTGCTTACATGAATCTATTAACTTCGTAATGGGAGAAAACAAAAATTGATTTTTTTTATTCTGACACGTGGCCATTGTTCTGATATTCAACAGCAGAACGGATATGCATGCAGCTCACCCGTTCAGATCAATGATGTACGAATAAAATATATTTAAAACACAAGTTCATGCCCGATTGCAACTTTGTGCAAATACTAGCCCTGCACATGATACGCATCATTTACGCGTTCAAATACAAAAAAGTGAAAACAATTGATGTTAAAATTAGAAGGCTATTTACATGCAGATCATGGAATAATACAAGATCAGTGTGTATTAATATGTATTTTTTTTTTCTGGTCGAAAACGCCTCTCTGACAGACAGTTCACGAGTAAAGACAGGGCATTCTTGACTAATAAATTCGTGCTCACATGCAATAAAGAAGAAGAATCTTAAGTAACGAAAAAGAAATAAGAATAATGAGATTGCTCGAAAAGAAAAAAAAAGAAAAAAAAATAAGTTCGATAATGCACTTTGCTATCTGAAAGAATTAATACATATCTCTATGCACCACAAGGAATTGAGGATGGAAGATAAAAAAAGAAGAGAAGTGCTCTTGGGAGAACAAAATGTTCTTCTGAATTAGTCCAACGAAGCATCTATTATTGAATCAGAGAAAAACGCCTCCAAGTTGAAATTTGAATTTTCATTGTGTGGAAAAGAGAGTAAATGAAAAAAAAGGAAAAAACAAAAAAACAAAATCTATGAAATACATGAAATTACTACTACTACTACTACTACTACTCAAACACCTACTACTACTACTACTACTACAACTACTACTACTACTAATAATAATAATAATAATTGGTCAATTGAACCAAACCAATTGACAACTTACTGTTCGGTTGCCCAATTCTAACGCTGATAGGAAATAAAAGAAGACATGATAAAATATCTCATTATACTCATTGGAACATAGATAAATATTATACAATACCTAAATCTGAAAAATGGTATGAACAACAACCAGCACCAACGGCGGAAAATGTAGATGTTACAAATCACTAGGGCTTTGCTACAGAAACAGTTGAAAAAATAAGAACTGTAAGCCAGATATAATGATTAAGGACTGAAAAAATGCTCTCGAATAAATATGTCATTGCCAAAGGATGACAGTCAGAGAAGAGAATATCATTAACAAATACAAAGACCAGTAAACAGAATTCGAAAACGTGTGACATTTAAAAGTACTAGCATGTCGGTAATAGTATGAGTCCTGGGAAGGATCAGGAAAAGTATTGATAAACACATTTAAAAAAGCAGTCACAGCTTTTACGAATTTAAAAAAAAAATTATCTTTGTAAAGCCGTTTCAGAATGAGCTATATTTTGTCTCCTGAACAAAGTGATATCAATGTTAAAGATTTGAAAAAAAAAACAACAACAACCAAAAGACGTAGGAATAAATAAAGGAATACATAAATGAATAAATAAAATACATATATTCTGTACCTTCTCTCTTTGAAGGATTGTAAGAACCAGAACGTCATGCTGAAAAATTTATAATAATAATAATAAGTAAGTAAGTTTGGCTACCTTAGACGAGGGCGACCAGAAGGCTCCCTTTTCAATAGCTACTACACTGAGGTGTAGAGGAGGGCGTTACTCCTTTCCCTGGATTGTTCCACTTTACCCTTGATAGGAACCTTATATAGCTGAATGTTAACCAAGGAGATATCCAGAACCATATTTAAAGTCTTTTGTATGACGCGACCTTGGATTGAACACAGGTCTCTCGGGCCATTGGCGAACACTCAACCCACTAGACCAATGAGCCGGTTAATAATAATAATGATGATAAACAACCAAATATACTATCCATAAAAATGCAAAACCAAATCATAATTTAACGTGGTACCCTGGCAACGGGTTTGGGTGTCATGAGCGGCAGGTTTTCCTTTGATAGTCAACATTGGTACAGAAAATTATCCTGCAAATGTTGGTAGTTCTCTTTTCAGATGCAAAAGCGACTTGATAAACAACCAGTCAAATCAAAAACATCAACGGAAAAATGGACTTGGGAAGACAAGTTTTTGTTTTATCGTTACGGTAGGAACAATCCCTCTCAAAAAGGCTATGAGAAAGAAATCTGGAACAGATGAGCTAAATTTAAGACAACCAGCCAAAAACTCTCTGATCAAGCTTGGACAATAATAAAAGAAAGTTGGATTTCTACACCTCAAATATTAAAATAGCTCCATCAAATAAATAGGTCATCATATCCACAAAACCCTGCTACAAGAATCCAGCTCAAAATGTACAAGATATCCGACGAAGTCGTAAAGTTCATAGAGAAAACCATGGTAAACTGAAGAGTGGAATTGACAGCCGGAGGAAAAAGGTTTTGTTGAGATAAAAATCGAGAGGTATATTCTTTGGAGATGCACTATCACCATCACAATTTTTTAATCGTGATGATTCCTCACAACTATATAATTAGAAAATGTACAGGGAACTACAGACTTTATAAGTCATAAGAACAAAAATTAACCACCTAATATACATGGACGGCATCAAATTATTCCTGAAGAACGAAAAAGAAATACTTTCTACAGGCAGTAAGGATATACAGTCAGGATAGAGGGATTTAATTTTCCATCGAAAAATGTGCAATACCGATAAAGAGAAGCAGAAACGACAAAGAACGGAAGAAATAGAACTACCAAATCAACCAAAAAACGCTCTTAGTAAAATAAAACTTATAAGTACTTGGGGGAGTTAGAATCGGACACCATAAAACAAACGGAAATGAAAGAAAACAAATTAGAATACTACCTCAGGAGAACGAGAAAACTACTCTAAACCAAACTATATAGCAGAAATCTCACCGAAGGGATAAACACCTGGGCTGTCCTCTTAAAAGATACTCGGGGCCATTCTTAAAATAGACGAGGGAAGAACTTCAACAAATAAACCAGAGAACAAGAAAACTAATGCCAATGCATGAGGACTTGCATCTCAGATAAGAAAAGATACATATTTCAAGAAAAAAGAGGAAGAGAACTTACCAGGATTGAAGATGGTTTTGCTATATCAATAGGAAAACTCGCAGACGACAAAATAAGCAAAGGAAGTTGAAACTAGAAAACGAAAATGGGAAGAGAAGCAATTGTATATATATCTTAAGAGGCCGAGAAACGAAATCTCTCAAGAGAAAACTTGCACATGGCTGAGAAAGGGAAACCTTAAGAAGGAAACTAAATCTCTTTTGATAGCATTCCAAAAAACAACATAAAGACAAACTATTTTAAATAAAAAATAGATAAGATGCAACAAAATAGCAAGTGTTGGTTATGCAATGAGAGAAACGAAACGAACATTCATATTAGTCCATAAAGCAAATTAGCGTAAAAAAAAGCATAGGACTTGATATTATTGGCTGGCGAATGGGAACCACTGGGAATTATTTAAGATATCTAAATATGAATATACAAACAAATAGTATATACACAATCCGGAATCCGTCTTGAGAATTAGACGCACACATTTCTTTGGGATTTTGAGATACAAACCAATTACCTAATTGCGGTCAGACGATCAGAACTTGTGATAGTCAAAAAAAAAAAAAAAAAGGAAAAGGTAAAGAGGGAAAACCTGGCGAATGGTGGAATTTGCTGTTTAGTGAAGTGTTTCCAAGTATTGCTATTTAACATAAATAATTCTATTCAACACTACTTATTTTTTGGCACACAGTCAGATTGTTTCAATAATACCAATAATTCAATTTTCTTACACAGTTAAAGGGTTTCAAATGCTGCTTTTCAATTTTTAAATTCTACTCATGATGACGCACACAGTTAAATGATTCCAACTATTGCTATGCAACACTAACAATTCTGTTAAAAATCAGTCATTTGTTTGCACTCACTTAAATGATCAAACACTTCAATTCAACCAATCGATCGGACATAACAAGGGACTAACAATTCGAGTAAGAGTGTACCTGGGAGTAATGGCAATGAAGGGGTTTTCCACATCCCCTAGAATTGAAGCCTCATCATCAGATTGTTTCGTGTCATATCCAGAACACTCATTGGGGTAGGAATCTAAGTGTTCTTCAATTAGCGTATTCTACAGTTCTAGACAACTTGGCTGGAATTATGCATTTACAATATATATATATATATATATATATATATATATATATATATATATATATATAGGATTTGGCATTAAAAAACCAACAAAATTTGATATGTCATAACACAATCAACCCAATGACAAACCAGAATCGCTCTCTATAAAAGCTTTAAAAATATATGTTTCAATAAAAATATAAATCCTGGGAGATCACCAGTTGTCGAAAAACATGTAGCCTGTTTGTTCACGTTACCTATTCAATCTGTAGACATCCACGCACAGGCCAGGTGAGGAGTAAGGATTTCCACTTTAGAATGCTTGAAAGATTTTAAGATAACAGTTGAAAATGTTTTCTTGTCAAATGGAGTTATTTCAAAGTCTCATTGACTAGGAGAAACCACTCTGAATTTTTGTGCTGAAGCTTAAACGATGAAAATAGGTTTATGGAACGTTTAATTTTCAGCTTTTGACTATTCTTTTGTTGTCAGGGCTCATTATCAAAAAGAGTATCATAATAGTTCATCATCATCATCATCATATCGTGCTGGCAGCACGGATATCCCTGACCCTCTCTCGCCACTCCTCCCTATCGTTCATCGCCCTAGGTAGGTCTTCAGGACAACAACCTGTATCCTCACATAGCTGCTGAATGTACGTTCGTGCTGGTCGTCCTGCTTTTGCGCGGCCGTGTGTGGGGATCCATAAGAGTACATCTCTTATGAGTTCATCTCTGCTTCTCCAGCAATGTCCTGCATGTCTGGTTCGCCTAACTTGAATAGATTTCGTGATAGGGGGCAGGTGTCCGTACAGTTGGTGTCTTGTGGGGTGTTGCTGCCAGGACTTGTTGAGGATTGCACGCAGCATTCTTGTGTAATTGCCATCTAGTTTCTTCTCCAGCCGTTTTGTTAGCGTCCATGTAGTGCATCCATATAGCAGTATCGATGTGACCGCTGCCTGGAAGAAACTGCGTTTCATTTTATCGGTTAGGTCTGATTTCCATATAGTCGATAGCCTATTGATAGCTGTCCATGCTTTCGTTAACCTCGTTTCGATGTCTTTTTCGGTTGATTCGACGCTGCTTCCTAGGTACGTGAATTTGTCTACTAGTTTAAGAGGGGTTTCTTTCTAGAGTGGAGATGTCCCCTGTTTGGTTATAGCACATATATTCCGTTTTGTGTGCATTAACATGGAGGCCTATGCTTGCTGCTGCTCGTTCCAGGCTATGCAGAAGTGTTTCGGCTTGGTCAGGTGTATTTGCCAGTATCGCTATGTCATCGGCGTAGTCGGCGTCGGTAATTGTTGTTGCGGGATATCTTCTGCTTCTTTTCTTCGTCAGTTCGAAGCCATTCTCTTTGATTTTGTCAATCGATGTTCTAAGTACGTAGTCTAGACAAATGATAAAGAGATACGGAGCCAGCGTGTCCCCTTGTAGTACTCCTGCTACAATGTCGAAGTATTCTGTGTCTCCATCTGGTGATCGTACTTTTACTTTAGTGTTTCTATAGAGAATCGTTATTGCCGCTACGGTTTCTTTAGGTATGCCGTACGCTAGTAGGATTTGTTCCATCTTTCCTCTGTGAATGGAGTCGAAAGCCTTGGTAAAGTCGACAAATATTAATGTCGCTTGTAGGTTCTTTGCCCGTACACCCTCAAGGATTCTGCGGATGGTTAGTATTTGTGAGGTCGTAGATCTATTTCTTCGGAAGCCATTTTGGTTTTTTCTAAGTATGTTGTCGATTTTGGGTTCTATGCGGTTTCGTAGTAGGGCATTGTAGATTTTGGCAGCTATGGATGTAAGTGTTATGCCTCGGTAGTTTTTGGCTAATCCGAGGTCTCCCTTTTTAGGGAAGGGGAGTATGCATCCCTTCGTCCATCTATCTATCGGATTTTGATTGTATACTGCGTTGCAGTGTCGGAGCAGTATGTCGTCGAATTGTCTGGTCTTCCATACTTCCGGGGGAATTTCGTCCAGTCCTGCAGCTTTCCTATTTTTAATTTTTCTGAGAACCGAGTCGAGTTCTCCTTGTGTGAACGGTCCAAGTTTAATGTCTAATTGTTTGCTAATTATTCTGGTGATTGGTTCATGCGTTATTTTTGGTGGGTTTCCAAGTAAGTTTTCGAAGTGCTGTTTCCACAGTTTTATTCTTTCTTGTTGGTTTGCTGCTTTAAGTTTTGCTTTGGTTGTGTTCTTTCTTCTGCTCACTTCGTTTATTGTTTGCCAGGCAATTCTAGATTGTCTATCTTCTACCGAGTCTCTGATCTTATCTATCTGATTTTGAATGTATTCTGTCTGTTCCTTTATATATATGCCTGCTAATTGATATTGTGCCGTTTTTAGTTTTAAGGCATTTGTGTTTGTTGGGTTTTTTCGATAGTTTTTGGAGGCTGTTTTCACTAGTGCACGTTTTTCTCTCACCGCTAAGGTTTCCCATGGGACTCTATATTTAGTTTTAATTTTTGTTGGAATGCATTTTGCTGCTGCCTCAAGGTGTGCATTGACAAAATTTTCGTATTCGTCGTTTGGTGTACTTTTTTCCGTCTTTTCTTGTAGTGTTTCGAATCTGTTTCTCAATTCTAATACGTATTTATCTCTGACATCTTTGTTGTTTAATAGGGCCCAGTCATAGTGTTTGGTGGTCGCTGTTCGTTTGTCGTTTTTTCGTAGGCTTAACCGTATTTTCGCCGTGACTATTCGGTGATCGGTGGACACACCCTCAAAAGAGGAGTATGCCTCGCAATTCAATGCACTATTCTTCCATTTCTTGTTTATAAGGACGTAGTCTATCTGAGCTTTAGTGTTCTTTGCGTACGTGTATGTCTATAGTTTGCCCTCTCTTTTTTGGTAGTTTGTATTGAGGCATGCTAATCTATTTTCTATCATGAAATCTGTTAGATGTTGTCCATTTCTATTTGACGTGTTGTGGAGGCTGTATTTGTTGTTTCCGTTTTTCCCGATTTGTGCATTCATGTCTCCGCCAATGACTAACATGTTGTGTTTCGGGATGCTACGCACTAATGAGGATAACTCATCGTAGAAGGTGACTATTTCATTTTCTTCACTAACATTGGTGGGGCTGTAGCATGAGATGATTGTTGCTCTGGGGTTTCCGTTAAATGTAGCTACCATCATTCTAGGTTGTATTTTCTCTATGCTATTAAGCGTTTTTAGTGCTCTAGGTCCTATAAGCAATCCTACCCCTCCCACTGCGGCGTTGACAGAGTTTTTCCATGCGGATACAGTGGCGAGCGACCATCCATTGCCAGTTTCGTGATATTTGATATCTTCTGTGTGTGTGTATCTGTGTTCTTGTATGCATATTATGTCTATTTTATGTTCTTCGGCCGATGCGATTAGCTCTGGGAGTTGTCCTATTCTATTTAAGGTTCTTACGTTAAATGTGGCTATTTGTAGTGTTTGCTTGCATTTTAGTAGTTTTGATTGTTTGAGCTCTGTAGCTGATTTTTCGAACACCGAGGCCAGGGCTCCAACCTCAGCAGGACGCGCCCCTTTTTTACCCGCGCGAAGAGCGATGCGGTTTGTGTAAGTGGTTTGAGTGTGGGTCATGGTTATCTTTCGATGGCTGTTTTGTTCTCTTCTATAGAAGCCACTCTTATAGAGGAGCAGCAGTAGTTCCCCGATCGAACTGTCGATCCAGAGCGAAAAGTCGTCAAACTCACGTCCAGGACCCATTTGGGTATTGACTTTGGTCGTCCATTGGTTTATTCAAATACCTTAACGTACATCATGCTGCTTCCCATGTGTACATAATAAAATAAACAAAAATTAAAAAAAAAAAAAAAAAAAAATAAATAAATAAAATAAAAAATAAAAAAAAAAAATAAAATAAAAAAAAAAAAAAAAAAATAAAAAATAAAAAATAAAAAGGGGGGGGGGAATTTGTTTTAAGTTTTAACTTAGTTAAAGTCCAACATTAAGGTACTTTCTTATGACTTTCACTAATACTGACTTACACTTTTTTGCTGTATTGGGACTTTTCCAAGGGCTTTTCATTTTTTTTTTTTTTTTTTTTTTTTTTTTTTTTTTTTTTTTTCTCCCCATCCTACAGTTGGGGACCTAGCAGGCTTCAGGAATTAGAGCTTTGTGGTAGAATTTGGCGTTCTAGGCTTTTTCTTCTAAACTACTGTTAGGGCTTTCTTTACGAATTTTTAAATTATTCGATAGAAGATATTTAAAAACATTCTGCCTTGTTCGCTGACATGTGGATAGGCTTAATATCAAATTGGCTTTACAGTAGAGTAAGCGTGCCTTTACATTTAAAACGCATAGTTTAAGCATTATTTTACAAACAAAATACAGCATAACATTTTGTAAAATTCAGCATTTTAAATTGGAATTAAAGACATACTGACCAATATTGACATATTTCTTCCACTTGGCTCCTGAGTTCAAATACGTCTTCTTCGTTGGGACTTTTATTTACTACTGATATTTTAGGTAGCTTTGGGGGCGGTCTAGTGGGGTGAAGGGGACAATTCGTTTTTGTTGGTTTTTTTTTTTTTTTTTTTGTTTTTTTCTTTTTCCTTTTCTGAGGGGGGGGGCTGTAGTAGCATTCTAGGCTTTTTTTTTCTAAACTACTGTTAGGGCTTTCTTTACGAATTTTTAAATTATTCGATAGAAGATATTTAAAAACATTCTGCCTTGTTCGCTGACATGTGGATAGGCTTAATATCAAATTGGCTTTACAGTAGAGTAAGCGTGCCTTTACATTTAAAACGCATAGTTTAAGCATTATTTTACAAACAAAATACAGCATAACATTTTGTAAAATTCAGCATTTTAAATTGGAATTAAAGACATACTGACCAATATTGACATATTTCTTCCACTTGGCTCCTGAGTTCAAATACGTCTTCTTCGTTGGGACTTTTATTTACTACTGATATTTTAGGTAGCTTTGGGGGCGGTCTAGTGGGGTGAAGGGGACAATTCGTTTTTGTTGGTTTTTTTTTTTGTTTTTGTTTTTTTCTTTTTCCTTTTCTGAGGGGGGGGGATGTTCAAAAAATAAATTTCGAAACTGTCTTTTGGCGATAATTTTGTCAACAGAAAAAAAAGTATCATAAATTTATATTAATTTACAATGGAAGTGTCTTGGCGAAATGGCTAACGTACTTGACAGTGACATCGTTGTAAATGAGTTCGAACTCCAATAGCGCTTTTACGTTCGTTTTCGGAATACTACTCTTACGAAGTTAACTAATCCCCTTATGCTCCAGCTATGTGTTCAATATTAACACTACCGTTTCTCTACAGGGATGGCTTCCGTATTAAATAATTCTAGAAGATTGATACGCCATACATCTAAGAAATTATACCAAACTTGTTTACATATAATAATATATTTACTTATAATCAAATGATGTTATATATTCGCGTCCTTGCTCGAGAGCAGCCAGAAGGTTCCTTTTTCAATGGCTACTACAACGAGGAGTCGGGCAGGACGTTAATCCTTTCCTTGGATTGCTCCACTTTACCATTGATAAGAAACTGATAATGCCGACTGTTAAGAAGGGATGTATCAAGTACAATTTTAAATATTTCTGGTATGTCTCCTGGCTCTTTGACGAACACAACACCCATTAGATTTTACCACATATTATGCTTATCATCATATTATACATTATTATCATAGTATTTGTTTTACTATATTACATTATATTGTATTATGTTCGCCAATGGCCCGGGAGATCTGGGTTCAATCCCAGGTCGAGTCATACCAAAGACTAAAAAAATGGTACTTGATGCCTCCTTGCTTAACACTCAGCATTATAAGGTACGTATCAAGGGTAAAGTAGAGCAATCCAGGGAAGGAGTAGCGCCCTCCCCTACACCTTGGTGTAGTAGCTATCGAAAAGGGAGCCTTCGGGTTACCCTCGACTATGGTCGCCAACTTTACTTACTTATGTTTTATATTATTTTTTTTAACATACTTATTTACTTAATAAATGTTCGCGTCTTCATATTAAGGAAAGTTTATATCACCATTATGGTGTTAGCTCAGTCTGCTGGGTTGGTGGAACATACCGACTGCATCTCTGCTGAGAAGTAAGAGCTACCAAACGAGAGTCGGGGATAAGGCACTAAACGATCTCATGGTGAGCTTACAGTAATGCTGGAACTTTGAGGAATGCGGGGTACCCTTTTATGACCATTGCTCCTTGGTCGACTGTAGCCCGGCGTGGTAGTACCTGATAGGGTCTTATCTCTTGATCAAATAGAAGTGTTTGATATTTAGACTATGCGCAAACCAATGACTTATACTAAATCGAATTGTTAGAAATAGAATTGCTTGATCATTCCACTGTGTCTAAACAAATATCTGATATATAATTGAATTGTTTGAGATACATACTTGGAACAATTTAACTTTTTTGACTCATGTTTACAAACCCTATTTATCGAATATATATATGCAAAAGGTGAATTTGACATCAAATAACTTGCAAAGTTGATATGCCATAAAACCAAACCAAAACATATTACGATTTTTGTAAATGTTATAGAACACGAGCGATGGGTATATATGCCGCTATCTAGACATACATATAAACCCGAGGAAATTAATTTCAGGCGATAGGCTTTCTATACATTTAAAAAAAAAAAAAGGCGAATTATCTATCATTAATTGAATTTCCATGACCAGAAAATCTGGTCCGCACTACCCGTAACAAACGGAAAAACTGGTCAGCTGCTTCGACCTTTTTAGGTCTCATCAGCTGTGTATACCGTGATCTGCTCCCACTGGAGTTGAAAACCGTGACCAAATAATGCAGAGCTGAAACTCTACCACTGGTCCACATCGGACGCAAGCGTTGCTAAATCAACAACTTATGGTAAATTCGTGGTCAATTAACCTGATGTTTCATGAAGTTACATCCGTACTCTTTCACAGGACAGGAACACGTCCAGGGCTACGTCGTCCCAATAAGATGGGAGATATTCAATCGACGTAATCATAACCTCATGGGTAAGGAAATAGAGATGCATTTTTTTTTCTTTTTTGATCGAAGAATTATAAAATATAAATTGAATTACAAAGACTAGAAAATCAGGCAAGATTTGCGCGTGATATTTGGAACAATTGGACAGCTGTTTCGACCTTAGGTCCCATCAGCAGTGTATACCTTGATCTGACCCACACGAGTTCCAATGAGCGACCACAGAATGTAGAGCCGAAGTTCTATCACATAGATACTGGTTCACATCGTACACAAGTGACGACAAATTAAATAGTCACGGTTATTATCTCTAATTAATTTGGCATCGCTTGTTTACAATGTTACCCGATAGTCTGTGGTGGAACTTCCGCTCTGCATTCTGTGGTCGCTGGTTCGATCTCCATTTGGGGAGATTACAATAGACCCAGCTGATGAGACCTAATAATGTCGAAATAGTGGTCCCGTGGTTCCGTATATCGCATGCAGTGCTTATTAGATTTTCTGCTCATGGTAAATCAATTTATAATCAAGAATTCCTTTTTCTCCATTGCTATTACTTATGAAATTTCATATTATGATATTGAAGATACTTACAGTCTTTATGACAACATCTTACTTCTTAAGGTATTTTTAGTTAGGAAGCGAGATTCCACGGGTATGGTCGTGTTGGTGATAGCATTAGTGGGGATAGGGGTGCATGATTCTAAGGGTTTATTCATCAATTCATGGATCTGTACTAATTAGGTATATGTTGAATAAAGATAATAACTAAATGGCGATGCACATAAATCAAACTTCATTGGGCAATAATATTGATTATATGTAAATTAGCCCAGTGAATGTGTTTAAATACATTCTCATTGGTTACATTTGAAATCATCAATTAAAATATTAATCTTACGAAGGAGATCAAAAGAATATTTATTTCATTTAGTGAGCCGATTTAATTACGTGCCTTCCATCATGCTTTTATTTTCCATTTTATATACGCTGTGTCTGCTAATGAGTCCCTGTGGCGTAGGGGCTAGCGTGCTGGACTGTGGCAGTAACTTATGTGGGTTCGAACTGTTACGCTCACAACCGTATTAACATCCTTGGGGGAATGTATGAACCCACATATTAACTCCTAAGCTCTAGCTTAAATAACAGCACTATTGTCCTTCTGCAAGGATGCCTTTGACTTTAAATAACCTAGAAAGTTTGATATGCCATTAAACAAAGAAATCAAAGCCAACAAGTGTGTGCTTAATGCAAATATGTGTGCGCATATTTGTCACTGTCTGCTTAATATTATTATCAATGACTTCCTCTGGGTACCCGTCATCAATGAAGATATCCTTGATAGCTTTAAGTTCATTCTCAATCTTGCACTCGCTACAAATGTTAAGAGCTCTATAAGAAAGACATCTAATTAGATTCAGCTTCCTAGATTTTGGGGCAAAAGAATGCCAATCCAAATATAGCCCGGTAAATGTGGGTTTCCCATAAACGGATGTAACGAAAGAAGAATCACCTCTTTCGACTAACACATCCAAGAATCGTAACTGACCATTAATTTCTTAAATAACAGCACAACAGTTCTTCTGAAAGGATGCCTTTGACTTTAGATAACCCAGAAAGTTTGATATGCCATTAAACAAAGTAATAAAAGCAAACAAGTGTGCGTTTAATTCAAATATGTGTGTGCAGTTAATACAGAATCAAATAGTGAGTTTTGAATAAATTGAAATTGTGTTAGCAGTTAACACAGAATCAAATAGTGAGTCTTGAATAAATTGAAAAATAAATTCTAATAATTCATTCATTCAAATTCCTCTTTCTCACACATACACTCAAAATCTCTTTCTCCGTCTCCATCTCTATTTCTGTCTGTCTGTCTGTCACTGTCTCTGTCTCTCTCGCTCGCTCGCTCACACACTATCTTTGTCTCTGTCTTTCTCTCACAATGTCGCTATCTGTATAGGTATATATGTAATCTATTTACCCCACATCCCCACATGGACTGTTATTTGTATCTGCCTTCCACCAGACAGGACTTAACACAAGATCGAATGACCCGAAGGTCAGATTATAGTAAGAAGGGAAAGGTCGGACCCGAGCCGTAGTTCGATCCCAACTGGTCTATGCCGGTCATTGCAAGAACAATATTCGACACAAGGACAGATTTTCCACAAGGTTTAACCGGTTTCATGTCAGTTTTCCTTCTTCTATACCGTTTGTTACAACAAGATTAAAAAGTCCAGCCTGCCCTACTGTTCATCTATAGCTAAAGGCAGAATAGTGGTATTCACACCTTTCCCAAATATATTAGGGCTGTGTGAAATGCAAACAGGTTCGTTGAACATGTGAACTCTGATCCCCATGTTCTTTTTCTACAACGGTAACCCTTAAACTACAAAGTTCTGTGAAGGCACCCTAGTTCGACAAAATACTGCAGAAGAACGCTGATTGGTGTATCGGCCGAAACGTTGTAGGAATAACAATTAAGAAGACGAAAATAATCGGAATATTCTAAGTGATTATACCAAAATGTGTTTTTCTTTCGTTCTCTCTCTCTCACTCTTTCTCTCTCTCCCTCCCTCTCTCCCTCTCTCTCTCTCTCTCTATATATATATATATATGCTTTGTGAGTTTTACAGTTAAATGCACCGAATAAATTCATCCCAAACAAAGGTAAAGTGAGAAAAATCGAAGCATCGATCAGATTTATAGCTTACTAACTTTAACCTGGAAATTTTATTATGTAGAATGTAAATAACCTGAAATAATATTCAGTTATGTGTCAGATGACCGGTGAACCTGTTAAGCTCTTGTTGTTACAGAAATCCATGATGATATTGATACATCTAGTCAGAAAGTAGTGAAAATGGCATTAATAGCAATCATAATTGGGAGCCTCAGAATGATCACATAGAACCTGCAAAAGAAACTAAGGAAACGATCGAAAAATAAAACTGTCCATACTACTGCTGCGATCGGCAACAATCCTTAGAATGATCCTGCCGAGTTGCAAAGACACTTGTCAATGAGATTTCAGGAAAAACAACTACTCACTACTTGCATGGAAAACTCACAAATACTAAAATAACAATAATCAATTATTCAAGACAATAGCCAGAATAGGCAAGAGAGAGATAAAACTGAAACAACCAAGCCTTTAATAAATGTGTGCATCAAACATACACAAAAGTAAAAGAAAAGTGGATGGTTGAGGAAGCTGGAATAATAATAATAATAATAATAATAATAATAATAATAATAATAATAGACAAAGTTGACGCATCGATTAAAATCTCCAAGACAACATAAAAAAAAGTGCTGAGGAAGACTGATTTCAGCCACCAGAAACTACTGACAAGACCAGGAGCAACGGAACAGAAATAGCCAGAAACAAAAATGGGAAGAAAAACAACTCAATGGACGTTTTAAGCGACTATCTATCGACAATACACACCAGAAAACTTAGATGTGGCTAGGAAAAGGAAAAGTTAAGAGAGAAATTGAATCTTTTCTTATAGCGGCACAAAAGAATGCCATAAGGACAAACCATATCAAAGCAAGAACAGATAAAAAGCAACAAAACAGCAGATATAGAATATGTTGTAATAGAGACGAAACGCTCAATCACATAATAAGCGAATGCAGCAAATTGGCACTGAAGGAATATAAGACTAGACAATACAGGGTGGGCAAGGTGATCCACTGGAATAGTGTAAGAAATTTAAATTTCAACAAATGGTATATGCATAACTCATAATCTTCCTAGAGAATGAATATGAATTTGGTGGTACCAATTGAAATTAGTGTGCTTGGAAAGATTGCCAATGGCATCGTAAGGAGGTTTGTGACACTTACAGTCGATCAAGTAACAAGGGTACATGATTCAGTGATTTTCTTCTTTTGTTGTAAAGGCATTTATATTTGCAAATTTGGAGTGGAGCTGCATAATTTTATTCACTCTGACAATATTTTATTTACTTTCAGGAGTCTATATAAATGTCCTTATCTAAATACTAACCAGGTACATTGCTGCTTAACTTTTATGAATTAACCAGAACTTTAAATTGGAAAGTAAATTTGAAATAGACAATTATTTAAAGAATAAGTCTGACATCAAATACTCACCGAAAATCAATGAATAGTATCTTCATTTGCGGAGGTAACTTATTATACAAAAATTATCTAGAAAAATAGGTCCTGTTTGCAGAGCGTAGAATATGTTGACAAATGATGAACACCCCCACTAAGTCGTGTTCTTGGTATGGCAGTTAATTACATCGGTAAATGAGGCTCCATTTCTAGAACTCTGAAAAATGTAGATTTCATCATTACTGCAATTAAAGTTACTTCCAATATGAGCCGGAGTATTCGTTCGTGTTACGGTCTCCATCTAATATTAATCTTAGTTGAGGTTGACCCGAAGGCTCCCTTTTCAATTGCAACCACACCGTGGTGTAGGGGAGGACGCTTCTCAATTTTCTGGATTGCTCAACTTTACCCTTGATCCTTACCTTATAATTCTGAGTGCTGAGCAAGGTGGTATCAAGTACTATTTTTTGAGTTTTTTGGTATGACTCCACCTGGGATTGAATCCCGGTCTCCCGGACCATTGGCGGACACTATACTCATTAGTTATCGTTTAAAAGATTTTTCCAGTTAGATAAGAGCGTGTGGAAAATCTAAAAATCAATTACACATGTTCAATTCCCTTAATTCTCCGCATAAAATACCTCCATATAGTTTGAAAAACCATTAAAATCAATCAATCAATCAATTTAGAAAAGTAACCCATTTTTTAACAGTTTTCTTTTGATGTCAAGTGTAAACAAGGTTTTTACACCACTAATTTTTACAAATATCTTCAGTTCTATAAAGTTTACTCAAAGAAATTTCATATCGTAATAGTTTTCAGTCTTTCTTCTAACTAATGGCAAAATAGATCTTAACAATGAAATTGATTTTATGCAAATTTTGTTAGACAGCGTTTTTTTCCTACTTCAAAGTGTCGATGTTCAGCGGGAAATATTTATTCCTACTTAACATATCGCAAAAAGTCCGATCTATTCTTTTTTGAATACTAACTAGCAAAAATTATGGAAATAGCACACTTTAAATGTTCACTTTGTTTTTTTTTTTCCTTTATTGTTTGTTTGTCTGTTTGTTTATTTTTCAGCAAATAAACTAATAATGTATAAGACACAACTTTTTCCTAACTTCATCAAATATTCCTAAAACAAACTCGATTTCATTATGTAAATTACTCATAACTTTTTCAAGCCATTCAAAGAAATAAACCAATGTTTTGCTTTTTATAGTTTATTACTTCTTTTTTTACTGCTAATTAAAAAAAAAACACTGTGAATATATTGTAAGTAAGATGATTCCATAGTTTTTGACATGTGTACTACTTTTCTTATCAGAAACCTGTTAAATTAAGCTTAGACAACCCTGATCGTGGGGTTTCCCACCAGCCAGTAACCCAGTAATCATTGCTATAAAGAGGATCATTGGATTTGTCCAACACCTTCATAACAGTGAATGCGGCGACAAGGGTTATTATTAGTCTTACCCGTGCTTTCACCAATTGGAGGAGCTTGCAGTGTATTGGCTATCCTCATAAGAAATGGACTGGTTCAAACCCTGATGAGACTGTTTTTCTTTTATGTTACGCTAATACCTAAGGAAAGTTATGAATCAAATTATTCCCTCCATCTATTGAAAATAGTTGGTCAAACTAGGCTCTTTAAACTTGCCTTGACAATCGGTATAGGAGAAGAAAAACTCTGAATTCAAACATGTTGAATGCCACTAAAAATTGTCCTCTTCTCATATCTTATTCATTCATGGGTTTGATAAAAAGATTAGCCAAAATCCCCGGATAAATTGTCCCTAAGTAACATTCAGCACTCGGAGATCGGCGCTTAAAGGAAATAATCTGAGTGATTAGTTTTAAGAGTTGTTCTTCTCCTCGGCTGGTTACCTAACCAAGACTAAAGAACCCCGTCTGTCCTATTAAATATAAATCGCTGGGAGAAATAGATGCCTTTTCCAAGGTCATAAGCACAAATTAAACCTGAAGCAACCTCGTCTGGGATTTGAACTCGGTTCAAAGATTCCATTTCTGACGACGATAACAATTACGGTAAGCACGCCACCTTTTCTTGTTATTTCTAGAAATGATTTTCTTCACTTCAGTTTCCTTATGTTACCATTGTTGGGTCATTTCATTCCTATTTCTTTTTTCCATGTTTTCCTGATTAGATTTCAATATTTCCCGATCCCAAGTACTTTTACGAAGAATAATAACTAAACCAATATTTCAAGTAAGTTTTAGCCAGCGCCGATGCCAAAGTTGTCAGTCAATACGCTACACGACATCGATTTAGAAATGCTGATTTAAAGGGGATGATTATTTTAAATAGACAATTTGATATTTTTCTTTATTTTGACGATTAGTTTTGATTTGTTTTTTCTTTCTTTGTTTAATGGCATATCAGTCTTCGTAGGTAATTTAATGCCAAAGTCATCATTCTTGTTGTAGGAGAGTAGTGGTACTTTTTAACTCATAACTAGAGGGAAAAGTCAGGTCATACTTTTCCCTAGGGTTTAAGTCCGAAAATATATGGAATAACACAACTTGAATTCAAACTCCCATTCTACGATGCAGCAGTCCAGAACGTTAGCCAATACGCAACGGAGACTACTATTTTTGAAATTTAAATTTGATCGTCTATGATTACTTACACCTCGAAGGGAGGTGAGCTTAGCATAACGTTTATTATAAGACTGAGTCGGTAGCCAAAGATTAATTTGTTGACGAGGCTGTTAGCGCTTAAATTCCCGCTAACACCAAGAGGAAAGATGTGAATTCATCAGTTATCTCCCCATCAATAGGTATATATGATATGGTTTGGTTGGGTTAGGTTTTATGGCATAACAACCATTATAGGTTATTTGATGCCAAATCCTCTTGATTCATATATATATAGGTTTATTTGCGTTTGGTTTTATGGCAGATCAACCATTGTAGGCTATTTAATGCCCGGTACTCTTAATACATATATGTAGGCATATATGTAGGTTTATTTGGATTAGGTTTCATGGCATATCAATAATTGTAGACTATTTAATGCCAAATTCCCTTTGTGTATATATATATATATATATATATAATTTGTAACCATAAGTCAACAAAGTTAAATGGTTCCAAGTATTGCTATGTATCACCAATAATTAAATTATACATCAGTTTAATGATTAAACTATTCCATTTGAAACAATTCTGTTTTTCATAAGTCAACAAAGTTAAATTATTCCAAGTATTTCTATGGATTACCAACAATTCAGATAAACATCAGTCGTTTGCTTATACACAATCAAGGGATTAAACAGTTTTATGTCAAACAATTCAACTTAATTCAAGCATAAGTCAATTGTTTGCACTCAGTTTAAATATCAAACATTTCTATTTGACCCATAGATAGGACTCTAACAGGTGCCACCACTCCGTGTCAGGGTGAACCTGGGAAGGATAATATTGAAAGGTGTACTCTGCCTCCCTCAAAGCATCAGCTCAACTGGAGTCTCTCCATCAAAATGTTTAGTGTCTTATGCAGGACACTTGTAGGCGGATCTTACTGCTATGCAGAGATGCAATCGGTGTATTCAACAGCCGTAGACGACTGTGCTGGTAAATGTTAGAGCAGATTGGTTAGGTTTTAGTCTATGATTGTCAACTCGTCTAGGAGAAGGAAATATCTGACTTCCAATAAGTTTTAGTCCACTTTAAAATGACCCTTTTTGTATTCTAACCGTGTCTGTGCGATAGGTTTAATACATACTTTCTCTTTTAGATACCATATTTTTCTGAACGAAAAATAATTTCTTTGAATTAGAATCTTCCCTTTTCGTGTAATAATTATGAATGCCAAAATCTGGTTGCGCTACTGTAAACTAAATGATAATCAACAGAGTTCAGACAAATGAGCCCTTCTAATCTATTAATATTGTGAAACTTTATTTATATATTTCTTGGAATGTGAAATTTAACAGTATTATTACGATTAATCAGGTGTAGAGGAGATAGGGAATCCACTTCAAAAGTGTTGATCTCACTCAGGTATTCTCCCACTACTGTCCTTTCTACCTTGCAATTCTTCATTGCATTCGATTTAATTGTGTGTTTTTTTTAATACATTTATTCATTCCCTGTTTGTAATTTCCAACATATTTACGCATTCCAATATTCACGATAGAATGGATCATTTCTTATTGTTATTACATTATTTTTCGCTTGGGATATCAGCTTTTAAATAACACATGCTTCTGAGCTGCGCACAAGAGTTTACCCATGTGTGTAAATATGCGCTGGCTTGCTTGTAATTGGAACGTTTTAATTTTTTACCTTTTTGGATCAAGGGCGATAATCCTGCATGTGCTTCCCAAATAATTACGTCTGTTTTCATAAGACGACAGCCAAGACACGCGAGATATTCACCATGTTCAAATACGCTCGACATCCGGAGGCCATTTTTATTTATTTGTTTATTTTTTTGCTTTACTTTCTTTTTCATTCTTTCGATTTTGATTCTCGCGTTAGCTTCGAGCTGTTATCTTACAGCGGAAATAGAGAATTTACTTGCCGTTGTAACACCATCTCCCCGACCTGAGTAACAATCATTTTCCCCTAAATTGAAGCGCGTTCAACATTGTATGGGGAATTGACGTTTCAATGATGCTGTTCGGTCGTTGGTGTGTTTATGTGGATAAAGTTTGTATTTTCTGTTACTTTGGTTTTTTTTTTGTTATTTTCGGTGTGTTTTTTTTATTCATTTTTTCATCGTTCTTTTTCGCCTGCAGCGTTAAATATATAAAACCGGGCTCAACTAAGCACAAGCTCAAAATCACACACACACACACACACACACACACACACACACACACACACACACACACACGCACTATACACACACACATTATATATATATATATATATATATATATATATATATATATATATATATATATATAACTAGAAGATTATTATATTTATTACTGAATATTCTTTGCCACGTTCTATGTTTCAGTTTGTACATTAAACCATCATCAGGACACTTAGGAAGTCATTTTGTTATTTCTAAATGATATCTTATTTTATTTTGGAAAATGGAGCGAAAATATAAGAAAGATTTTAACATTCTAATTCCTTTTAAGTGTCAAAACTCTTGGATATAGCGTTCGAAATTCGTTTTAAAGTGTATTAAATTTCCATCCCGAAGATACAAAAATTAAAAATAAATTATATAAATATATACATACACACATCCATACTCTCACACACACTCTCTCTCTCTCTTTCTCTCTCTCTCTCTCTCTCTTTTATATATATATATATATATATATATATATATATATATTCTTTCCTTTTCTTCACATTCTTTATGCTTGTCAACTTTACAAGGAGACTGTTTATAGTTTTTAAAGAATTATAAGCATAGGTGTTATTTCAAAAACATTAAAAAGGAAAATAAATAAGACTTAATCAATGAAAAATAATTAAAATAAGAGATTCGTGTAAATTTTGCAGCACTAATTCGACTCCTATAAGAATATAATTCGGAAAAAAAAATACATCTTTTGCTTAAAAGTATTTTGTGCACCAGCTGCTGATGAGTCTTGATTCGTGCGTGGTTCTCTACAATAAATGACCTTGAATTAGATCCTGCCTGATGAGAAGTAGGAAAATACACTACCCTTTTCAGGGAAGAAAGTATTACCCACCAATCTGGCATAGTAGACTAACCAGTTTCTGATCAGCTCTCAGTGCAGCTACACCAGGCGTATTTGACCAATCAGCCCTTTTTTTGCAACGTCCAGTAACTCCGGGCGCATTCCATGGCTTATTAACCACAGATGCTGTTAGCACTGCTCAGACCAAAGACTACTTTGACTAGCGCGGCAGACTAACAAGGCCGATGCAAATATAACCCGCAATGAGCAACCCAGTGCAGTGACACCTGGCAATTCAGGCCGTATCCCCACGATTACAAAATGATAGGCTTCTGTACTGATAACACGAGTCCATCACGCTCGGACCGACAGTTAATCTATAGCTTGACCAATAGAGACTTTCAAAATCTTTGAAATTTGAATCAACAGACGTCAAATTTATCACGAAAATAAATCTTGCAAATTTTGTGATACTTGCTTTTTCTGTGTCACCCCAATCATTTTTAACTGTTGGGTCGATTGCAGTATGGACTTGATATATTACGTTGGCGTCAACATTTAACGCAGTTCCTTTTAAACTTTTTCCTACTCTTGAAGGTTATTTTTGTTTTTGCTTTTCTTTGATTTAACGAGTATTATGGTTATCTTCTCGTTCCATTATGTGACGATTATTTGAAGAGGCTGTTTGCTTTTATCAGTGACCCGCTGAAATAAATTTGTTATAGCCGAATGAAGGTCTGTTGAGTTTTTCTTTCAATTAAATAGATTTGCATTGGATGATATTTGTAGATTCATAAATAAGACTATAGAGGCGTTCGTGGTGTAATGGACACGACGACCCGAGTTCAAGTACTGGACCAGACAGTTTGCTTTTCTCGCTGCTCTCAAACACTTGGAAAAGGCAAGAATCTAATTATTGTTCTTTCAGCTATGGGTAAATTGTAGAGCAGAGTAGGTTATTCAACCTTAGTATGGCAATCGGTCAGGGAGAAGGAAAACCCTGAATTCAAAAATGTTAATGGACGCTCATTGACCTTGCATTGCATCCTTCTAAGGCGTAGGAATAGGTATATATATATATATATATATATATATATATATAAGAAAAAGCAAAAAAATTTAAAAAAAACATTAGGATTATGAATTTATTTCCATCC
>OY757927.1:69053573-69068573 GCA_963585895.1 Sepioteuthis lessoniana | reverse complement strand
ATATATATATATATATATATATATATATATATATATATATATATATATATATATATAACTCATATATGAATATATATACAACTGTATATGAATGGATGTATACAGAACATCTGCATTTACATGTGAACATATAAGAGATACACACTCACACATACATACGTATTCACACACACTTGCGCTCGCACACACACACACACACACACACACACACACACACACACACACACACACACACACACACACACACACGGGCACTAGTGCACACACAGGCACATACACACACGCTCACACCAATATATATATATATATATATATATATATATATAAACTATTGTATGAACATATATACAACTGTATATGAATAGATATATACAGAACATCAGCATATACATGTGAAAATATAAGATACACACACACACACTTATATATACGTACACGTACGCATACTCACACACACATACACACGCACACACACGCATATGTATATTTAATTTTCTCGAGTCTCTATGTTTGTGTTCAAACATAACATAACGGTGAAGTGAAACTTATTCTCATCTAAGTATTTTCTTCGCTGTATTAAAAGAAAGGTGGAAATGATAATGTTGAAATAAAAAAAAATAATATACTTAAATGTTTTGTTGAATGTAGACATAAGCATGAGATAATATAGATACATATACACACATACACAATAAAAGCACGCCCGGACAAAATACGTATAATAACACATTTATTTTACTTGACTATTTAATATTTCACTTGTAAAACAATACAATTATTTTAAAGGAAGAACCGTGTCAATTTGTTATCATGTTTACATGTATACAATATCCTTAAAAAAAAATCGTCAATAAGTTGTCTAAATTTCTGAGACAAAGCTTGTTGATTTTTATCATTAAGGGTTTTCGGACTATTGTCTTCATCGTTATTGATATTTCCACAACGTTTCCACAACGTTTCAGCCGATATGTCCCCTGACCTTCTTCAGGTGTTTGTTGAACTCGGTAACCGTGAATTCAATAAAGGACGTAGTTCGAAGTTCCGTGAAGGTTCCCGAGGTCGACACTATAGCGTTTCGGTTCTACTGAACCATCATCAGGACATGGAGTCGTGATATTAACAATTTTAAGTTAATGACGGATGTTTAGAAATATGAAATACAAAAACCTAGGAGAAAAGTGTGTATAATAAGAAAAAGTTGGCCGTTTAATTGGCGAATCAGCGTTTGATGTTTTAAATTATGTCATTTGACTTATTAGGAATATTGTATAAAATTTATGTACGTTTGTTTAACGAGAAAGATTTCGAGTCAGAAAAAAGTAAAGAAAGAAAGAACAAAAAGAAAAATAGAAAGTATGAAGATTATGAGATATACGGAAAATATTTACTAAGGATGGAATATATTGTAGCAATTTAAAATATGCATATATATACTTTGTAGACAAAGTGTTTTTCTGTGACATAATTTTTAAGGAAGCTCTGATCCTATTTGTTTGCACCCAATTAAATGTTGTTTGTTTTTTTAAGTAAAGCTATTTCTTTGTATGCACTTAGTAATTTGTTTGAGTAATTCCATATTTCAAAATTTCAAATCTTTGTTAATGTCGTTTGACTTTTGGATGAAATGAATTTGGGAAGGAAGCGCATTTTTCCACGTAAGTTCGGACTCAACTTTCAGCAGAGCAATGATGACATGAAAAACACAATAAGCCATATTCGTATATACATAAAGGGTTGAATGGAGTACTAGTAGGAAGGGAATTGATGGAAAAAATAATTTTACTCGAGATAGAGGCTAATTATTATAGGCAGAAAATGTCCAATAGAATGTGGCTATTATTTTCAAAGTTGAACTCTTTTAGAAGGTTGGTTAATCTCTCTATATAGGGAGGTTAGAGTTTTCGTTGATTGATTTATTTTTGACTTTGTGTAGCATGGAGGTCTTTTCCGTTATATATTTATCGGTATTTTGATGAGGGGAATGAATGTATTATGAAGTGTTCTGAAATAGATCAAGCGTCAAAGATCTGAAGTATTAATCGTCCTGACAGAGTTGTTGTAGTAAGGCTTATGTATGTACTTTCTTTTTTGGAAAAGCATTATCTTACTGGAAATGTTCAAGTAGCACACAACATTTGTCGTACATAGGTAACTAGTCGTGTAAAATACGTTATTATAGATGAAACGCAGTTTCTTCCAGGCAGCGGTCACATCGATACTGCTATATGGCTGCACTACATGGACGCTAACAAAACGGCTGGAGAAGAAGCTAGACGGCAATTACACAAGAATGCTACGTGCAATCTTAAACAAGTCCTGGCGGCAAAACCCCACAAGACACCAACTGTACGGCCACCTGCCTCCTATCACGACAACTATTCAAGTTAGACGAACCAGACATGCAGGACACTGCTGGAGAAGCAGGGACGAACTCATAAGAGATGTACTCTTATGGACCCCCACACATGGCCGTGCAAATGCAGGACGACCAGCACGAACATACATTCAGCAGCTATGTGAGGATACGGGATGTTGTCCTGAAGACCTACCTAGGGCGATGAACGATAGGGAGGAGTGGCGAGAGAGGGTCAGGGATATCCGTGCTACCAGCACGACATGATGATGATGATAGATGACGAAGTGTCTTTCCAATTCAATACAATGTGTTTAAGACCGAAAATGCGGTATATATATATATATATATACATATATATATGTGTGTGTGTGTGTGTGTGTGTGTGTGTGTGTGTGTGTGTGTGTGTGTGACAATAGATAAAGTATGTGAAGGTAGATCTGCAGGGTCGTATTTTATCTATTGTTCCTATATGATTGTCATGTAGCTTCCCAATTGTTTCACACAGATACAGGGGTGTCCTCGTGGTGTAATGGTTAAAGCGATCGACTGCGGAATCGTAGTACCCGAGTTCGTACTCCAGTCGCGCTATTACGTCCACTTTCGGGTAAAAACCATTGGGAAAGGTATAAACCCCTTATCTTCCCAGCTATGGGTTAAATAGTACCACTACTGTTCTTCTAGGAGAATGGCTTTGGCATTAAATAACCTACAAAGGTTGATATGCCATTAAACAAAGAAACCAAACCAAACCAAACAAATCATATAAATACACATTTGCTATTGATGTACATGCATACACGCGTACTTGTCGAAAATAAAATTACATCAAAAACAATGCTGACTCTTATTTGGGCGAAGTAAGTGTTTTTCTAATAATTTGGTGAGATGTGGATAAACTTTTCAAAGTCTTCGGCCTATTTTAGACGTAGTAATATTCATTCTTGTACATTGTATAAACAATTATCAAAAAGCAAATGTTTCCAGCCGGCTGGGCAGCAGAATACACCGATTGCATCTCAGTGGAGGAGTAAGATTCCTCCAATGAGTGTCCTGGATATAACGTTAAACTATCTGATGGTGAGGTTCTTGTAATTCTGGAGCTATGGGGAATGCGGAGTATCCATTTATTGTTATCGCTCCAAGGTTCATTCTGGCCTGGAGTGTTAGCACCTGATAGGGTCCTATCTATGGGTTGAATAGAAATAAACTCTGTACTTATGCTAAACTGAATTGTTTGAAATAAAACTATTTTTTTCATTTAACTGTGTGTAAACAAAAACGTTTATTCATGCTAAACTGAATTATTTGAAATGAAACTGTTTATATGAATAAAAAGGGATTAATCATTGAATAACCGACAAAAGTTGATATGCCATAAGACTGAACCAAACCATAATGATTTGGCGTTAAATGACCCTATACAAGTTGATATGCCGTAAAACAAACCATAAACCAACCAACCAACCATGTTTATAAATGTGTGAGTGTGTAAGTATTTGGGCATCTGTGTATAAATATGTGCGTGTGTGTGTGTTTTTACCTCTATGTTTAATTCTTTGCAATATCTATTTATGCAAGAACAGGTTGAATAAACACATTTTGCGAAAAAATGTTGGACTTGTTCATGCTTGCGTCTCAGCCTCCTTTTTAATCAGCATTTTTAGCTAAAATGCTCGACTGCAGCATCAAAGTTAGCGAGTTTGAACTCCAGTGGCTTTGTTACGTTCACTTTAGAAACAATGCCCTTTGTAAGAATCACCCATATCCTCTTCTTAGGATTAATTTGTATTGCTACTGTTCTTCTTCAAAGATGTCTTTCGCATTTAATAACCCACAAAGGTTGATATGGCATTAAACAAAGAAACTTAATATATACATCAGTGTGTATAGGTATGTACGTATAATACTTTTTTCTGTCTCTCACTGTCTTTATTTCTGCATATATATATATATATATATATATATACAGAGAGAGAGAGAGATGTCTATAATTTTAATCATCTATAAATTGGACTCTCTCTCTCTCTCTTTCTTGCTCTCTCTCTCTCTTTTTCTTGCTCTCTCTCTCTCTCTCTCACTCACTCTTACAAGTTTACACATAAAAGTATTAAAATAGGCACGCGAAGATCATGTATATTATTCCATTTGCTCACGCATATGTAAATCCCCCAATATATTTTCATATGTTTATCTGACATAAGAATTCCTTGTTTTGTACAAATAATTTTTGATGTATAAACAATGGGCTTTGTTCATTAAATAATGTATCACTTGCTTAAGTAAAGGTGAATAAATTTCTCATTTATCTCGACATACATATGTAAATATAGAAAGATAACTGAATTCAGGCAGATTTACAGAACGCATCTAATTAAATAAGCAACAAAAGACAACATTAATACTCGCTATCCGTCTCTGCACCAGAAACGTATACATTGAATTGATGCAGTGGATTTCAAGTTTTATCTTTCGCTCAATGTTAAAGAAAATCTCTTAAAAAGCTTGTAGATATGTTTAAATTGTTCTTATATCCTATTGCTTGAATGTAGGGTCTTCAAGAATTTTGTAGGGACTGATACTTGTAATTTTATTTTATTTTGATGAAAATCTGGATGAAAGTAAAAATTCTTATTTAATATTTTTACTTATTTTTAATAATATAGAAATATGTTTGGAACTTTTATCTATTGTTTATGGCAGTATATAATATTCGAATTTCTATAAACAGTTTTCAAAATACGCAGACACATTTCTATACTAGAAAAATAAAGAAGAATTTGATTCAATAGACCATTACAACTAAAAGTTTATAATTTTTTTCCCGCTAAGGGATATTTATTAGTATGCAAGGTGCTATAAGTTAGAACCTACAATTTATTACTACTGAAAGTAAAACATACTGGTAACATATTTTTGATAACGATTTGCAAGATTCTTCATCACAGTTAATTTAACTGTAATACTTCTTGCTTTATCATGTGACTTACGACGGGAGAGTTGGTTGTCGGTGGTGTGGTTGTAGAGTTGAACATTCCTAAAACCTGTCGTCAAAGTTAAGAATATGTCGGCTGTATCTTTTGCAGAAGGATGGTAACTTAAAGGAAAGTACAAGATATGAGAATAAACAACATCTGATAGTGAGGTTCCAGTTCTGGAGATCTCTTAGAGTTGAATACCGTTTCATTACCAAGTAATCTCCAACCCGGAGTGATTGGAATCTCATCGGTAAAAAAATACATCTTTTGAAAATTATTTGGATAAGATTGTAACATTTTAATACTTTTACGATAAGATTGTACTACTTAAAAACAAATGTTTGAAAACATAGTATAATCATTACTGAATAACTTTGTTTTTTTATATAATGGCATATCAACCTTTGTAGGTTATTTAATGCCAAATTTATCCTTGTAACCTAGCATCAGTAATAATATTTAATCAATAGTTAGGAAGATGAAGGAGTTTATACCTTCCCTATGGGTATGTATCAGAACGGGAACATAATAACGTGATCAGATTTCGAACCCTATTACTTCGAGGCAACAGTCCAGCACTTTTACCAATACGGCCATAATTATATAAAAATGCCTACTTAAAACAATATATTTTGAACAAATTATTTATTTTAATTAGAAACTATTGATATTGTTTAACTGTGTGCAAAAAATGACAACAGATGCATTTTAAAAATTAAATGAACATGGAAGATTCTGTAATGATTATAATCAGATACATTTAAATTATTTGATTATCGACATTAAATAACAGATGCCGTAAAAACAAAAATACTCGAGCAACCTAAACCTACCGTTCCAGTCTTTTACTCATAATTTTTTACCATTTAACAGCGGACTGGCATACAAAATATATATGAAGGTGAGGAGTTTCATTCATTTCTTCCGCATAGAAAACAAGTCCATTGATATTTAAATGCTTACTGGCCGTTAATATATAAAAAATATGGTGAATGTGATCACCGTCAGATAATAAATAACAATTTCAACATCGGCGAGAAGAATGTCAGAAAAAAGGTACTTTCCGTCATACAGTCAATCCACGAAATGAAGAAATTTCAATCAACTCATACATACCAATGGAGCCGATGAAAGATGGACTACTCAGACAGTATTTTTTCCAACAAAGACACTGGCAGAAATGTTCTGGGAATATTTGTTGCCTTTTCTGCTGCCGATCTAATTTCGGGCCCTTCATATAAAAATTTGTTCATCACTGACAAAAGGATCATCATCATCATCATCATCATGTCGTGCCGCTAGCACGGATATCCCTGAATCTCTCTCGCCACTTCTACCTATCATTCATCGCTTCTGGCAGGTCTTCAGGGCGACATCCCGTATCCTCACATAGCTGCTGTATGTATGTTCTAGCTGGTCGTCTTGCTTTTGCTTGGCCATATGCGGGGGTCTATAGGAGTACATCGCTGATGAGTTCGTCCTTGCTTCTCCAGCAGTGTCCTGCGTGTCTGGTTCGTATAACTTGTATAGTTTTCGTGATGGGAGGCATGTGGCCGTATAGTTGTTAATTTGTTGGGTGTTGCCGCCATGACTTGTTCAGTATTGCTCACAACATTCTTGTGTAATTGCTGCCTAGCTTCTTCTTCAGCCGTTTAGTAAGCGTCCAAGTAGTGCATCCATATAGCAGTATCGATACGACCGCTGCCTAGAAGAAACTGCATTTCATTTTATCGGTCAGGTCTTATTTCCATATGATCGAGAGCCTATCGATAGCTGTCCATGCTTTCGTTAGCCGTGTGTCGATGTCTTTTTCGGTTGATGAGACGCTGCTTCCTAGGTAGGTGAATTTGTCAACTAGTTTCAGAGAGGTTCCGTCTAATGTGAAAATGTCACCTGTTTGGTTATAGCACATATATTCAGTTTTGTGTGCATTGACATCGAGGCCAATGCATGTGGCGGCTCGTTCCAAACTATGCAGTAGTGTTTCGGCTTGTTTGAGTGCATTCGCTAGTAACACTATGTCATCGGCGTAGTCGGCGTCGGTAATTGTTTTTATCCGTATTTCAAGGCTTTGTGGAACAGAATGTTTTTTTTTCTGCCGAAACTTCTATGATTTATAGGTGGAGTCTCTTTCTTTGTAGCTGTTTCAGTGTCTATTTGAAATTAATAGGTGACATTATTTTCGGAGCACTCTCCTATCATATTAATGATAGTAATTTTCTCCTTAATCCTATTCCTGTCGGCTGGGCCACTAGAATACACTGACAGCATTTCTGCAGAGGAGTAAGACTCCTCCTTACAATGAGCGTCCTAGATATGACATGAAACAATCTGATGGTGAAGTTTCGGTACAGCTGGAGCTTTGGGGAATGTAAAGTACCCTTTCATTGCCATCGTTCCCTGTTCCACTCTGGTCCGGAGTGGTAGCACCATATAGATTCCTATATATGGGTCAAATAGACATGGGTTTAAATGACATTTAAACTGTGTACAAACAAATGACTTATGCTAAATTGACTTGTTAGAAATAGAACTGTTTGATCATTTAACAGTCTGCATCTACAAAATGTGTTTACAAATAGTGTATCTAACATATATATAAAAACAAAATTTGGCATTAACTGACCTACAGCGTTTGATATGCCATAAAACCAAATCCAACCAATCAGAATCGAAAAAATCCAGTCAGCTTAATCGAAACATCCGAATCGATTTAAATTGATAATGCCAACGAAAAGAAGAAAAAAAAACAGTCAAAGAACAGCATAAAATTCATATTATCACTTCCCAATCAATCACAAATTAGCTGGACCCGTAGAAATTCCATAAAACAAAAAAAAAAAAACTGTCACGAGGAGTTCTTTAAACAATAAAGGAATCTGTGCAGTTTTATTACGTATTAATCCTATTGTTTTTTTTTTGCAATAAATGATACAAAAATATACAATGAAAAATTTATTCTAAATACACACATTATTCCAAAGTATTTAATTCTTCCGAAACGACAAGATCAACATATAGTTGTATATTCTCTTTTGTGAATAATGACATTGCTAGTAATGAGGAAACATCAGAGCTATTTATATTTTTATTTTCAGCCTTCGACAGCACGTTTATTGGTTAGAGCTCATCGGATCCTCTGTTAACCAACATTCAATTATCAATATCCACTATGTTACTTTGTGAGAATAGATGAAGTTAGTAGTGGTCTATTCCATCGAACTTGATCAGAAGAAGCAACATCTAAGTAGAAGTATATCTTATTTGGTTGAGAGGGAATCTGGAAGAATAACACACTTGGCTCTGCGGGGTATATGTGCATAAGTGTAACGTTTAAATCAATGGACAAGTATGGTTGCTAGAAATCTGTGATCTATATTCTAGATATCTGATCGCATCTAGTATCCTGTGATATATATCCTTGATATCAGACCACATCTAGTATCCTGTGATCTATACCTTTGATACCAGATCATATCTAGTAAGAGAAATTGTTTTGCGTCTAAAAAAAAATGGTACCATCTCCAAATTAAATGAAAAACCTCACAAATTAGTAAACAATTTCCCATACTTTAGTAGCAATATCTCATTTAATAAAAACCATATCAACAAACGTAAAGTTAAGGCATTAACTGCAACTGACAGGTTACCGAATATAGGGAAATTTGATATCTGAAAAATAAAACTGGTATTTCTCTTAGCTGAACCCGTGACAGTATCACTGTATGGCTGCACCACCTGGAATATTATGAAGGGCTTAGAGAAAAAAGCAAGATGGAAATCGTACAAACATGCTAGTTGCTATTCTGAACAAATCCTGGAAGCAGCGCCCAACAAATCAATAGCTGCATAATCACCAACCTTCCGTCTCACAAACTATCGTAATAAGAAAGATAAGACACGCTGGACACTGCTGAAGAAACAAAGACTTAATCATCAGATATGTTTTCTTGCAGACACCTCTATGCTATTGTGGGCCGCCCTGCAAAGACTTGTATTCATCAGCTCTGTGCCGATACTGGCTTCAGTCTAGAGGATTTGCCAAGCACGATAGCCAATAATATGAATAGCAAAAGAGAGACAGAGAGTCAATGGTATTCAGCACACAGGGATAATGAGGATTTCTCAGACAGATTCGTTTATATTTTGATTTGTGTGTTAGATGCAATTTCCAAAGGAATAAACAGGTGGCATTATTTCTGGAACACCTCTATTATAGTAATAACAGTAATTTACATCCTAATTAAATCATTAATTTTTACTCAAGTTGGTTACGCTAACAAAGAAAACGGAGGGATAGATATTAGCTTAGCTTAGTTTGACATAAGACCAGAAGGGACTCCCACTAAGAATCGAAATCGTTAATAATGTCCGCTAGCCTACATCGCTGATTATTGCACCATGCGTGATGCCCAGATGGAAGATTAAAGTAATAACCTCAATAGAAAGCCGAAAAATGGAATATTTGAATATATACAGAAAGCTGAACTACAAGTCGGACCAAGCAAAATTCTGTGGATTTTAATTAAGTTGTCGTACTCTTATAAAGAAACCAGCCTGAGGGATGTTTTCTCAAAAGAAACTTTAATTTCCTTTACATTTCCAGATATAAAAATCACTTGTTCGCTCCTGAGATGTAACTGCAATCAGATGTATCACGTCAACCTTAATACACAAATTCAAAATCCATCTGTATATTACTAAAATTTGCAAACAAGATTCTGGTATTTTTTCGACTCTTTTTCTTGATTTGCGTTTTGATTTTGCAGTGTACCAGTACAGTTATGTTCCGAATCGGACAGATCATCTTCTTTATACGACCACCAGATATCAGTCTTCATGCTTGAATGAAGTGTTTGAACTCGTCCACATTAACCTAGTATATAATAAATACTAATATCTACAACAGACTTTACTAAAAATTGGTATCATATATTTACAAGATAAAGAAGGATGAGTAATTGCCATTATATATGCCCTAATCTCTCGAGCCTGTTTTATATATATTCCCATTGAGAATATACTTAGATTATTAATACTGTTTTAGTCTTTGTGAGATTTTTCCACAAGATTTAACTGGTAATCTTTCACTGTTGCCTGAGTGTTGGAAAGTCTCGGTAGGTTTCCAGGACTCTTCAAAGTATTCTAACAGGCTTGTGGACTTTCCAAGGGCGTTCCAGCTACAACTGGTATCATCTACACTTTCATGTCCACAGCTTTTTAAGCTCTGGCAAGATCGAGATTCCTATATATCGGTTCCCTTTCTTTTAGGTTTGTTGGTTGTTTTTGTTTTGTTTTGTTTTTTAACGGCGTATCAACCCTTTTTGAGTCATTTAATGCAGAATGATGTCATTTTGAGAAAGTCTCAAAAAATTCAGTTTAGTATTAGTATATTTTTTGTTTATACACAGTTAAATGTCGAAAAAGTTCTATTTCAAACCGTTCAGTTTAGCGAACGTACAGCTTTCTGTTTACCCATTATTTTTATGTCAAAACAGTTCTATTTCAAGCAATTCAGTTTAGCATAACTACGCCGTCAAAACACTGTTAAATGTAAAAGCAGATGATTTCAAACAGTCAGTTTAGTGTAATTACATAGTTTAGTTCTATTTAAGCCATGCATAGGACCCCTTCAGTTGCTACATCTCTGGATCAGAGTTGACCTGGGAGTAATGGCAATAAAAGGTTACACCGCATTCCCCCAAACCCCAGCATTACTGAAGCCTCAACATGAGATTGTTTAGCGTCATATCTGAGACACTCTTTGGAGGAGTCTTACCTGTCTGCAGCGATGAAGTCTGTGTATTTTAGAGCTTCAGCTAACTGGGCTATCTAAGACACTCGCTAGAGGAGTTTAACACCTCTGCAGAGATGGAGTCAGTGTAACCTAGAGCTCCAGCTGACTAGGTCATACAATACACTCGTTGAGGGAGTCTTATCTCTCTGCAGAGAGGCACTCTGTTTATTGTACAGCTGAGTTGACTGGGCCATCCCTGACACTTGGGGGTGGATTTATAACCCTCTGCACTGTTGCAGTCAGTTTATTCTGCAGTTCCAGTTGATTTGGCCAGCTTCATTTTTTTTTTTTTTGCCTTACTCGATTGTCCGCTGGAAGTGCAAGATTTACACAATGACAAGTTCTTTTTTGTTAATTAACACAACGTCTAGTTGGCCTGGGCTTTAGAATACTCTGACTTCATCTCTGCAGAAGTGTAAGATCCCTAATATGGCCCAGTCGGCAAGGGCTGTAAAATGCACTTATGTTTTCTCTGCAGATGGGTTAGACCCCGCTAACGTGTGTCCAGTTCATAATATTAAAAAAATCTTATGGCAAGTCTCTAGAAATGGAGCATTTGAGCATATGGAAAACTCTTTCATTGCCATTGTCTCCAAGTCTACTTTAACCTGGAGTGGTAGCAACTGATATGGTCCAATCTATGGGTCAAATAGAACTACATGACATTTAAACTGTGTGCAAACACATGAATTACATTAAATCAAATTGTTAGAAATAGAACTCTTTAACCATTTTCCTGTGTGTAAGTAAATTTTGGATGTTTTGATTTAATTGTTATAGATATACAGCAATACATGGAACCATTCAGCTGTGAGCTAACTTATGATTCATGTTGAATATTAATTATCTTCGTCAATTAGCAATTTTTGAAAATCTTTCACTGTCTTCAAATAAGATTATTTCTTATATAGCAATATTTGAAATCATTTTAATGAGTCTAAACAAATGATTAGTACTAAATAAATATATTCATATTAGAATGCTCTAAAGCAATGAACTGTTTGCAAACAAGAGTAATACCTGTGTATAAACAAATTAGCCCTGACTCATTTTAATATAAGATTACCATCAAACAATTGACTTACACATCATATGTATAAACATTTAACTGTATTCAAATAAATGAGCTCTGGCTATATGATATATTTTCCTCAAACTATGTGTTTACAAATCATATACAATATGTATAAAAACCATTTGGAACAAAATAACCTATAATGGTTGATATGCCATAAAAACCCAACCAAACTAAATCATACATATCTAAAATATGTTTATAAGGAGGGATTGGCATTAAATAACCTACAATGGTTGATATGCCATAACCACCCCAAACGACTTTTATATATTTAATATATATGTATAAAGAGGATTTGGCCTTGAATAATCTAAAATTGTTGATATTCCCTAAAAATCAACCAGACCAAACAAAATTTAATTAATATTTACATATTATATATAGTATGTATAAAGAGGATTTAGCATTAAATAACCTATATTAGTTGATATATCATTAAAAACAACCAAACCAAACCAAACTTCTGGTCGGGGTAGGCAGATCCATTTGTAACTCAATGTCCCAGAGAACTGTATTCGTTTCCTTTTCATGAACCGATTCTTGTTTCTGGCAGTACGATTTGTCAGCATAGTCAAACTTCAGTCTTTTCCAGAATTTAGAAAAGGTTCTATTTTCAATTTAGTCATTTCTACACTGGCATAAATATTTTGCAAGTCTGTTGCATTCGCTTATTATGCAACTGAGTGTTTCATATCCATCACCAAATTAGTTAAACTTGCTATTTTTCTGCATGTCATGATTTTGTTGCTTTGAAATTATTAATTATTTCATAATCTAGTTCAGGTATTAAAAGAGATTCACCTTCAATCTTGAGCTTTCCATTTCTCAGCCATAGCATTTCATCTCATGTGCTATCTCCTTAATTTGAGGCTGAAAGTATTCATACATTTATTTTCTTCTTATCTTTGTTTTCCAGATTTTTTATTCTTGTTTGTTCTCAAGTTATTTCTGTTAATATTGCTGTTACTGTTTGCTGTGTTCTTTCTCGAGACCCTGAATTGTTGTATCTTCAAGGTTCTGAATTCTGTCGAGTTTTTCTTTTACTTTTCTTGTTATAATCATGTCTAAGCCACCCAATAGAACTAAAGCATTGTGCATAGTCATAAATGTCTTTATTCTATGGTCAATATCTTTAAGTTCTTCCCACGTCTGTTTTAAGTAAGTTCTAGTCTATCTTACAATGAAGACTCTCTTAGTACTTGTAAGTATTTTTTTTTACAATATTTCTACAGCCGAGTTTTGTTTCCAGAAGTTTTCTTCTTCATCTGAGGTACTTCTTTCTTTGCCTTTTCTTCCCGTTTTATTGTTAGTGTCTGCTTTTCATTCCCTTAAACATGTATAATTTTCCTTTTCTCAATGTTTTCTGTTATTTTTTTAGATTAAGCAGTTCTATTTGTCCTTGCTTTCCCTTTTTTTCTTATTTTATTATAAACATATAACAGTCTTCTCTCTGAAATTATATTTTTATATCTTGGCTCTACATACAAATAATTTGTATGAAGGTTTCTAGTTATTTTAAATTCTTGGTGAATATCCTGATATCATCCATGTACATGAGTTGGGATATCTATTCCTGCTACTTTGTAAAATTGTAGCCTCTTTTGTATTTTCTTAGTATATCATTTAGTACTGTTGGTACTATAACGAATATGAGTATTAACAATCCGTATTACTAGAAAAATCATATTTTGCTTTAATCCTAGCGAGGGTTTTTCCTTTGGTTGTTAGTTTCACTTTTCACTTTTTCGAATTTATCATGAAGTTTACGAGTTCATCTTACACCTTGACCATTTTTCAGACATTTCTATTTTTTCCATTTACGGTATAATTGCTTTATTGTAAGCAAGTAAAGTTAGCGACCATAGTCGAGGGTGACCCGAAGGCTCCCTTTTCGATAGCTACTACACCAAGGTGTAGGGGAGGGCGCTACTCCATTCCCAGAATTGCTCCACTTTACCCTTGAACCGTACCTTATAATGCTGAGTGTTAAGCAAGGTTTATTGTAATCTATCTATAACATAGCCAGATTTTTTTTTAACGCTAATGACCTTGGAAAAGCATGACTCCATCTGTTTTCCTTCTAATTATGAGTAAATAGTAAAGCATATGCGGTTCTTTAGCCTTAGAGAGACAACAGGGCTGTGAGGTAAAATCTAATTTCAAACCACATTCACTCCATATAAAAATACTGATCTGTCGCACTAACGTCTGGACGAGGGGTTAGGTAAAGACATACATTTTTTTCCGCCAAATTTCTACCTACTAAGTATTTAATGGTTTATCTATAATGGTTGTTCTGTTGTTATTCGCCTGTCGAGGGAGCAAAAATGCACTGATTAAAGAGAAGTAAGATTTCCTTTTAAAAAAAAAGGGGGTTCTGAATATGACACTAAACTGCATCCGATGGTGAGACTCCTCATTTGCAGCTCTGGAAAATGTTGTTTCCTTTGTTTTTAACATTATTTCAAATTCCACTCGGACCCGAAGTGTCAGTACCGGATTGGGTCCCATCAATGGGTCAAGAGAGGGTAATTGAAGATTATTCGTATTCAATTGGACTATATCAAAATAATCTCTCTTTAAAACAACAACAAAAATATGTAAATATGAGAGTACAATGATTATGATTGATTTAAATTTAAGTACCCCAGACGGCTGGAGCTGAAGATTACACCAACTGCATCTCTGCAGAGGGGCAAGACTTCCCCAACGAGTGTCCCAGACAGCTGGAGCTGAAGAAGAGTCCGACTGCATCTCAGCTGAGGAGTAAAACCCTCTCCCCAAAGATTGGCCC
>OY757927.1:69038573-69048573 GCA_963585895.1 Sepioteuthis lessoniana | reverse complement strand
TACGGTTACAAGACTCAGCATTCCTATCCGAGGTCGCGGTAAATCACCTGAAGAAGGCCAGAGGTGAAATTTGGCCGAAACGTAGTGAAAGAAGAAACAACACAAAAACTACCAAGATGAGGACAAAAAGTCCGCAATAAATAAAAAATTAATTCTCACCATTTTCTCTGTTATGTAATTGAGCAGACATAATAAATCCTTTGGTTTATTTTCTAACTTTTCATTTTTCAACCACAGCCAAGATTCTTTTGCTGCTGCTGCTGCTGCTGCTGCTGCTGCTTATTTTATTTGCCTAATGTGCTGCCCCAGTAATTCTTTTTTTCCACAGATGTTTCGTTCTCGTTAAATTGTAAAATAGATGAAAAACAAATTGGCCGATGCAGGAATCCATGTTTGTAATAAACCTGTAGGAAATCGTTTGAATAAAATCAGATGTACATCGAGAAAAGCTAAAAGAAAATCAGGTTAAATACTCAGGTCAAATACTCTGGGTATGGAAAATAGGAGGAAAGTGATATTCAGCGCTGAATCAAGAATATGCATTGGTCCAAGGGATGAGACTTAATCTTTTGTCTATTGCTCTTCAAATGAAATTATGGTACCGGCCTACATGGTAAAGGACTATTCCCCCTCAATATATACAGACTTTACTTAACTCTTCTCGGGAAGATAACCTCCAAGCTGCCTGTTGACGCTAGTTGGAACATTTACGGTCTGCGTCTGACCACTTTTTGAGTGTGCACAAGACGGCTTACTTTTATTTTTCAGTTGTTAAGTTTTAAGTTATAGCCACTTTTTTGTCTGGCAACTGGACACTTTTTGCACCTTCTTATCCTGTACTAGATCCAGTCCTTAGATTTTAATCATCCAACAGTTAGCCGAGAATTTTTATTTATTTTTACAAAGAAATTAATAACTTCGTGACTCATCAGATTCTTTCACTTCATAATCTAGCAATAGTTACCAATTTTACCTTTTTTTTTTTTATTCAGATAGGTCCTTTTTACTCAAAGCAAGATACGCTCCCCTCCTGGTTGCCTTCTGCAATCATGGAGGACTCAGCCGGGGGATCCGCAAGGGTTCACAGGGCCAATTTAAAGCTTCTCCCAAACCCAAGCCATTGGCAACCTCGACCAAACCTGGAAGAGTGAACAAGCCAACATCCATGGCCACTACAGAAGCCTTCATTACGAAGCCGGAAGAACGGAGGAAACCGAGGTCCCGATTGGTCAATTACAAAAGCACAAAAGCCTCTTGAGGCACCACCGTCGGGACTAATTAGCCATCTCTCCCGGTCCCCAGGACGCAAAAGTCAAATGAAACGGCTCCCACGTTCCAATACCCCTTGGACAGAAGCCAAAAGAAAACAGCCAAAGTTCTTCAACCACACCAGCCTCCTGGAAAATCCAGCAAGAGGGTCCGGAGGATTATGAGTGATAGGATGGGCAAGTATGAGCAATACTTTCAGGTTAACATCATCTTGCCATTTTTCTATATATGCCCACATTGTAATAAATCATTCATTTCGTCTGGGTTTCAAGTAGGTTCTCACAGAGTGACTGTAGCGCACTTGTTGATGAATCGCTGTCTTTTGTGCATTGTGTTCTTAGTTCGCAAATGTGGCTAGCTAGGGTTCCTTAGAATACTTGGTCAATAAAGACCATTCCTCTATCCCTCCCCACAGTACAATTGGGGATTCATGCTCCCCTAAAATTGTTTATTTATATTTTCTAAATTTTGAGTCAAGTTTTTTTATCGACCAAGTTGTAAAAAAGGAATGCTTGCGTTTCTATAAGTAAACAAGCATGTAAAACAGAGGAAAACTACTAAGAAATTTTATAAACTTAAAAAAAATATTCTTCTTTTTACATTTACAGCCTCAGAAAAGGGGCTATAAAAAAACTTTAATTTTCAGTCTCCTGCGGAGTTCATTTTTCGGAGCGGGATGTTATGGTACCTACCTACGTTGTAATGGACTATTCCTCCTCAATAAAAAGCGACTCTACTCGATACAATGTGAGACAAGCTCCAACTCTCTTTTGAGGGGCTAGCTACATCGTCAGGCTACTGAGGCGTCCTTTTTTTACGGGAATGCCGACGGGACCCAAAGTGTTTTGGGGAATACCTGGCGTGTCTGGGCTATGGCTCTGCGCCGGACCGACCTAAAAAGACTTTTTGCCATACTCGTCCGGTTGATGGGACGCAAGACAAATACCAACAGCCTCCAAGCAGTAGTAGAGCATATGTTACTCTCTGGGAGGCGCTGGACTGAAACGCACTTCGGTTGGCTGCGCTTTGTCGGTGTGCGGATCTGATCGGGCAGTGACAGTCGGCCGAGGTGCGCCTAGACCGGCATCCTTGAGCCTAAGGGGACCGTCTCCCTAGCCTCTAACCCTCCTTTGAGAGGCTGGGTTCATTGCCTGGCGCCTGAGGCGCTCCTTTTTAGGGGAATTCCGACGGGGCCCGAATCATTTTTGGGCATGCCGGGCGTGTCTGGGCTACAGATCTACCGAAAAAAGCCTTGTGCCATACTCATCCGGTTGGTGGGACGGAAGACAAATACCGACAACTTCCAAGCAGAGTGGAGCGTATGCACTACTCACTGTGAGGCGCTGGGCTGGGAACAACTTCGGTCGGTCGCCTTGATCGCCATCCTCGAGCTTCAGAGGGTCGTCCCCCAGGCTAAAACTTTCCTTGGAGGAGCTACGTTTATCACCTAGCACCATCGGGACCCTTTTTTAGGGAAATGCCCATGGGGCCCGAGGCATTTTTGGCGCCGCCATGCATTACTGGGCAACGTAAAAAAAATGGCTTTGTGCCATACTCGTCCGGTTATTGAGACGTGCGTCAAATACCGATATCCCCCTAGTAGAGTAGAGCGTATACACTATTTTCTGGGAGGCACTGGGCTGGTACGCACTTAGGTCGGCTGCGTTTTATCGGTGCGTGGATCTGGTCGGGTGTCTCCTTGGTGGGGCGTGCGACAAATACTGACAATACCGGAAGGACATTCGTAACTGTTTTATAACACATGTATTTTGTATATTCGTTCTGTTACTGTAATATATTTGTTTCACCCTACTTCGCTTGTGTACGTGTCTTCATTTCGACCCCTAAACACCTCAAGAAAAATATATAAGAACTTTCCTAACTCATCCCTAATATGGCTGCTTGTTATTTAAAGGACTGGGGGATGGTAATCATTATCCCAACAATACATATGTGTAGATTAAAACCCTGCATCATTTTCTCCTTCCATAAAAAAATTGGTTTGGTGCTGAAGATGCTTTTTTTTTTCATGACAATAAAGCATTTCATCGAATAATAAAAGAGATGAAAGTTTTTCTTAAGCAAAAGCATATAAAATCGAAAATTAATCGAAAAAATGTCAACTAACATCCAGGAAAGTTTCAACGACTTTTATAAGGAATTTTTGTGCCCGTAGTGTAATCGTTATCGATTGGACCCGGCGATACGAGTTCAAATCCTGGACGAGACTGATTGCATTTCACATAGCACTAATACCCTTGGGAAAGGTATGAATCCAATTATTCTCCCTCCAGCTATGGGTAAATAGTAGGGCAGACTGGGTTCTTCAGCCTTGGTGAGGCAACTAGTCTAGGAGAAGGACAACTCTGAATTCAAACCTGTTAAACTCCGCTTAAAAAAATTGACCTTGTGTCATATCCTGCCCGAGCGGTGGGGTTGGTAAATATGATAAGGAATTTGGGTTTAAATTATTGAAATCCATACCTGAAAGTATTAAGGCTGCCATAAAAGCTCGAGGTGGATCAACTAAGAATTTATTCTAATTTTTTACGCATGAACTCTATATTTTTCCTCTCAACATTGGATTATTCTATGATATTTACCTCTATAGGGCTTGGAAAAATTTACCATTGATTTAAATAATTCAACGTAGTTTACCTAAGGTATCTTTTATGAAATCAGATGTTAAGGTTTTATATAAGAAATTATTTCAGTTTTAGTTTTATCTCTTATTTGTTTATTAACTGATAAATAAATAAAAGGTGGACTCCTCTAAGTGTGCTAATTCTATAATTTCTCCCAAAGGTAGTTCTACATTGTTACAAAGCGTACATCGTAGTCGGAAGACAACAATTTCACAGATAATCAAAGAGTTTCCCATATTTCCTTCAAATTATTATTCTATTTCCATTAATTTCCTCCTTGAAACGAACCATCTCTTTCAGTCTAGGTTTTTCTGCACTTATCTTATTCATGGTGATAACAGAAGTATACTTAAGAACGGCAGGTGCACCAAATAAAAACCGCCAAAATTCTTAGAATATAAACATTAAACGTCTATTGATATAATTAGAAAAATCCTGGCAGGAAATATGAGACAATCAAAATATATATTGACTTAGAGTCAAGTCACACGGAAAGCACCACTTCCTGCAAGATCACCAAGATAAGAATTATTGTTGTTTGCTCAGTAACTTCATGGGTGATCCTCAGAAATAACAGATACAATAAGCACATTGAGGCGTGTGTCAAGAGTAAACAAGGGTTATTTTTGGTTTCTTTGTTTAATGGCATATCAACCTTTGTAGGTTATTCAATGCCGAACCTATTCTCCTAGAAGAACAGTAGTGGTACTATTTAAGCCATACCTGGGAGGATAAGGGGGTTCATACCTTTCCCAAGGTAATTTATCCGAAAGTGAACGTCTGGCCAGCGGCCGGGAAGTGATATATGGCCCATTAGTCTTTTTAATTTCTCGTTGTATGTATATACATAACTCTGCATTATGGATGTCGATTTTTGAGAAGACTTAATCAGGTCTAAAGTCATACTTTTCCTTCTCCTTGATTGGTTTCCTCATCATGGCGAAAGACCTCAGCCTGTGTCAATATTTACTCTTAGTTGGTGTTCGAATTGTTCGGTTAAAGTTTATAGTCTGAATGGAAATACAAACAGGTTCATCCAAGATTTGAACTTGGATCACTGATTTTTGAATTATTTCTAAAATCTTCGACAATTTACTATGTGAAATATCTTGCAATCTTTAATATACTCTATGAAATACCTGACACGTCAGCCATTCAATTTCAACTTTGCCTGCAAGAAAGACCTATGTCTAGACTAGTTGTTGATACCTAAAACTGAATGTGAATAACATTTATTGACTCGAGAGCGGATGCAAAAACATTTGCGAGATTGCAAGTTGAATCTCTCTCTAGCTGCTTAATATATCAACACTTCTGAAACCGGTTCCATTTTCAACGACGATAACCGTTTAACTAATGGCGCCTTCTTGATTCATGTTATAATGGAAATTCATGATGATACTGATTCTTCTATATCGGAAAATCCTGATATCAAATTAAAAATAGAATGTATTATTCTCTCAGACAATTTTAAGTCTATTGTTCTGTTAGAAATATTTAAGTCCTCATAGATTGATAATGAAATTTGAGCCAAACAGGTTGTCTTTTTTATTATAAAAAAAACTAACAGCTGTTTATCATTGGTTCAAATGATGTTCGTTAATTTTTCAATCGTCTCATAATCGTTCTGGATTGGTGGCAGATCCATCACACACCCCTCCACACACACACCAGCCCAGTTGGCTGATGCTGAAGAATACGATGATAACATCTCTGCAGTGGGGTAAGGCCCTGCAAACAAATGTCCTAGGTATGAAACGAAATAACCTGATCATGAGTCTTAAGCCATGGAGCTTTGGGGAATGTAGAGTACCGCTTGATTGCCATTGCTCCCAGGTCCACTCGGAATCGGAGTGGTAGCACCCAATAAGGTCTTATATATGGGTGAAACAGAACTATTTGATATTTAAACTGTGAGCAAACAAATGATTTATGCTAAATTGATGATTATTTGGAGCCATCTAACTCTGTGCAAATGAATGCATAATGCTGCATAGAATTATAAGAGTTAAATAGAAATAATAGAAACTTTTTAACTGTGTTACTAAATAGAATGATTGGTATTATATAGGAATACTTGGAACTATTTGACTGTGTGCACATGAATGAGAAGTATTAAATAGAACTGTAGCAGTTAAAAAGCAATACTTGTAACCGCTTCACTGCCTGCAAACAAATGATTAATATTGAATAGAATTGTCAGTTTTAGATAGCAATGATTGAAGCCATATCACTCTGTAAAAAGAATTGCAATAATACTGAGCGAAAAAATAAGCATTTAAAACTCATTTAAAAATGTAACTATTACAAGCTGTGCAAAGAAATGACTGATGTAAAAATGTGACTTACACAGCAATACATTGAACCTGTGTATAAAAAAAATGAGCTCAGGCTTTTTTAAAAGTGTTTTCAACAGAATGTTTTTTCAAATTATATATATATATATATATATATATATATATATATATATGTGTGTGTGTGTGTGTGTGTGTGTGTGTGTGTGTGTGTGTGTATAAACAAACCTTGGTATTAAATAATCTAAGAGGGTTGATATGCCATAAAACGAAACGAAACAAATACACGCATACTCAGAGAGACAGGGACAGAGACAGAGAGATATTTCAACAAAATGAGATAGATAGATTGATTGATAGATGAGAAACACGCATAGATAGATAGATAGATAGATAGATAGATAGATAGATCATAAATTAAAACATGAGAGGATGAACTTTGCGCGGAGCCAATATTCAAATCTTCCAAATAAGGATGAATTTCCTGTTTAGAAATCAGCATTCATCGACCTGTTTTATTTATTTATTTATTCCTTTACTTATTTTCCACTGTAGTCAAACTCTGACGACTTGAGTCAGCGCAAAATATATAGCTGTCTAATGTACAAAATAAGGGCGCCTCGGGTGGTATAATATTTACCAAGCAAAACAAGCAAACACTCACGAACGATCTCGAGTCTCATTGAATGCTCCCATTTATACGGCTCTGAGCCACATCTAAGCAAAAAGCTTAGTAAATTACTGACGCACGAAATAATCCTGCTTGTTTGCCAAGTTTTATTTTTTTCACTCATTTTCGAGTTTTTTGCACCAACCTTTGCTGATAGTTTCTCACTGGAGTTTGAGTGACGACAAATCTCCTTAAATCTCCAGAACTCTTCTTAGTATTCTGGTCGATCACAATAATGCAGTTGTTTGGATGGTCTCGACTTGTCCTCTTCTTTTCAAGTCCTCCAGTCTTTGTACCAATCCTTTGCTAACAGCACCAAAAACACTAATTACAACTGGTATCACCGTTACTTTCGTGTTCAACAGTTTGTTTATTTTTTCGATTCTCTAGCAATGTCCAGATGTCTATCTTTCTTTTTGCTTTCCTTCAATTTTACACTGCGGTCAGCCGGAACGGCAAACATCACAATCTTGCAAGTTCTCTTTTTTTTTTTTGTTACAAGTTCTGATCGATTAGGCGAGATTAGGTGATCTGTTATTTCACTCCATGCGAGATTTTCTCACCAACGTCAACTGGTTATGTTTAATTAGAGTGAGTGAGAGCAAGTCTCTTCAAGTCTCAAGGACTTTGCTCGGTATTCTAACCGACTAGAACAATGCTGTTAAGTTTCGATCATTCCAGTGATATCCAATTCCTCCAGTATTTTTTTTTATGCATGTGGTAACTATTCCAAGTACACCAACTATTATTGGTATCATCATGGCTTTCATGTTCCACTGAATTTTCAGCTCTCTAGCAAGATCCAAGTATTTTGTATAAATGTTTGCTTTCCTTCATTATCACACTGTGGTCAGTTAGAATAGTAGTAAAGTAAAGCTGGCGACCGTAGTCGAGAGCGACCAGAGGGATCCCTTTTCAATAGCTACTACACCGAAGTGTAGGGGAGGGCGCAACTCATTTCCATAGATTGCTCCACTTTACCCTTGATATGTACCTTATGTTGCTGAGTGATAAGCAAGGAGGTATCAAGTACCATTTTTTAAGTCTTTGGTGTGACGCAACTTGGGATTGAACCAAGGTTTCCCGGGCCATAGGCGAACACTCTACCCACTAGGCCAAGGAGCCGGTTCTAATAAATATTTTGCTCTGCAGGTATATTTTGTAGTTAATAACCGTACATTGAGCACTCTTTCTTTGGATACTTGCGGTCATTATTTACTATATATATAATCATCCACAGACAGATCTGTTTCGTTCTATCAGAACTCATCAGTGTGGCTAGACATACTAGCTTCCCATAGCAGTGATCGAAACCCGGCTGACTTAGTAAAATCAATGAAATCTTCGTTTTTCTTGTTAATTAACCCTAAGTCTGGTCTTCCGTCCTGGATTGAGGGAACAGCTTTAATCTCAAAATCCCTGACAATTTTATGGAACTCATTTCTAAGGACGGATTCTGGTTCGTGCACTTAACATTTGGTAGTCCGTATTAATCTCTGAGAGACTTTTACGAACTAAAAACTGATTTATCTCCCTTTGTAAGAAGTGAAACTGTTTTTGACGCATTATGTAACTGATCAAAACACGAAAGAACACCGAATGTGACATATAGAAATATATGAAGAAATCTTCTTCTTCTTTTTTTTTTTTTTGATAATTGAAGAAATTAATGATTTATTTACTAAAAACATTTGAAATAAAATGTAAAACCAGAAAAGCAAGAAAATAAACATAAGCAATAAAGCTCAAACAAGATACGTTAAGTTATACATTGTTAGTTTTTCATTCTGTTCTTAAAAACTGAAGCTATTCGAAGTTCTTCTTGTCACTTAAGTTAACCAGCATTTTACCTGCACAGTTCTTAGATGGTTAGCCGCTTTAAGAACAACCCGGATTGTTAGTAATCAGAGTTCGATGTTTTCAATAATAAAAGCTTATTAGAGAACAAGGAAGGCAGATTTTCTGAAAGAAATTAATAAGAGTCCAAAAGAAAGAAAGAAAGAAAGAAAGAAAGAAGGAGAATAACACCGAAGAAAGGGAGTATAAGAGGATAAAAAAAATTGAATAAGAAAATCAGAAAGAAAAAAGAAAGACACAAAGTAAGAAGAATAGATAATTCAAAAGAAAGCTGAATCAGATACAAAAGGCAAGAGAAAACATATTTGATATTAAGAAAGGAGTTTAAAAGAAAGAAAGAAAGAAAGAAAGAAAGAACAAAAAGAACAAAGAAAGAAACATAGAGTGATAAATTAGATATCTTAAATGAATAAATCAGTTAAAGATTGAACAAAATTGAAAGAAACAAAGAAAAAGATAATGAAAGAAAAACCAGTTGGGCAATTACGATAAATGAAATCGATAGTGAGAAAGAAAGAAAGAAAGAAAGAAAGACAGAAAGAAATCAGTCGGGTAATTACGGTAAATTAAATAGATAAAGAAAGAAGAAAGAAAGAAAGAAAGAAAGAAAAAACATTAGGGCAATTATAATAAATGAAAGAAAGAAAAAAAAGAAAGAAAGAAAGAAAGAAAGAAAGCGCAATTACTTGGGCAATAACGATAAAAGGGGGAAAGAAAGAAAAAGAAAAAAAGGTAGGGCAATAACGATAAATGAAATAGATAGAGATAGAACATAGAAAGAAAGAAAGAAAGAAAGGAAAAAAGAAAGGAAAAAAGAGAAAACGGCGGGCAATTACGATAAATGAGAAAGAAAGAAAGAAAGGAAAAAAAGAAAGAAAGAATCGAACGACGAAAAGTAGAAGAAAAAAAATCAAGTGCAATGAAATGAATCAGAAGTTAAAAATTTAAAGACAAAAATATGAAATAGAATAAAATTAAAAAAAAAATTTAAAAAAAAGAGAAATAAATACTGAAAGAAAGAAAAAAAGATTAATGGAAATATTTGATGCTTTCTCTCTCTCTATCTCTTTCAATCTATCTGTATCTATCTTTCTGTTTCTCTCCGTCTTTTTCATTCCAACTCTACTTTTCTCCCAAGCTCTTTCACTCTTTCTTTTTCATTCCGGCAATGCCTTTTTCTTTCTTTCCTTCTTTCTTTCTTTCTTTCTTTCTTTCTTTTGAAAAAGAATAAAAAACTAGTCAATATGTTAAAGTGAAAAGGAATA
>OY757927.1:68816073-69033573 GCA_963585895.1 Sepioteuthis lessoniana | reverse complement strand
AATTGCAACAATCACAATCGTTATCACTGTCACTTTCAGGTTCCATAGTCTCTCTAGTTCACTACCAAGGTCTTGGAACTTATCTCTCTTTTCACTTTCTTACATTTTCACTTATTGGTCCACCGGAACTGCAAAGTCCACGACTTCTCATTTTTTTCTTAACTATCATTTGGTCTGGTCGTCTGGCCGAGATTAAGTGATCTGTTTCTTTCTTAAAATCCCTGAGATTTTTGTGCGTCACATTCTCTAGGACAGATTCCGAATTGTGCATATACCACTTGTTACTATGGTCAAATTTCAAGTTCTTGCTCATTTCTCAGTGGATAAGTTTCCCAAATAGTCGTGTCTAGTCGTATACTCTTTTTGCACCAATTTGCTCCATCTGCTTATGTGACTTATCACTTCGTCTCAATCGCCACATAACCTACATTTTTTATTTTGTTGCATCTTATCTATTTTTTTTTTAAGTTATTGGCCTGTGGCAGCCGATCGTCTAGTGAGAACTACCGTTGAATTTTATACCCGGCTGTGCGAGTATTCACAAAATCAAACAAAAGAACATTGAAAAATAAACATAAGGAATGAAAATACAAAGAAGAACGGACTAGAGGCGGCAAAACTATAAGAAAGCGAGTTCTGTAGCATTTATGAACACTGTGTGTATGGTTAACACAAGAAGATTGTAAAAATCCTCATAGCTATTAAAATGTCGGCTCATCGTTGGTCATCGTCTTCAGTGCTCTATGCTGCCTTCTAACTTACCTCACTGGACATTGTACTAACTCTCACTGGTACTATTTACCAACCCCTACGCTCGGGCAGGATATGACACAAGGTCAGTTTTTTAAGCGGAGTTTAACATGTTTGAATTCAGAGTTTTCCTTCTCCTAGACTAGTAGCCTCACCAAGGCTGAAGAACCTAGTCCGTCCTACTATTTACCCATAGCTGGAGGGAGAATAAGGGGGTTCATACCTTTCCCAAGGGTATTTGCCCGAAAGTGAACGTAATAGCGCGACTGGAGTACGAACTCGCGTACTGCGATTCCGGAGTTCATCGCTTTAACCATTACACCAGGAGGACACTAACTCTCATTGGTCATCGTCTTCGGTCCTCAATGCTGCCTTCTAGCTTACCTCACTGGTCATTGTGCTCACTCTCTCTGGTCATCGTCTTCAGTGCTCTATGCTGCCTTCTAACTTACCTCACTGGTCATTGTGCTAACTCTCACTGGTCATCGTCTTCAGTGCTCTATGCTGCCTTCTAACTTACCTCACTGGTCATTGTGCTAACTCTCACTGGTCATCGTCTTCGGTGCTCAATGCTGCCTTCTAGCTTACCTCACTGGTCATTGTGCTCACTCTCTCTGGTCATCGTCTTCGGTCCTCAATGCTGCCTTCTAACTTACCTCACTGGTCATTGTGCTCACTCTCTCTGGTCATCGTCTTCAGTGCTCTATGCTGCCTTCTAACTTACCTCACTGGTCATTGTGCTCACTCTCTCTGGTCATCGTCTTCAGTGCTCTATGCTGCCTTCTAACTTACCTCACTGGTCATTGTGCTCACTCTCTCTGGTCATCGTCTTCAGTGCTCTATGCTGCCTTCTAACTTACCTCACTGGTCATTGTGCTAACTCTCACTGGTCATCGTCTTCAGTGCTCTATGCTGCCTTCTAACTTACCTCACTGGCCATAGTGTTCTCACTAGTCATCGTCTTCACAGCTCTGTTCAAGACCCTACTCTGACTGAGTCCCTCTCCTAACTTACCTCCCTCCCTACTAACTCACTGAGTAAGTATTTCAATCCCTTCATCCTGTTTCGGACCTTCGTGCAATTTCACGTGTGCAAGTTTCTTTGTCTATTTTGGCTCCAAGATCACCCACGTGTAACATACACAAAGATTCATTTTTCAGCTAGTTTTACACCGATGCTGAAAACAAAGTCCCTGATTCAATTTATCCACGAACACCCACCCAAAGGCACTCATGCATACATCCATATATATATATGTATATATATATATATATATTTATTATTTATTCATTTTTGCGTGTCTCCGTGTGGGTTCGGGGATATTTCCTATTGTCTGAAAAATGTATTTTTCAAAAGATTATAATTGGTGGTTTTGGCGCCCCAAAAAACAAAGATATGTGTTCGTGTGAACCAGCTTGAAGATTCGAGACAGGAAATGGGCGTGGAAAGGACAATGGCATGGTAGTCAGTCAGAGAGTTAGCAGTGAGAGCTGGGCACGTCAGCCAGAAAAGTCGGTCAGATAGAGGTGTCAAAGCAGTGAATACAATGACCAGTCAGAGTCCGGACATCGACCAGTGAAGTCGATGACCAGCGATGAGTCAGCATTATTGGTTGCTGTCAGGATTTTTGCAAGGCTCTTATAAAAACACACATACACATACACTGAATACCAAAAAGTCTCTGACCTCTCGACTTCTGTTTTGCCATCTGAAGTCTGTTATTCTTGATTGTTTTTTCTTCCTCTCTCTCTTTGTTTTTTTCTTGCTCAACATATCACTGCTCACTGCGCCGGATGTAAGATTTTATAGTATGGTGATAAGAGAAGTATACTTAAAAACGGCAAGTGCACCAAATAAAAACCGCCAAAAGTCTTTGAATATAAACATTGAACGTCTATTGATATAATAAGAAAATCATGGCAGTAAATATGAGTCTATCAAAATAAATGTTTACTTAGAGTCAAGTCACACGGAAAGCACCATTTTCGGTGAGATCACCTAGTTAAGCATTATTATTGATTGTTCTTAAAATCCATGGGTGATCCTCATGAATAACAGGTATAGTAGGCACATTGAGGCATGTACCCATACTAAACAAAAAATCAAACCATTTGATTGTCGTGACCTGTTTAAAATGTAAACAAACCAGATCACTCCAATCTTTTAAAAACGCTACGTACAGTTACGACCGAAAATGAGGAAATCATTCGAAACCCTGACTTACAGCAACAGGGAAAAAATTAAAAAAATCTACTTGTTGACTACTTTAACAGAGCCAGTCACACGAAAGTCACTCGATCAAAATAAAGTGGATAATCTTCATAAGTCTATTCCAGACTAATAAATGATTGTATTATCACTGATATTTTATTTGGACGAACTTTCTTTCCATGCAGCCTCGGTAGTGCGTCATCTCTTTTGCTCTATATATAGACAAAGTTTTTCAGCTGCTGGCGGCTTGTCCGTTGGTACGAGTCTTTAGAATTCAGAATCCTAAGCAAAACACTCAAGGCCTAATCCAACATCTAGTAGTCGTATCCGCCTTACATTTACCTAGATATGCAAATATGCCCTTTCAAGGACCATTAGAGGTCTCCATTTCTAGTGTTGCACCATATCTGGCAGGTCTCATGAACTTGTGGAAGCAGACGGCCAGGAAGCAAACACGAAGAGGATAATAAGACCATCCAGTCTTTATCATATCGGTCAATTCCCACTCATGCTGAGTTAATACACGGTAGTCTTTGCCACGAGTTCGTCCTTCGATCCCCTGCTCCGCAGCGCTAAGACACGGTAGTCTTAGCAGCCATTCCCTTGTTCATTAACCCACTCATTCGATCCTGTGTGACGAATCCAGCGTTTAGTCCATGAGTGACTCAATGCTCAGACTAGCATCAACACTTGAAGCCACATCAACATAGCTTCAGTTAAACCAAATTCTTAAACAACCATGATCTCGATCATCTAGCTGTCTCTATCATCGACGACCACCAGCTGTCTCTACCAAACGGCGACCTCCAGCTGTCTTTACTATAAACGATGATCACCAGCTGTCTCTACCTACACTGACTATTCTACTAGCTGTCTCTAACAAAAACGACGACCGCCAGCTGTCTTCACAAACAACGAAGACCACCAGCTGTCTCTACTATCGGTGACTCCTCTACTATTTCCATCGTCAATACGACAATCAATCTGTAACCTACGACAAAATAAATTGTTATTTGTTATTACAGTTATCTCGCCTGAGTTCTCTTTATTGTCTTCCAGCTGTCAATTTACTCACACGAACAACAAAACTAATTTGCGAGGTCAACGATTTTATTAGACATGCTCACGTTGCAACTGCTGTCAATAAAAAAAAAAATGATGATTCTTTTTAGATATGATTCGAAGGAGCCGGATTTGCGTTTTCGATATTTCAACAATGTAGTGATTTTGTATTTAAAAAAATATGACTTAGAGACTAAGTGATATCACCCGCAAAGCAAAAAAAAATGTAATATTTTACAGCAACAGTCCTCACTTGATGATCGGTCGCCCCACCTGTGGGTATAGCCACAGGTCCCTACCGCATTGTTTTGGGCTGCTCTTTGAATAGATTCAATTCATCTGCCAAGGTTTCCTTTCTTTTTTAGCAATGTCTAAGTCTTCTAATGTGAGATTTCACTTGTTAATCGCTTGAAATATCCATACAGTTGTTTTTCCTCGCATTTTTTTTTTTTAGTTATTATTGTTCTATTGATCTTTATTATCTAGTCTTTAAGTGGTGATATTTATGCATCGACGCTATCTTAAGTAATGACGAGTCTTCATTCTCCTTTTTTTGACCCAAATAGTCTCCCTATGTCATGTCTGGAGTCTAAGACCTTATGCATCGTCATGTTAAAGTTTTTCACTCGGCGATTTCAAGAATGGTCTCGAGGGTCTTATAACGGGTCCTGCCTACGTATTTATCCCTTTCATGAGCTTTCTGCTTCATAGTTTAGTTTTGAGTAGTTTTCTAGTACTAATATATTTTTAATGTTTTTTCTTTCATTCTTATTCTTATTATTATCATTTTATTCCTTTGAATTTTTTTAACGCCAACGCACGCTGATAGTCTTTCGCTCGAGTTTGAGAGACAGCAAGTCTTTCATGTCTCCAGGACTCTTCTAAGTATTCTGGTCGATTTTAATAAACTTGTTTTTTGGGTTGTCTCCAGTTTTCTTATTACATCAAAGTCTTCCTCTTACTGTGCTAGTCTGTAGGGGATTGTTCCGAGTACACCAATTACAATTGTAATCACTGTCACGTTCGTGTTCCATAGTTTTTCTTTAGTTCTCTAGCAAGGTCTAGTTACTTATCTGTCTGTCGTGCTTTCTATCTATTTTATTTTGTAGTCCGCCGGGGTCGCAAAATTCACTTTTCTGTTTGTTCACTTTTTTTTTAATTATCACAACTTTTGTGTTGTGGTCGGGAATTTATGATCAATTTGTATCTTAAAATTCGAGAGAATTATTATTATTATCATTATTATTATTATTATTAATAATAATAATAATAATAATAATTTACTCCTTGAGAGTTTTTCACATCAGTGTTAGTCAATGGTCTTTCACCGGAGTTTGAGTGACAACAAGTCCCCTCAAATCTGCAAGACTCTTCTCAGTATTCTGGCCGATATCAACAATGATGTTGTTTTGATTGTATCCACTCATGTTATTTCCAAGCCCTCTAGTCCTTTTACCAAACCTTCCGTGATTGTACCAAGAGCTCCAACGACAATTGGTATAACCTTTTTATTTTAATGTTCCCTCGTTTGTTTTTTTTTCATTCTTTAGAAAAAAGGTCGAGGTACTTCTCCTTCTTTTCACTCTCTTTCAATTTTAATTTATTTTTAGTAGGGATGGCAACATCAACAATTCTGCAAGTTTGTATTTTGTTAATTATGATAAGGTCTAATCATCTGGCAGAGATTAGGTGATCCGTTTGTACGTCAAATCCCAGAGGAATTTATGAGTCTCGTTCTCCAGGAGAGGTTCTGAGTTGTGCATATACCATTTGTTCGTATGGTCACATTTTAATTTCTTTTACAGTTCTTAGTGGATCACTTTGCCCACTCAGTCCTGTCAAATCTGATATTCTTTCTGGGTTAGTTTGCTGCACTCGCTTATTATGTGATTGATCGTTTCGCCTCTATCACCACATAATCTACATTAGCTGCTTTCCTGATAGGATTCCTGGTATTCTCAGTTCCGCTCAGACCGGTAGTGATTGGAAGTGAGAAAGTCCAACTATGGTTTAAATAGAACTGTTTGACATTTAAACCAAGTACAAACAATGCTAAAATAAATTTTTATAAATATATCTGTTTAATTAGTTAACAGTGTGTAAACACATGAGTGATGTTTAATTGAACAGTTGATGATGCATAGCAATGCGTGGAACTATTTAACTTTGTTGAGTTATGCTAAATAGAACTGTTAGAAATAGAACTGTTTTATCATTTAACTGTATGTATCTACAAAATATGGTTACAAAGTGTATATCTAATGTATATATAAACCCAGGATTTGACATTATATAACGAACAATGATATGCCATAAAACTAAACCAAACCAAATCTTCCAGATATTTTTGCTGATTTCAGCAATTGCGTGGTCTGTTCCGTCTCGATTCTTCCTCAAATTTCATTTTTTTTCATTCGTTATTTCTTAAGCATTTGTAGACGGTTCTAGGTATACCCTCAACAAAAGGTATGACTGTCACCCGTTTTTTTTAACTCTCTGACTTTCTTTCCTTATTTACTCATTGGTCCGCCTCATCAGCAAAATCTACGAGAAGACAAACTTCTTCTTCTTCTTCTTCTTCTTCTTCTTGAATCATTCATTCCTATTCTTTTATAGGTCCCTAAGATTCTTGTCTTCATTCATTCTTTCTTTCCTTAATATTCATCGACCAGTTCTTCCTATCATTCTTCTTATTATCATTTACTCCTTTAGAGTTTTTCACATCAGTGTTAGCTGATGGTTTTTCACTGGAGTTTGAGTGACAGCAAGTCTCCTCAAGTCTCCAGGACTCGTTTCAGGATTCTGGCCGTCCTCAGCAATGCTGTCGTTTGGATAGTCTCCACCCGTCCGCCAATTTCCAAGTCCTCCAGGCCTTTTAATAATCCTTTAGTTACTGTGCCTAACGCACCAATCACATTTGTCACAATCGTTACTTTCACGTTCCACAGCTTTTTTATTTCTCTAACAAGGTCGAGGTACTTATCCCTCTTTTCACTTTCCTTCAGATTTATTCTGAGGTCAGCCGGGACAGCAAAGTAAACAATTTTTTAGATTCTCATTTTTTTTATTGATTATTATGAGGTCTGGTCTCCGGGATTAAGTGATCCGTTTGTATGTTAAATTCCCATAGGAGTTTATGCAAGTCATTTTCTAGGACAGGTGCAGTGTTGCACATATACCATTTGTTTGTATGGTCGAATTGAAATTATTATTATTATTATATCATCCATATTTTTGATACAGAAAGGATTGTTTCAATAAAGATATTGGTCTAGCGGTCCATTGGCTTAGCGGTTAGAGTGTTCGCCAAAGGCCCGGGATACTGGGGTACAATCCCATGTTGAGTCATACTTTGGACTCAAAAAATGGTCTAAGCTCTTGTTAAATAGTTGGGCAGACTCAGTTCTTTCTTCTTGTCAAAGCAACTTGTCTTGGAGAATAAAAATACTAGGGAATATCTTTATCAAGATTAATACATGCAAGTTTTCAGTTTCTTCCAGGCAGCGGTCACATCGATACTGCTATATGGCTGCACTACATGGATGCTAACAAAACGGCTGGAGAAGAAGCTAGACGGCAATTACACAAGAATGCTACGTGCAATCTTAAACAAGTCCTGGCGGCAACACCCCACAAGACACCAACTGTACGGCCACCTGCCCCCTATTACGAAAACTATTCAAGTTAGACGAACCAGAAATGCAGGACACTGCTGGAGAAGCAGGGATGAACTCATAAGAGATGTACTCTTATGGACCCCCACACATGGCCGTGAAAAAGCAGGATGACCAGCACGAACATACATTCAGCAGCTATGTGAGGATACGGGATGTTGTCCTGAAGACCTACCTAGGGCGATGAACGACAGGGAGGAGTGGCGAGAGAGGGTCAGGGATATCCGTGCTACCAGCGCGATATGATGATGATGACTAAAGCATCGTTACTTGCCCAGTCTGTGGGGCCGCAAAATAAACCAACTGCATCTCTGCATATGAGTAAGATTCTCCCTACAAGTGTCCTGGTAAGTATATTAAAGAATCTGATGGTGAGACTCCTGTAATGCTGGAACTTTGGGAAATGCGGAGTACCCCTTTAGTGCCACCGCTTCCTGGTCCATTCTGGTCCGGAGTGGTAGTACATGAGAGGATCCTATCTATGGGCCGAATAGAACTGTTTAACATTTAAACTAAGTGTAAAGAAATGACTCAAGCTCAATTGATTGTTAGAAATCGAACTTTTTGATCTTTTAATTTGCTTAAAAATGACTGATGTTCAACTGAATAGTAAGTTATACATAGCAATACTTGGAACCGATTAACTCTTTGATATATGCTAAATTGAATTGTTAGAAAAAAAATATAAATATAAAAATGCCTTATATTAGTGATGCATCAAAATACTTGGAAACATTTAACTTCGTTGACTACTGAAAAATGAATTTTATGAATGAGAAATGTTACGCTCCACTCTGGCCAAACAAACGACAACATAATGAAGACGAGCGACACAGTTCCCTAGAAAAATATACTCTCACTTTATTTGAAAGGGTTGTGCGTGAGAGGGAGTTGGAGACCGAACAGAACTGCAAAATATTGACCCCCTCTCTATAGGCCATAACCGCGTTTGTTTCTCGTTCTCCTAGGCTGCTCAACCGGGGGCCTGGGGGCCCAGCCTCTCTGGGACGTTTCTCAATCCAGCATCTTATCTCCGACACATCAGACCTCCAACTCATCTGATCTCCAACCGCTGACTTCCTGTTTTCACCCGGGTTATATAAAAATTTGACGTCCACTCTTCTTCCTGCGAGCGTCACAATTTCGCACTCATTAACCCGTCCACAGTCAAGGTTATAATATCCTGATATTCCTTGACTGGTTACACATGTTATTTACACAGGTGCATTTCCTATTTTGACAGCTTGGCCGGGTCGGATGTCAAGATGCAAAAGAAATATTTGATCAGTTAACTATGTGTAAACAAATGACTGATGTTTAACTGATGTGTTAGCGATACATAAAAATCCTAGAAACCCTTTAACTTTATTTAATTATTCTAAACTGAATTGTTTCAAATATTACTATTTATATGTATAAAAATGGACTTGGCATTAATTAACGTACGATGGTTGATATACTATTTACCAACCCCTCCGCTCGGGCAGGATATGACACAAGGTCAATTTTTTTTAAGCGGAGTTTAACAGGTTTGAATTCAGAGTTTTCCTTCTCCTAGACTAGTTGCCTCACCAAGGCTGAAGAACCTAGTCCGTCCTACTATTTATCCATAGCTGGAGGGAGAATAAGGGGGTTCATACCTTTCCCAAGGGTATTTGCCCGAAAGTGAACGTAATAGCGCGACTGGAGTACGAACTCGCGTACTACGATTCCGCAGTTCATCGCTTTAACCATTACACCACGAGGACACCCCTACGATGGTTGATATGCCATAAAACCAAACCAAACCAAACCAAACCAAGTTACAAACCAAAAATAAAGGAACAGCGATGTTAAATCAAAGATAAATTTAAAAAAAAACAAAATACAAAAACTTAGAAAAAAATTACTTATCAAGAAAGAGTTGGTCCTTTGATCAGTAAATCAGCGTTTATATATATATATATACATATATATATATATATATATATATATATATATATGTGTGTGTGTGTGTGTGTGTGTGCACCAAACCCTCCTCATGAGCAGGATGGGATACAATGTCCATTTAAACTGGTTTGAGTTCAGTTTTCCTTCTTTTAGACGAGTTGCCAAAACGTAAAAAGAGAAGAGTTCATACCTTTCCCAAAATTATAAGCGTCATATGAAGTGAAAACGGCCTCGTCCAGGATCGCTGCGGCTATATATATATATATATATATATATATATTGTAGTGCATAACCTTTACCAAGACAATTTTTTAAAGACAGGTCTTCAATATGCAATTAGGCTAAAAGCCAACAAAAACATATATTTGTCAGACTTTTTTTATACAAATAGACTACAAATCATTGACCGTGTTTGAAGGTACAGGAAATGTACTTGAAGGTGTTTATTTACCTACTTTTTTTTTCATTTTAATCATCATAAATAAATTTCTCATTAAAATCTGTCTACTTGAGTACTTGACTTCGTAGGTGGCATATTATTTAAAAAGCAATGAAGAATCCTAGATATTAACGAACAAAGCAAAATGGACTGGTTGTTAAAATTATTAAAATGAAAACAAATTATAAAATTTCCTATAAAAGTTAAACGCAAAATCATTGCTGATGTAAATAAAAAAAAAATAGAATTACAAATGATTAACATTGCACTGTATTTTATCAGAATTTGCTTTTCAATATTATTATGCAAATTAGATACCCTCATTATGTAAATTTGATACCTCATTATGCAAATTAGATACCTCATGACTGTGATACATAATATTTGTTAGTATGAATTAGACTTATTGCAAATTGATCACACGTCTACATGACGTAGATCGTTAGATGTAAACATGGGTACAGAAAATGCATGGATATTCATACACACACACACACACACACAAAGCCATCCTCACACACACAAGGCCGCCCACACTCATGCATTCACATACAAGCACGATGTTTATTAAACCTATCATTTTGAAATTCGCTATCATATGGAATAAAGTTAATTCCAGCCCCATTTTCGACTGTATTTTAATGTCTGGAATCTTCATTCGCATTTCGCGTAATTTTTTGATTGGTTTGATCGATTTATCTTAATAGAATGTCAAGTCACCTAGGGTTATTTTTCGCCAATTGGTTAGGGAATTGAGTTCAATTTAAATCTATATTTTTATTTTCTCTCTAAGAATTTTCTGTACATTTTTTTTTTCTTCTCAACTATTCCAATCTAATAAACCTAATTTGCAAACAGTTATATGATTTCAAGTACGCCCACCTTATTCGGATATTAATATGGTATCAAGAAAATGATTTCGCTCTAAAATTAAATGCAAAAGGTTATATCGTAACTATTAACTAATAATAATAGTTTGTAAATAGTTACAAATTCAAGTACTTATTCTTAATTCAAATTATTTATTGTTATAATGGCACCAACTATCTCTAACGAATACAAATGTTTTTAAACAGATATATTCATATTTACCAACCCCTCCGCTCGGGCAATATGACAAAAGGTCATTTTTTAAGCAAAGTTTAACAGGTTTTAATTCAGAGTTTTCCTTCTCCTATACTAGTTGCCTCACCAAGGCTGAAAAACCTAGTCTGCTCTACTATTTACTCATAGCTTGAAGGAGAATAATTGGATTCATACCTTTCCCAAGGGTATTATTTCTATGTAAAATGCAATCAGTCTCGTCCAGGATTTGAACTCGCGTCACCGTGTCCATTTCTTACGATGATAACCATTACACCACGGGCACCTCCATATTTAAACAGATATATTTAACCGATTCTTTCTAGTGTGAAAATGTCGCCTGGACGGAACCTCTCTGAAACTGGTTGACAAATTCACATACCTCGGAAGCAGTGTCTCATCAACTGAAAAAGACATCGACACACGGCTAACGAAGGCATGGACAGCGATCGATAAGCTATCGCGCATATGGAAATCAAACGTGATCGATAAAATGAAACGCAGTTTTTTCCAAGCAGCGGTCGTGTCGATACTGCTGTATGGATGCACTACTTGGACGCTAACAAAACGGCTGGAGAAGAAGCTAGACGGCAATAACAAAATAATGGTGTGAATAATATTGATTAAGTCCTGGTGGCAACACCCCACAAGTCACCAACTATACGGCCACATGCCTCCCATCACGAAAATTATCCTAGTTAGACTAACCAGGCACGCAGGACTCTGCTGGAGGAGCAGAGAGGAGCTCATAAGTGATATACTCCTATGGACCCACATTTATGGCCGAGCATAAGCAGGACGACCAGCTCAAACATACATACAGCATCTATGTGAATATACGGGATGTAGTTCAGAAGACCTGCCAGAGGCGATGAACGATAGGGAGAAGTGGCGAGAGAGGGTCAGGGATATCCGTGCGGGCGTCACGACATGATGATGAATGATTATTTAACCGATAGACGGTATCCTAACATGTAATACCATTCCAGGTTAGTTGACCTGAGAGTCATGACAAGTAAACAATACTCCACACTCTCAAGATCTCTAGAACTGTAGTCTCACCATCAAATTCTGTTTAGTATCATACCTAGGCGCCTTTCATTTTTATTAGATTGGTGCCTTATTGCATTTTTTGTGTGGGTGAGGATCAGTGTATCCTCAGCCACGTCGACAGGGCGTATTATTTTTAATCAAATTACTGAAATTAATTAAGATGAATATAAAACGCTAATCATTTCTCCATTTCTTCCAGAATAAATATATCAATATGATCATGTACGTCTGTTCCGAGCAATCCCTTTGATTACAAATATCTACAAACTGCATTTCTGTCCCTTCCCTTGGTATTCGTCCGAAAGTTAATATAGTAGCGAAATTGGAGTTTGGTTTTGTTTGGTTTCTTTGTTTAATGACATATCAACCTTTGTAGGTTATTTAGTGCCAAAGCCATTCTCATAGAACAGTAGTTGTACTTTTTAACCCATAGCTGGGAGGATAAGGGGTTTCATTCCTTTCCCAAGGGTATTTGCCCGAAAGTGAACGTAATAGCACGACTGGAGTACGAACTCGCGTACTACGATTCTGCAGTCCATCACTTTAACCATTACACCACGGGGACATCACTTGGAGTTTGAAATCATTTTCTACGATCTCACTGTCCAGTACGTTAGCCACTACGCAATGGGGACTCCTCCCTTTCCTTAGAATTACTGGTTCCGTTAAACCTAACCAAAACCGCAAATTCGGGCAAATTCGACCGTTGCGACGAAATAATTGATATAAACATGATGGCCTTACTTCATTAATTCCTTCTCAGTTGTTCAGGTCTTTGTCAACCTGTTTAATAGAATAATTATCTTTTTTTAATAGCGCCTCAATATCGGGAAAAAAATAAATATCAAAAGAAACAAGTGTCAGTGAATTATCAATTTTTCAACACACACACACACACACACTCAGGAGCATGCACGTACGCGAGCACGCACATCAACACGCACATATATATGTGAATACATGTGTGTATATCTACGTGAACATGAAAATTTTTACGTACGTATGTATGAGTGTGTAGGCACACAGACAGACGCACGGAAACACGCGCATATATATATATATATATATATATATATATATATATATATATATATATATATGTTTGTATATATATATATATATATATATATATATATATATATATATATATATACATATATGTTTGTAAATATATATGTGTGTGTGTATTTTTTTTTTTTAAATTTCTCTCTCTTTTTGTTCAAAGGGAAACAAAAGTAAATATTTCAAAATGAATTGGTCCACTGAGAGATTTATATGTTTTTGAGAATTATTTCATTCTTAAATACGTGTATGTTTTCAACTTCTTACTTTTGACAGAAAACATTTAGTAATTTACTATTTTTTTTTCTTTTTGGATACGGAACAAGGCTATATGAATGGGGCAACAAACTCACTCGTGTAGGTTCGTTAGTTGACTGTTTTTCAGGTTTTGTATCGGTTTATAGGGCAGTCACTGTTTTGTGCATATATATATATATATATATATATATGTGTGTGTGTGTGTGTGTGTGTGCGTGTGTGTGTGTGTCATCCTTTTCATATAACTTATCGACTCCTTTATAAAAATGTTTTCGAATATTTTCAAAGCGTTAGTTTTTTTGCTGTGAAAACCTTTTTCTCCTGACGATGTCGAATCAAGTTGACAACAATAAAGCAAATATTAAATTAATATTCATATCAGTCTACTTTCGTTTAGCTTATATATATATATATATATATATATATATATATATAAATATATTTATATATATATATATATACACACATTCAAACACACACACACACACATATATATATATATACATATATACATGTATACATATATATATATATATATATATATATATATATATATTGTGATCGGATGGAAACTCAAAAATAAAAAGAATACAAAATAAAAATTAATTCTTTTTAAATTCACAGGTGAGGGCAGAGTGTGTCAAATATTAGGTGTTAGAAGCATCAAGAAACACTTGATATTTTGACCCCCTTTACTCTCGCCTCTGAATTTAAATAATTCTTATTTTAATTTAAAAAAAAAATTTTATTTACTTATTCTTTTTTTAAATACGAACTGTAATTCCACATTTGCTATTCTGCAACTTCGAGAAAAGCATATAAAAAGTCATCTGACGAGACGGACAGTATAGTAATCTTCTCCGCCGAAATAAGTTCATAATGATGACTTAACCAGGTTTGAGTTTCCATCCGATTACACTATATACGCTCTTAATGTGAATGTTGTTATATCCCGGCGAATGAATAAGGGATTGACAATAGCCACACATCGAGCAATCAAATAGATTTATATGTTATTCTTCATCTATTCTATTAAAAAAATCAACTCTCACTGTCTTTGGATGCTGACTGGATATATGTATATATATATATATATATATATATATATATAGTAAGCGTGTCTTTACATTTAAAACGCGTTTTTGAATCTTTTCTAAAATCTAAAAGCTAAAAATTGTTAGAGGCTAACAGTAGTTTAGAAGAAAAAGTAAAAGCCTAAAGCTGTCTAAGCTACCACAGCACCCCCCACCAAAAAAAAGAGAAAGGAAAAAAAATGATGAAATTAGTAGTCCTCTCCACCCCCATCTCGAACAGTAGACCGTCTCCAAACATGCCAAAAATTCAGTAGTAAATAAATGCTGAAAGGAAGAGGAATAATTTGAACTCACGTGCCAACAGAGGAAAAACGTTTCAATATTGGTCAGTATGTCTTTAAGTCCTATGAATTTAAAATGCTGAATTTTACAAAATGTTATACTGTATTCTTGTTTGTAAAATAATGCTTAAACTGTGCGTTTTAAATGTAAAGACTCGCTTACTATAAACCCTAATTGAATATATGACTCTGTCGAAATGTCAGCGAACACGGCAAAACGTTTTTGAATCTTTTATAAAAGTTTAAAATTCTTAGAGGCCTAACAGTAGTTCAGAAGAAAAAGTAAAAGCCTAAAGCTACCACAGCAATCCCCACCCCCCAAAAAAAAGAGAAAGAAAGAAAAAAAAAGATGAAATTAATCCCTCCTCACCCCTGTCTCGAACAGTAGACCGTCTCCAAACATACCTAAAATTCAGTTGTAAATATACGCTAAAAGGAAGAAGAATGATTTGAACTCACGTGCCAACAGAGAAATGTCAGCGAACACGGCAAAACGTTTCTGAATCTTTTATAAAATCTAAAAGCTAAAAATTGTTAGAGGTCTAACAGTAGTTTAGAAGAAAAAGTAAAAGCGTAAAGCTGACTATGCTACCACAAAAAAAAAAAAATTGTCATTTGTAAAAACTCTATAATTCCTAAAGCCTCCCCGGCTCCAAACGGTAGTATAGAAGAAAAACTAAAAAGCCTAAGAAAATGTCCGAATACCGCAGCAAAAAAAAAAAAATTCAGTACCAGTAAAAGTCTGACGAAAGTACCTTAATCTTGGACTTAAGTTAAAACTTAAGAAAACTTACCCGCGCATTTTTTTTAATGTACACGTGGGAAGCAGCATGATGTACGTAAAGGTATTTGAATAAACCCATTGACAACCAAACTCAGTACCTGAACAGGTCCTGGACGTGAGTTTGGCGACTTTACGCTCAGGATCGTTACTTCGATCGGGGAACTACTGCTGCGCATCTATAAGAGTGGCTTCTATAGAAGAGAATAAAACAGCCATCGAAAGATAACCATCACCCACATTCAAACCCCATACACAAACCGGATCGCTCTTCGCGCGGGTAAAAAAGGGGCGCGTCCTGCTGAGGTTGGAGCCCTGGCCTCAGTGTTCGAAAAATTAGCTACAGAGCTCAAACGACCAAAACTACTAAAATCCAAGCAAACACTACAAATAGCGACATTTAACGTAAGAACCTTAAATAGAATAGGACAACTACCAGTTTTAATCGCATCGGCCGTAGAACATAAGATTGACATAATATGCATACAAGAACACAGATACACGCACACCGAAGATATCAAATATCACGAAACTGGCAATGGATGGTCACTCGTCACTGTATCCGCATGGAAAAACTCTTTCAACACCGCAGTAGGAGGGGTAGGATTGCTTACAGGACCTAGAGCATTAAAAACGCTGAATAGCATTGAGAAAATACAACCTAGAATGATGGCAGCTACTTTTAACGGCAACCCTAGAGCAACAATCATTTCCTGCTACAGCCCTACCAATGTTCGTGAAGAAACTGAACTAGTCACCTTCTACGATGAGTTATCCTCATTAGTGCGTAGCATCCCGAAACACAACGTGTTAGTCATTGGCGGAGACATGAATGCCCAAATCGGGAAATACGGAAACAACAAATACAGCCTCCACAACACGTCAAATAGAAATGGGCAACATCTAACAGATTTCATGATAGAAAATAGATTAGCATGCCTCAATACAAACTACCAAAAAGGGAGGGCAAACTATGGACATACACATACGCGAACAATACTAAAGCTCAGATAGACTACGTCCTTATAAACAAGAAATGGAAAAATAGTGCAATGAATTGCGAAGCACACTCCTCTTTCGAGTGTGTGTCCACCGATCCACGAATAGTCACGTCGAAAATACGGCTAAGCCTACGAAAAAACTCCAAACGAACAGCGACCACCAAACACTATGACTGGGCCCTTTTGAACAACAGAGATATAAGAGATAAATACGTATTAGAATTAAGAAACAGATTTGAAAAACTACAAGAAAAGACGGAAAAAAGTGCACCAAACGACGAATATGAAAATTTCGTCAATGCGCACCTCGAGGCAGCAGCGAAATGCATTCCATCAAAACTCAAAACTAAATATAAAGTCCCTTGGGAAACTTTAGCGGTGAGAAAAAAACGTGCACTAGTGAAAACAGCCTCCAAAAACTATCGAAAAAACCCAACAAATACAAATGCCTTAAAACTAAAAACGGCACAATATCAATTAGCAGGCATATATATAAAGGAAGACAGAATACATTCAAAATCAGATAGATAAGATTAGAGACTCGGTGGAAGATAGATAATCTAGAATTGCCTGGCAAACAATAAATGAAGTTAGTAGAAGAAAGAACACAGCCAAAGCAAAACTGAAAGCAGCAAACTAACAAGAAAGAATAAAACTGTGGAAACAGCACTTCGAAAACTTACTTGGAAACCCACCGAAAATAAGACATGAACCAATAACAAGAATAATTAGCAAACAATTAGACATTAAACTTGGACCGTTCACACAAGAAGAACTCGACTCGGTTCTCAGAAAAATTAAAAATAGGAAAGCTGCAGGGCTGGACAAGATTCCCCCAGAAATATGGAAGACCAGACAATTCGACGACATACTGCTCCGACACTGCAACGCAGTATCCAATCAAAATCCGATAGATAGATGGATGAAGGGATGCATACCCCCCTTCCCTAAAAAGGGGGACCTCAGATGAGCCAAAAACTACCAAGGCATTACACTTACATCCATAGCAGCCAAAATCTACAATGCCCTACTACGAAACCGCATAGAACCCAAAATCGACAACATACTTAGGAAAAACCAAAATGGCTTCCGAAGAAATAGATCCACGACCTCACAAATATTAACCATCCGTAGAATCCTTGAAGGTGTACGGGCAAAAAACCTACAAGCGACATTAATATTTGTCGACTTTACCAAGGCTTTCGATTCCATTCACAGAGGAAAGATGGAACAAATCCTACTAGCGTACGGCATACCTAAAGAAACCGTAGCAGTAATAACGATTCTCTATAGACACACCAAAGTAAAAGTACGTTCACCAGATGGAGACACAGAATACTTCGACATTGTAGCAGGAGTACTACAAGGGAACACGCTGGCTCCGTACCTCTTTATCATTTGTCTAGACTACATACTTAGAACATCGATTGACAAAATCAGAGAGAATTGCTTCGAGCTGACGAAGAAAAGAGCAGAAGGTACCCCGCAAAAACAATTACCGACGCCGACTACGCCGATGACATAGCGATACTGGCAAATACACCCGACCAAGCCGAAACACTACTGCATATCTTGGAACGAGCAGCCACAGGCATAGGTCTCTATGTTAATGCACACAAAACGGAATATATGTGCTATAATCAAACGGGGGACATCTCCACTCTAGAAGTAACCCCTCTTAAACTAGTAGACAAATTCACTTACCTAGGAAGCAGCGTCGAATCAACCGAAAAGGACATCGAAACGAGGTTAACGAAATCATGGACAGCTCTCAATAGGCTATCGATTATATGGAAATCAGACCTAACCGATAAAATGAAACGCAGTTTCTTCCAGGCAGTGATCATATCGATACTGCTATATGGGTGCACTACATGGACGCTAACAAAACGGCTGGAGAAGAAGCTAGAAGGCAATTACACAAGAATGCTGCGTGCAATCTTGAACAATTCCTGGCGGCCACACCCCACAAGACACCAACTGTACGGCCACCTGCCTCCTATCACGAAGACTATTCAAGTTAGATGAACCAGACATGCAGGACACTGCTGGAGAAGCGGTGACGAACTCATAAAAGATGTCCTCTTATGGACCCCCACACATGACTGTGCAAAAGCAGGACGACCAGCACGAACATACATTCAGCAGCTATGTGAGGATACGGGATGTTGTCCTGAAGACCTACCTAGGGCGATGAACGACAGGGAGGAGTGGCGAGAGAGGGTCAGGGATATCCATGCTACCAGCGCGACATGCTGATGATATATATAGAGAGAGAAAGAGAGAAAGAGAGAGAAAGAGAGGGTGTGTGTGTGTGTGTGATTGAGAGTGGGAGAGACAGATTTATAACGTAAATTTATAACGTAAATTTATAACTACCCTATACCTTCGATCATTGGGTAGTTAATTTAGTAGCTTTCCACACACACACACACACACACACACATATATATATATATATATATGTATATATATACTTACATACAATCACACTAATATAGTCGTATATATATATATATATATATATGTACATGCACACGCTTAATCATACACACGCACACACACGCACACACACACACACACATATATATATATTAATTTATATACTTACGCAAATAGTAATTCAAATACACAGGCACACAGACACACACACATATATATACTCACACAGAAATGCACACTCACAAACACTCACATACATATGCGTGTGTGCGTGTATATAATTACATTTTGCTAAAAACAGATTGGTGTGTAAAAAAAACAAAGAAAAAGATCGGATCATTTGATACAGAGATATTAAAATGTCACTCGTTATTATCTGAAATAAGGCTAAGTGGGATACAATTAAAAAAAAAAAACAGGTGCACTAATTACCCGTAAAATCTACACTAAGATTAAACGTCGTTGTTTCAAAATGTTTACATTTTCTCGATAAAGTATTATTTTTCATTTAAGTAGAAAACATTTCCAAAAATTGACCAAAAAATGCAGATTATCTTTTCTTTTTCCCTGGATCGTTAGAGACATTTTCAAATCGTTAGTACTTGATTTATGATTCCATTCGTCAACTTGTAATTTCTGCATTTATGTGAACGTTGGATTCTTCGAAAGTTATTTTCAACCTTTTTATATTCTACTCAAGCATATAAAAACATTTGTATTTGTATAGCACAGTCACCAACGACTAAATGTCGGTGATGGAAAATCTTCATATTGAAGAGGAGAAACGTAACTTTAACTAAGGTATTAGGATTTCATTGCTTTATTATCGTTTTTCTTTTATATATATATATATATATATATATATATATATATATATATATATATATATATATATATATATATATACATATATATATATATATTGATAGATAGATGTATTGCATTCTGTCAAAAGATTGATATTATAATTATATATATATATATATATATATATATATATATATATATATATAATTAGAATTATAATATCAATCTTTTGACAAAATGCAATACATCCATCTATCAATAAATCTGTCTATCTATCAATATTGTACCAACCCCTCCGCTCGGGCAGGATGTCACACCAGGTCAATTTTTAAACCAGAGCTTAACAGGTTTGAATTCAGAATTTTCCTTCTTCTAGACTAGTTGCCTCATGAAGGCTGAAGAATCCAGTCTGCACATCTATTTACCCCTAGCTGAAGGGAGAATAATTGGATTCACCCCTTAACAAAGCGTATTAGTGCTATGTGAAATGCTATCTGTCTCGTCCAGGATTTGAACTCGTGTCTCAATATCCATTTCCTACGACCATTAAACCACGGGCACCTCTCTCTCTCTCTCTCTCTATATATATATATATATATATCTTTCCATCATTTTTCATTATTTATTTATCTATCCGCCCCATAATCATTACAGTTAGTCTCTTCGCCAGTAGGGGTTCAATCCTAGATCGAGACATACCAATGACTCAAAAATTGGTACTTGATGCGTCCTTGCTTAACACTCAGCATTATACGGTAAGGAAGAACGGTGAAAGAGAGCAACCAGGAGAGGAGTGGCACCTTCTCCTATACCTCACTGTTGCAGCTATTGAAAAGGGAGCCTTCGGATTGCCCTCGAGTAAGGTTGGCCAACATATCTATGTACGGTCGGTGTCAAAAAGTCACCAGTAAACTAAGCACTCCATTTTACGAATTGACACTTGTTTAAATCACGTGGAATTTAATTTAAACCCGTTATATGATTTCTATATTATCTTACAATGATTGGTTGACGAATCTCACCTCTGAATCTGAGACATGAAACTCAAACTTTTGTGGCATTTATCTTATTTCATATTGTTTAACATGCCCACACATACGCACTAAGGAAAGGTCAGTGTGGTGGTGTGGCTAACGAGGTGGACCGCTAAATCGTAGTTTTTAAGTTCGAACTTTAGTTGCACTATTACGACTAATACTTTTGGGAAAGCTATGACCCTTTTATTTCCCTAAGTTATGGGTCGAATAGTACTTTTGCTGTCCTTTTGCAAGGATGACTTTGGCGTTAAATAACCCACGTAGGTTGATATTTCATTAACCAAAGAAACCAACCCACTACACACTCAGACACAGACGTATATATATATATATATATATATATATATGTGTGTGCGTGAGTGTATGTGTGTGTGTGTAATCCTCGGTTGGTCAAACAGAAAATCACTTTTATAAAAATTTATTAATCTAAACTTTGTAATATATATTGCGGAAAAAAATTAATTCGAAGAAAAATGTACAATATAAGTGTTTGATAATGGTAGACTTTTTCAAATATCAAAATACAGAATCATTTTAAATGTCCTCAAAGCCATCAAAGTCTGTCCTCACGTCCTGAGGGGAGAGGCTTATTTTTCAATATTTCGTTCATTGACTAGTGAAAATGTTCCTAATTAATTTGTGTTTGTCCGTATGTGTGCATGTGTGCGTATGTGAGAGTGTGTGTGTGCGTTTTTTGTAATAGTTTTTTTTTGTTCGTCTGTCGTTTTTTTTTTTGTCTCGTTTTTTTTTCCCCTTTTAAACAGCAAGTGCTTTAAGTGCACATGATAATTCACTCAAAATTCACTGTTTGAAACCCACATATTAACGAGTAAGGTAGGAGTGTTTGCTAAGAATTTAGTATACGAACCAATTAAATTAAGAAATTCCAAACACTATTTCTGCCACCAATTTACCATTTTCTTACAAGAATCAATGTAAATTTCTGAACAAAATATTTCAATATTTCTTAAGATAGACATCAAAATCTTAAAGACTGAATTTGGTAAATCTTCAGAAAAGTCGTTTTAGACAATATCAGTTTAAAAACCAATATCGGTTTTTAAATACCAGGCATCTGAGGACAACGTATTACTTCCCCTCATACATGTGTCAATAATAATCCACCCCGGGGTTAAATTGATTAGTAGGAAAATTCATAGTTGGCAGTGTATTAAGGCATGTCAAACCTGGTTGGTTATTTAATGCCAAACCCTGTTTATCATCATCATGTCGAGCCGCTAGCACAGATATCCCTGATCCTCTCTCGCCACTTCTCCCTATCGTTCATCGCCTCTGGCAGGTCTTCCGGGCTACATCCCGTATCCTCACATAGCTGCTGTATGCATGTTCGAGCTGGTTGTCCTGCTTTTGCAAGGCCATATGTGGGGGTTCATAGGAGTACATCACTTATGAGCTTTTCCCTGCTTCTCCAGCAATGTCCTGCATGTCTGGTTCGTCTTACTGGGATAGTTTTCGTGATGGGAGGCAGGTGGCCGTATAGTTGGTGACTTGTTGGGTGTTGCCGCCAGGACTTAATCAATATTGCTCACAATATTCTTTGGTAATTGCCGTCTAGCTTCTTCTCCAGCCGTTTTGTTAGCGTCCAAGTAGTACATCCATACAGCAGTATCAACACGACCGCTGCTTGGAAGAAACTGCGTTTCATTTTATCGATCAGGTTTGATTTCCATATGATCGATAGCTTATCAATAGCTGTCCACGCCATCGTTAGCCGCGTGTCGATGTCTTTTTCGGTTGATGAGACACTGCTTCCTAGGTAGGTGAATTTGTCTAATAGTTTCAGAGAGGTTCTGTCTAGTGTGGAAATGTCCCCTATTTGATTATAGCACTTATATTCAGTTTTGTGTGCATTGACATGAAAGCCAATGCCTCCTGCGGCTCGTTCCAGACTATACAGTAGTGTCATCGTCGTTTTCTTTGATTTTATCAATCGATGTTCTAAGCACGTAGTCTAGACAGATGATAAAGTACATCGACATTGAAGCAGGAGTACTACAAACCTTGTTTATAGACACTTATTAAATGTATAAGGTTTGTAAACGAATGATTTGTAGGTAACAATATATATGCAAGCTTGAGCTCATTTGCTTGAACACAGCAAAACGGTTTCAAGTACTGCTATACAATAAGAATAATTTTATTTGCACTCAGTTAAATGGTTTCAATCACAACCATTCGACACGAGTAACTCTATTTAACATCATTTATTCATTTTCACACTGTTAAATGATTCCAAGAATTTTTATGAATAATAATAATCCAATTTAACAGTAATTCGTTTGCTCAAATTTAAATCGTTTTATATACAGAAATGTTTAAATATTCCTATTTGATTCATATGGCCCCCCAACAGGTGCTATCTTGCCGAATGAGACGGGACTTTAGAGTAATGGAAAAAAAGGGTATGCCACATCCCCCAGAGCTCCAGGTCGGTAGCCTGACTATCAAAAGGTTTAATATCAATCCATTATACTTATTGAGAGGTGTCGTACCTCTCTACAGTGATGTTCTTGACGTATTCTAAGCTTTACATGAGAATAATTGAAACCATATAAAAGGATCCAGGGTATATCTCAATATCAATATATGTTTTCCTTTGATTTGATAACTGCTGCAAAGTTTGGTTTCAAAACGTTTTCTCATACTTCTGAGGTATTTCTCTCTTATATTTTCTTCCGTCTCCTTTCGCATATTATTTGCTTCAAATGTTCCCAGTTATTTTTATTCTTTTTTAAGTTTTTCTCATCAGTGGTAGCAGATGAGTTTCCACTGAATTTGTGAGGCAGCAAGTTTCATAAAGTCTTTTGGACTCTTATCAATAGTCTGGCCGATCCTGATAACGCGGTAGCCTGGATCGTCTTCACTTGTGTTCTTATTTCTATGTCACCCAGTCCCTTTACCAATCCTTTGGGCATTGTATCGAGCGTACCAATTCGATTTAGTATCTCTACGACTTTCATGTTTCATTATTTTTTTTCAGTTCTCAAGATTTGTTTGGTTGGGTTGTGTTGGGTTGGATTTTATGGCATATCAACCATTGTAGGTTATTTAATGCCAAATTCCTTTTTATTCATACAAACAGTTCTATTTCAAAAAATTAAGTTTAGTATAAGTATATTTTTCACACAGTTAAATGTCAGAACAGTTCTATTTCAAACAATTTATTTTAGCGAAGTACAGTCTTAATGTCAAAAAACATTTCTATTTCAAACAATTCAGTTCGAGCATAAGTACGCAGTTTAAAAGTCAAAACAGTTCCTTTTCGAGCAATTCAGTGTTCATATGTGCACAGTTTCAATGTCAAAAAACAGTTCCATTTCAAACATTCAGTTTAACATAATTGCATAGTTTAGTTCTATTTGACCCATAGATCAAACCCTATCAGATGCTAACATTCCCGGTTATAGTGGACCTGGGAGTTATGGCAGTGAAGGAGTACTCCGCATTCCCCAAAGCTCCATCATTACTGGAACCTCATTATCAGTTTACTAAGTGTAATATCCAGGACACTCGTTGGGGGATGTTTTACTCCCCTACAGATAAGCAGTAGGTGTATTTTACTGACCCAGAGTTTTTCACACCAGTTTGAACTGGTATTCTCTCACCGATTGTAAGTGAGAATATGTCTCCTCATGTTTCCTGGACTCTACAGAGTATTTTAGCCTATCTAAAAGAATATGTTGTCTGTATCGTTACGAGCCTTCCTATCATTTTATTTCTGCAACTTACATTTTCAAGCTTTTGATGACCATTCCAACTCCTTAGCATTTTAATGTGTCTGGCAAGATTCAAGTATTTGTCAATATTCTTTTTTCTTATATGTTTTTACGTCTGAACTTCTAACGTTGTTTCGATGGTCCGTTTCTACGTCAAAGTCCCTAAGAATATAATGAGTCTCATTTTCTCTGACGGATTCTGCTTTGTGCATATACCATTTGCTAGTAAACAAGATAGTAAAAGTCTGCTCACCGGATGAAGACACAGACTACTTCGACATTGTAGCAGGTGTACTGCAAAGAGATACATTAGTCCCATACCTCTCTGTCATCTGTCCAGACATCGTGCTTAAAACTTCTATTGATAAAATGAAAGAAAACGGTTTCAAGCTAACAAAGGAAAGAAGTAGAAGGTACCCAGCAAAAAAAATTACGGACACGGACTACGCCGATGGCAAATACACCTGTCGCGGCTGAAACCCTGCAATATAGTCTGGAACGAGGAGCTGTTGGCATAAGCCTCCATGTCAATGCATACAAACGGAATATATGTGCTTTAATCAAGGAGGCGACATCTCTACACTAAACAGTAGCTCTCTGAAACTTGTTGACATGTTCACCTACCTAGGAAGCAGTGTCTAATCAACCAAGACAGACATTAACACGCGACTAGCAAAGGCAAGAACAGCTACGATAGGCTCTCAGTCATGTGGAAGTCAGACCTGACCGACGAAATAAAACGCAGTTTTTTTTTTTCCAAGCCGCAGTCGTATCAATACTGCTGTGTTGATGCACTACATAGACGCTAAATAAACGTATAGAGAAAAAAATTTCACAGCATTCTACACATGACTGCTGCGAGTAATTTTGAACAGGTCCAGGAGGCAGCACCCCACAAAGCAGCAGCTGTATGGCCACTTACCAACCATCACGAAAACTATTTAACTTAGACGAACCAGACACGTGGGACAATGTTGGAGAAGTAGGGACGAGCTCATAAGTGAAAAACTTCAGTGTACTACTTCACATGGACGAGCAAAAGCAGGACGACCAGCTAAAACCTACTGTGCCGATAGGGGATGTATCCTTGAAGATCTGACGAAAAGCGATGGACGATAGAGAAGGGTGGAAGGAGAGGGTCAGGGATACCCATGCTGATGGCGCAACAGGATAATTATGAGAGAATAAACAGTGGATAGCCTTTGTCATCCAATCTTGCATTGTCTTGGATTTTTTTTTTGTGCTAGTTTGCTAGTGTCACTTCTTATGTGATTACCTATCTTGTCTCTCTTACTATATAACCAACACTTGTTATTTTGCTGTATATTATTATTATCACCTTACTCCTTTGAGAGCTTTTTACACCAGTATTCGCAGATGGTTTCTTAATGGACTCTTCTCCGTATTCTGGCTGATCTTAATAATACTGTAGTTTGAATGGTCTCCGATGGTCCTCTTACTTTCAAGTTTTCCAGTCTCTTCATCAGTTCTTCGGTGACTCTACCGAGCACACCAATTATAATTGGTATGACCATTACTTTCATGTCTCATAGTTTTTTTTTTTTTCAGTTCTCAAGCAATGTATGGGTCTTTATCTCTATTTTCACTTTCTTTCAGTTTTACGCTGTGGGTAGCCGGAACGACAAGGTCCTCCATTTGGCAGGTTCCCTTTTTTTTTTTTGTTGACTATTAATCCGCTTGATCGTCTGCCCAAGAATAGGTGATCTGTTTGTATCTCAAAATCCCAGAGAAGTTTGTGCAACTCATTTTCTAAACGGATGCCATCATTATTGTTATTAACATTATTATTGTTGTCGTTGTTGTTGTAGTTGTGGTTATCGACATCGGCCTATCTTTTACATACAATACGTAATGTATATGTCTTTAGGAAGTGTTACCGTACATTTTTTCTATCTTTTATTGCCAGTCTCATCATATATCCACTTGCAAGTGAATACATGAAGCGTGAAAATACCGATTTGTTTTCTAATGAATTATTCATTGTCGGATCCGTAGTTTTGTTTTAGTTATTCAGTTATATATTCATTGTTTGACACAGTATTTCAATATGTTCTGGAAAAATTGATCGAAGAATATAGAACACACTTTGTTGATATCTCAGTGGAAGAGGAAGGACAGAAATTTTAGTTCTTATTTGACTTGCAGACTAGGTTCTGTAATGAAAAGAGGTACACACCGAAGAAAGAATTAGTAATTTGCCATATATTGATGAGTTGGTTGATTTTAAAGGCATATCAACCCTGTATATATATATAGCAGGTGCCCGTGGTGTAATGGTTATCGTCGTAGGAAATGGACACGGCAACACGAGTTCAAATCCTGGACGAGACTGATTGCATTTAACATAGCCCAGGAAAGGTATGAATCCAATTATTCTCCCTCCAGCTACGGGTAAATAGTCGGACAGACTGGGTTCTTCAGCCTTGGTGAGGCAACTAGTCTAGGAGAAGGAATACTCTGAATTCAAATCTGTTAAACTCCGCTTAAAATAAATTGACCTTGTGTCATATCCAGCCCGAGCGGAAGGGTTTGGTAAATAGGATCAACCCTATAGTTCTTTTCTGATTTGTGGTCAGGGAACTTCGTTCACTGAAAGCTCATATTTAACTTTCTGTGTTGTTATTCCAGGGGGTTTTCTATGGCATATGGTATCATCGAATAATTTTCAAACATTGATGTGTTATACCAACCCATAGATCTGGGTATAAAGATTGTTATTTCTAGAACTGAATCTGCACTATATGATACATTTTTGTGCCATACACATAATTTCTCTTCCTTTGATGTGGGTGGGACAGTTACTTCATAGCAGGGCGTACTGTCAACGTATTCTTATCCCTGACAAAAGGCAAACCAAAAAAAGAAAATGTCTTTAGCAATTGAACGAACTGAAAAAAAAACCCAATGAAACGAGACAGTGTTCTATTATCAATTTCTTAACATTTCTTTCGAAATGTACTTGTATATTCTTATAATCCTATTTCATGAAATATGTATTTTTGTCACCTCATAAAATGTTTTATGTGGATCCTGTATGAAAGCCAGGAATCATTGAATATAAATTTGCAAAAGTTATTCTGTACAGAACATCTTCCTTGTTTGCTAGAATATTTCGTGGATTCCTTTTTTGTGCACACACACATACACACACAGATACACACACACACACACACATATATATATATATATATATATATGTTTGTGTGTGTGTGTGTGTGTGTGTGTGTCTGTGTGTGTGTGTCTGTGTGTGTGTGTTTCTGTTTGTTGATATATATATATATATGTATACATATATATAGATCTGTTCTGGGCGAAATCTATTGTATAACAAAAATAAATCGGTAGAGATACCATACACGTTCAGAAAGCTCTAGAGACATCGTGGAGAGTTCTAGCTTCTTTTAATATATTCCTAGTCCAACCAAATATTGAATGCCTTTTTTAAAAACTTTTATTGTTTTTTAATAGGTTTAAAGAAACCTGAGCTGCAATATCACATGTGCCTTAACCTGTGAGATGAAAAAGAGATATATAACATGGCCTTATTTTCCGAGTAGCCAATAGGTATTTACACCATATAGGTGTTATCGAGTTGATCTCCTGAAGGCAAAAGAAATAAAACAGATCATATCAGAAACGACAGAGTCGGCCTGTATAATTATTTTGAGATCTTCCGCAATATACAACAAATACTAATCCTCGTAGAAATTCATGCATGCATTCTTTTTGGATCGACAGACATAAATAGAGAGATAGATAGATAGATAGATAGAAAGATAAATAGATAGAAATCAAGTTCACACGGTAGGTTTACATGTTAAGAGTACTGGATAGGAGTAAACATATTCTTTGGAGAGTTTATAGTTGGGTCATTTGTGCTTTATGGCATATCAATTCTTGCTGATATGCTATAAAGCACTATCAAATCATATCTATGCATATCACTCCAATTCATTTATATATAGGTACATTATATGCAGGTATATATATATATATATATATATATATATATATATATATATATATATATATAAGGAATAAGAGAAAGCAGGTTAATTATCTATAGGTGATAATGTACATCCAATTTTAAAGGATACATAGATACATTATATATATATATATATATATATATATATATATATATATATATATATGTGTGTGTGTGTGTGTGTGTGTGTGTGTGTGTGTGTGTGTGCGTGTGTGCGTGTTGAGATAGATAGATAGATAGATAGATAGATCTGTTCAGGCCGAAATCTATTGTATAACAAAAATAAATCGGTAGAGATACCATACACGTTCAGAAAGTTGGTTGCTCGGTTGCTTGGTTTTACGGCACATTGACACTTTTCGGGTCATTTAACATCGAATTATATTATTTTGATAAAAGTTTCATACAATTCAGTTAGTATAAGTACAGTTTTTTTTATTAACAGTCAAATGCCAGAACAGTTCTATTTCAAACAATTCAGCTTACCATGAGTAAGCAGTATAAACACACAGTTAAATGTAGAAATGTTTTATTTCAAAGGATTCAGTTAAGCATGAATTCATGTTTTGTTTACTCACAGTTAAATGTAAAAACAATTATTTTCAAAATTTAAGTCCAGCTTAATTACTCAGTTTAGTTTTACTTGACATGTAGTTAGGACCTTATCAGGTATTACCCCTCCGGGCCAGATTGGTACTCCCTGGTAGCAGTGGCAATGAAGAGGTAATCCACATTCCCCAAAACTCCGGCATAAATGGAACCGCACCATCAAATTGTTTTGTGTCCTATCCAGCACACTCACTGGAGGGAGTCTTGATCCCTGTAGAGATTATATGTGTGTGTGTGTGTGTGGGTGTGATTTACATATATATATGCACATAGACAAAATAGGCATGGTGAGAAGAGTACAAATCCTTGACAACTCTGCACCTCACATAACGGCAATACTCAAGGGAGATGTATGCATATTTACCAACCCCTCCGCACGGGCAGGATGTGACACAATGTCAAATTTTAAGTGGAGTTTAACAGGTTTGAATTCAGTGTTTTCCTTCTCCTAGACTAGTTTCCTCACCAAGGTTGTAGAACCTAGTCTGCCCTACTATTTACCCATAGCTGGAGGGAGAATAATTGGATTCATACCTTTCCCAAGAGTATTAGTGCTATGTGAAATGCCATCAGTCCCGTCCAGGATTTGAACTCGTGTTGCCGTGTCCATTTCCTACGACGATAACCATTACACCAGGGGTACTCAAGGGAGAAGTATGAATCCAACATTTATTCCTCTTGGTATGAATAAATAGTAGGGCAGCGAGGGACGTTTAACCTTTGTATGGCAATCGGTCAAGTTGAAGGGAAAGTTTGAATTCAAACCTCGTATACTCAATTTTTGAAAAAAAAAATTAACTTTAATCATAGTCTCCTCGTACGGAATGAGAAACTCTAAGCCTGATAGTATCAAGAAATTCCATCTGAATAAAACGATTTCGTTTTCACCGGAAAACTCTAAAAAACTTTCCCAGAATAAAATCCGTCCATGCGTAATTATAGATTCACACAAGGTCCCATTAATCGGATTAAGCTGCGATGGGTTATATGGATATTCATTTGAGAAAATAATTTTTCCCCACCAATATAACCACTCATATATCCTGCTCCAGCTTATCACAGGATAAATTTGAGAGGGAAGTATGTGTTTTGCGGGCGACACAAGAATATACCAGTAGAAACCATGGGATGCAGCACGGTTCATGTGAAATAAGTTGGGTGAATCAAATCATGGATCAACGGAGAGTTTCCCTGGAATGCTGGGTGGAAGAAACACATTAGTCAATGATCAGGATCAAATAATTCAGAAAGGAAACTACTACTTTGCATTTTTAAGTGTAGCTTCAATAGATAAGAAATTAAAAACAGCCGACGAAAGATATAATGACTCTTATCAAAATCATACATTCTAACCACATCGCCTTTCACGCGGGTACAAGGGGTGGATACTGCAGAGGGCAGAGCTGCTTTCCGAAACCCTAATTATTTAGATCCAACACATAGTTAACATAGCATCAGTTAATCCTAGGATCTTAAACACAATCAACCCGCCACCCGAGTTTACCCGAGATGAATGCAATGTAGACATTATATGTTTGCAAAATCAGAGATATCATATTTACCCAGCCCCACGGCTGGGGCAGGATATGACACAAGGTAAATTTTTTTAAGCGGAGTTAAAAAGGTTTGAATTCAAAGTTTTCCTTCTCCTAGACTAGTTGCCTCACCAAGGCTGAAAAACCTAGTCTGCCCTACTATTTTCCCATAGCTGGAGGAAGAATAATTGGATTCATACCTTTTCCAAGGGTATTAGTGCTATGTGAAATGCAATCAGTCTCGTCCAGGATTTGAACTCGTGTTGCCGTGTCCATTTCCTACGACGATAACCATTACACCACGGGCACTTCCCATCATAGATATAACCGTTATGAACTCGACTTGAAATTATGTTACCGGTTTGGGGTGGAGATTTATCTCAAAATCTGCATGGTTAAACTCCGTCAATATGACTGTAGGTGTAGGAATGTTTCTCAGCCCTCGCGTCTTTAAATCACATAATTGCATTTAAAAAAAACAAAAAAACAACCGAGAAAGATTCTATATATTCACGAGCGTAACATACTAATAATCGGTGAAGACATGAATTCACAAATAGGCAACGATGAAAATAATAATTCTGGATTACACAACACACCAAATGCAAATAGTGAATATCTTTCTGATTTTTCACTCGAGTACAGTATTTCGTGGTTAAATAGTAAAGAAAAAAAAATGTAGACGATGGATTTACACCTACCCATATATATATATATATATATATATATATATATATATATATTCTCATAAGCAAATAGTGGATAAAATGCTTTCTGAACTGTGAATAATTCCCGTCTCTTCCGATCACAGAATTGTCCCAGCACATATTTACGTAGGAATAAGAAAAAAAAAACACAGCACACATTACGACTGGTCCCCTGTTATCGTTATCAATAGTGATATAAGCAATAAATATACGATAACTAAAAGAAACCAATTCGATACTTTTCAGGAAATATCTGAAAAACGTATTTCAAATGTCGAATATGAAAACTTCGGTACTGCCCTCATGAAAAAAAGCAGCATACCAACTAAATCAAGAGACAAATGTAGAATTCCATTGGAATCACGAGTAGTTAGGAAAAAAAGAGATAACTTATAAAAAGCATCCTTACCCATGTAAAAAACAACGACTGTCTACGCGCAGGAACTTACGATAGCGTAGAAAGACCAAATAACATATCACAAAAAGAGCAAATAGAATAAATTGAATGTCAAACTAATAAAATTAGAAAATCAGTAAAAGATAAACAATTTCGAATAGCATGGAAGACAGAAAGGGGAGTGTGTTGAAGGAACAGCAAATGGAGAGGAAAAATACAAGCTGTCTCCCAAGAAGAAACACTTCGGAAATGGGAAGAGCATTTCAAGAGTCTGCACATAAACCACCATGAAAACTTTGCCATTAATACCCAACTAGACAACAAACTAGGAGAGTCTATAAAGGAATCACTAGAAGCAGTATTGAAAAAACTAAAAACAGAAAAGCTGCAGGCCTACACTGAATACTCCTTAAAGTTTAGAAGACAAAAAAAAATTGATTACATACTTCTTCTATGCACCGCAGTCTATAAAGAAAACACAATAGAGAAATTCATTAAAGGTTGTATCCTTTCCTTTTCCAAGAAAGGAAACCTCGGAATCATTAAAAACTGCAGAAGCATAACTCTAAAAGCTAGAAGTGCTAGCATTTTTAATGCCTTACTTGTTAGTCGTATCAGACCCGAAATCAAGAAGATTTTAAGAAAAGATCAGAACTGTTTTCGAAGGAATCGCTCGGAGAAAGTCAGATAATCCGTGGAATCATGTGAGCAAAGAAACTCGAAGCAACCCAACTGTTTGTAGATTTCTCCGAAGCATTCGATTCTTTATTGAGGAAAGATGGACCAAACACCACTTAGTTTTCCCGAAAATACGTTAAAATTAGTGGACCAGTTCATTTACCTCGGTCGTAATATCTTTTAAAGTCAAGTAAAGTTGGGAACCGTAGTCGAGGGTTACCTGAAGGCTCCCTTTTCGATAGATACTATACCAAGATGTGGGAGAAGACGCTACTCCTTTCCCTGTATAGCCTCACTATACCCTTGATCCATACCTTATAATGCTGACTGTTTAACGGGGAGGAATCCAGTACCATTTTTTGCGTCTTTGAGATTGAACCCAGGTCTCCCGGACAAATATACGCCAAGTGAACGCATGGAATACTTTTATTAAGTTATTGATCATATGAAAGTCTGATGTATCTGATAAAACAAAAAAGGATTTCTTCAAAGCTTTTGGGATATCTGTACTATAACATGGATTTTATTGGATGTGCCCGTGGTGTAATGATTATTGTCGTAGGAAATGGACACGATGACACGAGTTCAAATCCTGGTCGAGACTGACTGCATTTCACATAGCACTAATACCCTTGGGAAAGGTATGAATCCAATTATTCTCCCTCCAGCTATGGGTAAATAGTAGGACAGACTAGATTCTTCAGCCTTGGTGAGGCAACTAGTCTAGGAGAAGGAATACTCTGAATTCAAACCTGTTAAACTCTGCTTAAAAATTAACCTGCCCGAGCGGAGGGGTTGGTAAATATGATAACATGGATGCAGCAAATGGACGCAAACAAAACGCATCGAGAAAAGACTAAAAAAAGAACAACAGAAGAATTTTGCACACTGTCGTGAACAAATCCTAGAAGCAACACCCTACAAAACAACACTTGTATGGCCACTTACCTCTGGTTTCACAAACAACACATGACGAACAAGACGTGATGAACTCTGCGGGAGAACTAAGGAAGAGTTCATAAGTGACGATATCCCATCGACTCCTACACGTGGTCAAACCAGAGTTTGCCCTCCAGCAAAAACTTATTTACATCAACTGAGAGTGGAAGGAAGACACAGCCGAGAAGTCCTGCCAGGAACGATTGATGATAGGGATGGAAAACAAGAGAGGCTCAGGATACTCCGAGCTGTCAGCGTAAACTGATGATGATGCTTATTTATATCATTTTATTCTAAAAAAAATTAAACATATCTACTTATTTATGATTGATAATGTACATTCTATTCAAATGGATATACACACATGCATACATAAATGATTATAGGATATATATGTGTGAGTGAGCACGTGTGTGTAGGGGGGAATATGGACACCTGTGCATGCTTGCTTGTAACTCGTCTGAATAACCTTTCCACATATCAGCTCAATATTTGTGCAAAGAATCAGAAAAGAAAAACCAGAAATTCGAAAAAGAGAAATATGGCAAACCGAAAAAGCCATAAGAAAACGAGTAAACACGAATAAAGCTACTAAAACAACATGTATAACAAGGGCAATTTTAATAAAGCTCTTAGATTTGCGTGCAACATTCCGACAAAGTAAATAAAAGAAAAAAAAATAGAAAGATAAATGAAAATATAATGAAGCAGTAGGTGAGCGAGCAAGATTCCAGGAGATCAAGAAAGCGAAACATTCGCCATTTTGCAGAGTGAAAATGGCGTGCTAATTTTCGTACGATCGAACAACCTCGCCTAGGTATCAATATAGAATAAGAAGAAATAAAGAAAGGTTAAAAAAAAAATAGAAAAGAAACACGGGAAGGTGAAAAAGAAAAGCGAATACAGAGAAAAAGGCTAAAAGAATTGTTGGAATATGTGAGTGTTTACGCTGATCGAAGGCTCCATCCGTGAATAAATATAAACAGTGTTGTAAAGATGTCAAAATAATATTAAACCCGTTCACCGTTATTTGTTCGTTAATGCGTTCATTGTGTTTGCGAATGGCCCGAGAGAATTCGACTTTCTCTGTTTGTCGGTCGTATAATACACGCTAGATCCCGATCTTACTGCTTAAGTAATACTTACATAGTAAAACCAGTACATCATTCGAAAGAAATTCTTTGGAATTTCTCACAGAAACAAGCACATGCAATAATTCATCATATATATTTATAGGCATAACAGTAATATACCTGTTTATAAATTCATAGTTTATTTAATGATAGAAAATCATTTTACATGCTATGATATACATATATATATATATATATATATATATATATATATATATATATATATATGCGTGTGTGTTTATACTTAGAGGGTGAGAGAGAGAGGGGCGATGCAGAGGGACAGACAGACTGATTGACTGACACCACCAAAGGCATTAATGTACACACACTAACTGGCACCTATACACATGACTTCCTGAATATTTGTGTTGAGAATATATATATATATATATATATATATATATATATATTGTCGTTCAACTTTAACTATAAAGATTAAGCGTTGAAATGCCTGAAATATATTCCAACATCGTCTTCTTTCTCAGTCATGATATTCGATCTCAAAGTGAGTCCATTTAATCTCTCAACGAAAAAATTCTTTGTTGCTTTCTTAATCGAGTAGGATTTCTAATTTTCACCTTACTGAAGAACAGTTTGCCGAGAATATCTACTTTATGACCACAAAAATTTGAAAGTTAGAGAATATCAGAGTTAATTATGAGGGGAGTCCAGCAATGCCCTGTCATTACTTGTCAGGTCTTAAGGCTGCTGGTAGGTCTGGCAATTTTCCATTGCCCATGTAAACTATCTTTTTTAAAGGAAATAAAATCCTTTTGATTTCAAGGTAGTGCTGGCGGGGATCATCAGCCTTGGTAAGGAGAAGAGCACAATATGAATTAAAAACCTGGGAGCGTAACTCAATCCTTCAAAATGTTGTCCTACTGAAGCCCCAGAATCAACAAGGACATGTTCTGATTTCAGTTTGTATACTCCTCGGGGAATCAAGTTGGCTCTGGGCTTATTCATAGGTTATGATATATATATCTTATTCAATTACTTATGTGTCCCGTATATGGTACTAAACTACATCCATAGATGAGGTTCTTGTCCTAGAGCATTGAGGAATGTGGAGTATGTCATAATTGCAATGACTCCCAAGTCCACTCTGATCCGGAGTGATAGTAGCTAATAGGGATCCATCTATGGATCAGATAGAACTGTTTGACATGTCAGCTGTGCGCAAAGAAATCAGTGACTGTAAATTGAAAAGAATTCTAAGTGACATATAGCAATACTTGGAACGATTTAAATGAATCAGTAATGTTGAATAGAATTTTTAGTGTTGAATAGCCATACTGTGTGCCAAAATTGAATTATTAGCTTTACATGGCACGACTTGGAGCAATTTCAACTTCTTGCAAAGGAAATTATTAGTGTAAGCAATTCTTGCAACCACATCACTGTGTGCAAATAAATATCAACTATAATTATTAGTTTTATAGAGTAATATTTGAAATCATTTAACAATGTGCAAACAATAACAATTGTTGTGTGCCAATAAATTACCTCCAACTCATGTAAAATAAGATAACCTACAAGATATTTTCTACAAATCATGTCAGAAACCATTTAACTTCGTGCATACAAATGATTCACGTTGAATTAAATTATTACTGTTAGTAATGCTTGAAACAAGTAACTGTGTGTAAGCAAATGAACTCTGGTTCGTTCAAAAATATTATCTACAAAATATGTGTTAACAAATCAGATGTTAAATATATATATAAACAATATCTGGCATAACTGCTGAGGAGTCTGAGGACCATTTAGTGTGGTGCTCGCTCTAGACTGGACACGTTTCGGCCGGTCGTGTTTTACAGGGCACGGTTAAAGTCGAGATTCAAGAGGATGAAGAAAACCCTGCCGAAACAGGTGAGAGCCTGGGAGGATAGCCAACGAGGCCCAAGTAAATGTCGGGTTCAGCCACATGGCATAAATGCTTAGCTTCTCCGGTAGCCATTCCGGGTGCCTCTTAACGACAAACAAGTCGACAAGACACACCCGACCCGATGGGTGCCGTGTAAAACACGCCTGGCCGAAGTGCTTCCTGTCGTATTGGTTTACAGTCATCTATTTGCATTCCACACAATGGCAATGAAGGGGTACTCCTCATTCCCCAAAGCTCCTGCAATACTGAAACCTCAGCATCAGATTGGTTAGTGTCATTTACAGAACACTTATTGAGGGAGTATACTCCTCTGCAGAAATACCGTCAGTTTATTCTACAACGCCAGATGACTCGACTAAAGCCTGAGAGGGGCATGAATATTGTACAAGCGTATGCCCCTGTAATTCCACGACATATAAATAAATATTTTATTACCTTATCGTCTAAAGCATTTTGCAAATTTTTCATAAAAATTAGTTATTAATCAGGATGTTTGAGTTTTAATTTTGGCGGTAAAGACGGCGGACATCGGTGAGGATGTAGCACTATAAAGGCTTATCGATCATATGGAAGTCTAATTTATCCGATAGAATAAAACAAGTTTTCTTCCAAGCTTTAGCTAAATGGATACACCAAACTGACGCTAACAAAATTCATAGAGAAAAAGCTACATGGAAACAACACTATACTTTGTCTTGAACAAACCCTTCGAAGAACATCCCCACCTAAAAAAAACAGCTGTATGGCCACTGACTGCTCATCTCAGTTCTTGCATCTCATGTTTTCGTCTTTAATGGTTTGAAGCTTATAATCGAGGTGCCCGTTGTGTAATGGTTATCGTCGTAGGAAATGGACACGATGACACGAGTTCAAATCCTGGACGAGACTGATTGCATTTCATATAGCACTAATACCCAGGGGAAAGGTATGAATCCAATTATTCTCCCTCCAGCTATGGGTAAATTGTAAAACAGACTGAATTCTTCAGCCTTGGTGAGGCAACTAGTCTAGGAGAAGGAAAACTCTGAATTCAAACCTGTTAAACTCCGCTTAAAAACTGATCTTGTGTCATATCCTGCCCGAGCAGAGGGGTTGGTAAATATGATAATCGACGTTCCCTAATGGACTCCTGCCCAAGGACATTATAAAGTTGGTTGTCTAATAAAGACTTACATAGGTAACGTAATTGAACGGCTCATATACAATTAGATTAATAAATAGAAAAATTAATAAATAAAACAGACAATGGCCGCTGAGTGACAGGACCGGGAGTGAGTAAGGAAAGTTGAGATCAAAAGTCTCGTGTGCGTGCATGAGTGGAAGTGATGCTTCTCCTCCTGACACGACAGGCGCAAGTGTGTGTGTGTGTGGGGGGGAAACGTGTGTCCTTTGGAGAGTCGATGGCAAGACGCGATAAGGTGAAGATATCACTAGGAAGCGAGCCCCGAGGATATAAGGAGAATAATCTGGTCTTAAGGCTGCTGGTAGGTCTGGCAATTTCCCATTGCACATGGTAACTACCTTTTTTAAAGGAAATAAAAATCCTTTTTATTTCAAGGTAGTGCTGACGGGGATCATAAGCCTCGGTAAGGAGAAGAGCACAATATGAATTAAAAACCTGGCAGCGTAACTCAATCCTTCAAAATGTTGTCCTACTGAAGCCCCAGAATCAACAAGGGCATGTTCTGATTTCAGTTTGTATACTCCTCGTGGAATCAAGTTGGCTCGGGGATTATTTATAGGTTATAATATATATCCTATTCAATTACCTATGTGACTAAGGAAGGTTGAGATCCCAAGTTTCGTGTGCGTGCATGAATGGAAGTGATGCTTCTACTCCTGACACGACTGGCGAAAGTGGCGGGTAGCATCGTGTGTTCTTTGGAGAGTCGATGGCAAGACACGATAAGGTGAAGATATCACTAGGAAACGAGCCCCGAGGATATAAGGAGAATAATCTTTATGAGCACCAAATTCTGATGTGCCCCTTAAGGGGATGTTAGACCCCGTAGACAAGCATGTTAGAAACAAAGAAACTTTTCAAGTCTGTGTCTACTCTTCATTTTTATTACTAGGATAGGTTGCTTGCATTTTTTTGGTCGAGCTTAGGGCCGTCTCATGCTTCTATTCCCTTTCTTTCTCCCGGCGGCTATATACAGATGTGCAGTCAAGAAAATTTTATGTAGCTTGACAAATTTCTTGTATTTGTCAGCTTGGTTACAAAAGCCAAGTCACAACAGGAGTCTTTTTCGCACCGCTATGGTACACTTATATTAAACCAACTCATTGACCTAAAGGGTAGAGTTTTCGCCAATCGTCTGGGAGACCGGCGTTCAATCCCAGGTCAAGTCATACAACTTTTAAAATGATACATTTTACTTCCTTGTTTAACACTCAGCAATATAAGGTACGTACCGAGAGTAAAATGGAGCAATCCCGGGAAAGGAGTAGCGCCCTCCCCTACACTTCGGTGTAGTAGCCATTGAAAAGGGAGCTTTCTGGTCGCTCACGACAACGGTCGCCAACATTTCTTACTTACACTTATATCAGCTCTGTACCGAAGCTAGATGTAGCGTAAAAGGGCGATTGATGATAGCTGGCACGTGATATATATATATATATATATATATATATAGAGAGAGAGAGAGAGAGAGAGAGTCATCGTCAGTTGATAATGACTATGGTTGATATTTGTAATCTTCAAAAAGAAATATATTCCCTAACTTACAACTTTTATATATTGGAATTTCTGGATCATCTTTATTGATGGTAACCTGGTTTATATTTCCCCAAAGTCTTGCGAAAACGTAGGTCGTCACGATACTACTTCATGTGAACAAAACATGGCGCCAATTCGCATAGCAAATATTTTGCTTCATAGCAACATTTTGCATTTTTTTTTTCTTGAGAACCCGTTAATTTCTAACGTGTCGCGCTCTTTTTGGAAAAACCATCGTACGAACATGCTCTCCTTAGTAATCCACCCGCAAAACTTATTTGAGCTTTAACCCAGTCTCTCTTTCTCTACCCTCAAATGCTGAAAGTATCGTGTTCAAAGCGTATCTTATATTTCTTAACAAAGATTTATCATTATCAAACTTTTCCTTCCAAGTTTTATTTTTTTAATGTAAATCCAACATAGACAATAACAGGTTCGTTAAGGGGTTTTAAAGTTATTTGGTAAATGGCATTTATTAATAGTGAATCAAATGCCTAATGTCTACGATAGCAGATATCACAATATGGTCAGTTAAAGACACTTGTATATCCCAAAATAATTTATCTCAGTTCGAGTCATATCAAAGACTGAAAATAAACCGTACTTCATGCTTCCTTGCTTAACACTCAGCCTTATAAGGTTGGGATAAAAAATTAGTGGAGCAATCCAGAGAAAGAAGTAACGTCCTCTCCTACACCTCCGTGTAGTAGTAACTATTAAAGAGATAGCTTTCGAGTTAACCTCGGCTTCGGTTGGCTAACTTACTTTTGTGTATTTTTGTCCCTCCTAAGTAATTTCGCTTGTTCTCTCAGTTTCTTTAGTTGTCGTTTTAGCCTCATTTCCCGTCCAGGTTTTGTTATACTGTTTATCTTGCATGGGGGAATGCCAATCTTATTGCCGACTCGTTTTGCTCTAACATAAATTAGATCGTTGAAATCAGTCTTATTGTTTGTTGGAACATTTTTTTCATAATCTATCGATCATTTTCGTTTATACCTTGACTCATTTCATTCCTTGCCCAGTCAGCTGGGGCTGTAGAATACACTGACTGCACCTCTGCGGAGGGGTAAGACCCCCCTATAACGAGTGTCCTGAATATGACACTAAACTATCTGATGGTGAGGTTCCAGCAGTGCTGGAGCTTTGGGGAATGCGGAGTACCCCTTCATTGCCATTGCTCCCAGGTCCACTTTGGCCCAGAGTGGTAGCACCTGGTAGAGCCTTATCTATGGGTTAAATAGAACTAACAGCATACTTATGCTAAACTGAATTGAGTAAACTAAATAGCTTGAAATAGAAATGTTTTTGACAATTAAATCGTACTTACACTTAAACTGCGTGCTTATGTTTAACTGAATTATTTCAAATAGAACTGTTTTTCGATATTAAAACTGTATTTACACTTAACTGAATTATTACATATAACTGCTTGAATAGTTTGAAATGGAAATGTTTTTGACTATTAAACTGTGTACTTATGCTAAACTTACCTGTTTTCAATAGAACATATTATTTGCATAAAAATGGATTTGGCGTTAAATAACCTACAAAGGTTGATATGCCATAAAACCAACGAACCAAACCAAACCAATCATTTCATTCCTGATTACTTAGCGATGGTAATGTAACTTTATTTTCAGTCAAGGTTATTTTTTGATGACGGTACGTTATTTCTTCTTGTGTTAACATTGATTTTGTGTCTACGATTTCCATAATATACGGAACATTTTTTTCTCAGCTCGTTTATGGAAGCCCTTCACAACTTGCTTGTATACATTTTCCAATTATTTCAAGTACCCTTTCTTTGAAATCACTCAAACTTGGTCAACAAGTATTTGCCTTGTTTTATTAAATTTAGGGGATTCTGCAAAAATTTCGATCATCCCTTTTCTATAATTTTACTTAGGACAATTTTAAAATAACAATAGATCACCTTTTTCATCTTCTTTTATCTTTGTGTACCTAAAATTAAAACAGCCAACATTCGCCAGCTGGTGTCTGGTTCCCGATTTTATTACAGGGAACACCTGCCAATCATTGTACACAGATCTCTCATCTGAGTTTTTCGTAGATTTGTATCTATATTTGACAGTATTATAAGGTAGCTATACCAGACTCATGGCTTGGTTATTATCTGTGACCCGTTACTTAGTATTCCCCAAAGGAGAAAAAAAAAACTTGAGCGAATCAAGAAAATTCTATACTTAAGCTTTTAATGTTTTAAGGTTTAAAGTTAGTTAAAGTTCGCTATATGTCTTATGTAATTTCTTCATTTTAAAAATGGTCCCGGGTATAAAATAAGGGGAAATGCTCTGCTATTTATTTCTTTGATTAGATTTCTATGGCAGAGTTTAGTCTCCAGATGTTTTCTTGTTTTTCTAAGGTACTGCGTTTTCATTTTTTCATCTCTGTTTATTAAAATGTATCCGTTTCTAATATTCACTTATATTTAGTGTTTTCTTTTTCTAGTTCAGATGATTCCATATTGGATAGGTCTACCCCTTCCATCTTTTCCCTTTTTCTTTTTTCTTTAGTAAGCAGGGCAAATTTTCAATACCATCTTCAATTTGGCCCACTCGGCCAAGTCTGAAGAAAACACCAACTGCATCTCTGCAGTTGGGTAAGACTGTTGTACTCCCTATTAATGGACTTGCCCTCCTCAATAAATACACGTCAACGGAGCGTCAGAGAGAGTTGACCAAACTCACGTGACAGCGTCACGTGTGATACCACTTGAGTAGTTCACGGATATTCGCTACCCCACTGGACTCTCAGCTTCCTATTAAGTAACTAGTATCTAGGAGGTGCCCGTGGTGTAATGGTTATCGTCGCAGGATATGGACACGGCGACACGAGTTCAAATCCTGGACCTGACTGATTGCATTTCACGTAGCACTAATACCCTTGGGAAAGGTATGAATCCAATTATTCTCCCTCCAGCTATGGGTAAATAGTAGGGCAGACTAGGTTCTACAACCTTGGTGAGGCAACTAGTCTAGGAGAAGGAAAACTCTGAATTCAAACCTGTTAAACTCCGCTTAAAAATTGACATTGTGTCATATCCTGCCCGAGCGGAGGGGTTGGTAAATATGATTAAGTATCTAGTGTCTAACCAGGTTTACTTGTATCTTGTTTCTATTACTTGAATATATATGTTTTTCTATCAACTTTCTTTTGCCAGCATCACAACGAAGACTCCCAAAATGGGTATGACACTAAACAATCTGATGGTGAGGCTTCAATAAAACTGAAGATTTGAGGAATGCAGATTACCTCTTCGTTGCTAACGCTCCCAGGTCCTCTCTTATCTGGAAAGTTACACCTGATAGGGTCTTATCTATGGGTTATGTAGAAGTAAATTGCGTACTTAAGCTAAACTGAATTGTTTAAAATAGAATGTATTTTCACATTGAAACTGAGTACTTCTGCAAAAGTAAATTGTTTGAAATAGAACAGTTTTGTCATTTAAATGTTTGTAAACAAAATCTATATTTATACAAAACTAAATTGTTTGAAATTAATTCAATGTCAAATGACCCAAAAAAGGTAAAAAACGCCGTAAAGCAACCGCCCGACAAACCAACCAACAAACCAACCAACCACCAATTTCTATTCCTACGTCTTGGGTGTAGATTTTAATAGATTGTATTGGTGTTTCTAATTCTAATTCTTTTTCATTTTGAACAAATATAATTACGCAAGTTTTAATTTTCACTGAAGTCCTTGCAACAGAATGTCTACTAAGATCTCTAGCGTTTGTTTAAGCATGCAATCTGTGCTGTTCTCATAATCGTTTTGAATCTTTCTCTAATCTCCAGTTCCCAACAATATCTTTAATTATCAATAATTGGTTTCAGTGTCATTCTTTTGTACTGCTATATAAATGGATTCAGCTTCTCTTTTCAGGTTTTAACTTTTAGCCATGTTCAAGTAATCTTATCTCAAGTTCCTTAATATGTCTGTTGAAGAGTCAATGTAGTTGCTTTTACTCAAATATTTTCTGAAAGATTTTCATAGTATTTTTTTCTTGTTTGTTCTTTAATTAATTCTTTTAATTTTTGGCTTTGTTCTAGATGCTGTAGATGCCTTTGCCCCCTTTTAAATATTCTTTGAGACCACGATTTGTTTAATCTATGCTATCGAATTCCTCCTTCTTTTCTTGCCACATAGAGTTTGCCTATGTCCTCCCTTGGGTGTAGGTCTTTGTGAATCGTTATTGTGTAAATATTATTATGAAAATCATCTCCGTATGCTTTTCTTTATTATCGGTTTATGTTATAATTGTTGTTTTGTTTTATTTTTGGTAACTTTTATTAACTATTCAATGGTTCTTTTACTCTTCTATTCCTCATTCAAAGAATTACATTTCTTTTTTTTTTTCTCTTCTGCCTTAATATTCATAAAACACAGATTTATTTATATATTTATTTCATAAACCACTTTAATAAAAAAAGAAAAATAAACAAAAGTCGGTTACATAATTTCGAATTACACGGTCATAATCCTTTTTTGTTTTTTTCTTCTCTATATTCCCTGGTGTCCATATTCGATATTTATTATAGCATTTGCCCATTAAGAAAAATAATTATATAAAAAAGATAGTTTTTTTTTATGGAATGGGATAATTCTGTTCAACTGCGTTAAAATAACATTTTTCATGATTTATTTGTATTAGCAGATTTTTTTCTGTGTAACAGAAAATAAGAGAAAATATAGATTTTCTCCTTGACCCTCAGTGTGTGTTTGTGTGTGTGCATGTGTGTGTGTGTGTGTGCATGTGTGTGTGTGTGTGTGTGTGTCTCACATTTTTGTGAGTATAAGTGACTGTATATATCTAGAAAAACGCTCCGAAAATAATGCTTCCAATTTATTTCCACCGCATCTATGAGATAGAGAATAAAAATCTATATAATAAACAAAAAAAAACACACTAACAATGATCAATTTTTATAACTACAAAACATTATTTGTCTACACAACGATTGGCTAAGCATTTTCGTTAGCGATGAACAATAATCTGCATACTGCACCAGTGGAAGCGTCTCAGTTTTCCTTAGCAGTGATAATCCCTTTCGCTTTCTAGGAAAAAATTGAACAATTGTTGGTGGCTGCAGAAATCAGTCTTTCTTTGAAATATTTTTTATCTATTGTTTTAATCCCTGTGTAGTTTCCTATGTACAATCCTTCATTCTGGTGCGTCCTCTCCCTCCTTCTTTATTTGACACACAGAATAGGCCTATGTAATCACACGTGTAAGGCCATGTAAGTATCTCACTGCCTCAGACGTATACTATGTATACGTTGGAGAGACAGTGAGAGAGATGTTGAGGTTTAGGAAATTGACGGCATTGAATCAAGTATCTTTAAGCATCAACTTACGGAGTGTGATCACCCTGTAGACAGGCTGGCCTAACAATTATTAGATAAGGAACGGACCGCTGAAATTTTACTATTCAATGGCCAAAATTCCATCTCATAGAATATCTGAAAATTTCAGTCATGATAACGGGGACGTAAATAAAACATAACCCTCGATTCGAAGAAGGTGTGGTTTGGTTCTTTGGTTCATGGCATATTTACCCTGATGGCTTATTTAAAGCCATAGCTGTAATCGGAGAAAAACAGTAATTGTGCTATATAATCCATAACTTTTGGGATATGAGAGGTTATACCTTTCTCAAGTTTATTAGTCTGCAAGTGAATACAGGGTGGAACGATACAATTGTCACCCTAGAAAAGATGACATAATTCCATTTCTATTAAATGAAAATCGGTTTTCTTTTGTTGTAGCAGACCATTAACTAGATGACCAGTTGTGTACAAATCGCAATAGCGATCAGAGCCTTCTATCATATCTGAAAGTAAAACAATGTTCAACGATCGAGATCGCAGATGCGCCGCTCTACAACTCATACCTCTACCGATCCAAGTTATGACTACAGGACCATTGCCAGCACCCTCAAGATGCAAATCTGGATTGCCACGAATAACATGGACGTGCCCAGGGTGATGAAAACAAAGTTTCCGGCTAGGGTTATGGTCTTTGGTGTGGCTTCAAGTGAGGGCCACATCATGCCACATCACATCTTTGAAGTCGGCTTGAAAGTCAACACCAAAGTGTACCTGGATGTGCTGAAGAGTGTGGTGATCCCCTGGTGTAATTAGTTGGCCGGTGGCAGACCCCTGGGTGTGGGAGCAGGACTCGACGCCGGCCCACAAGTCAAAAGTGACCTAGGCTTGGTTTCAGAAGGAGTGCTACGACTTTGTACCCTTCTCTCATTGCCCGCTCCTTCCCTGATCTGAACCCGCTGGACTACTTCGTTTGGTCATACGTCGAGAACATCACCAACATGACCTCCCACAATACCAAAGCCAGCCTGCGCTTGAGGAAAAGGCATGCTCCCAGTTCCGGATCCGTATAGAAGCGGTGATTGAGGCTGAAGGCGGCTACATTGAATAGACGTCAGCTCTACTACATAATCAAGGTACCTGAATTGATTTTTTCAATAAAAGTTTTAAAATAAAGCTGTAGTGTTGTTTTCTTTAGGATGAGAATTTTATCGTTCCACCCTGTAAAATGTAAACGGCTTCGTCAAGATTTTGAACTCGTCTCGTTGGTTCCATTTCCTTAGATGTTAGCCGCTACGCCGTGACATTAATGTCTTTTGGCGTTGCATATGTATGCATATGCATAAGTTTCTGTCGTACTTCCCTCCTCTCACTCTCTCACACTTTCTCTATATCTTTCTAACTCCTGTTCTCTTTATCGATATATCTATCTATCTTATTCCGTACGTCAATATCTTAGTCTGTTAATCTATCTATCTATCTGTGTTTTGTTAATCGCACAACATACTGACCTGATACATCGCAACAACAAAGAGATACCCAACTACAAAATGTTAAAGAATCTACAACAAAGTTCCAGTATACAACGGGGCGTACAAGATTTTTGGTAAACAACTTCAAGGGATCAAATTGTACAAATGACGGATTGTGTCGGAGAGCGGATATTTAAAAAAATAATCTGTAAGATGGTCAAGTAATCAAAAAGTGATTTTCATATTTTTTTTCTTCCCACTTCAGAAAGAAAAATTTAATTCGGCGCTTACAGTTTTGTGATGTACAAAACACACACACACACACACACACACACACACACACACACAAAGTTATTATTCTTGGTTTCTGGGGATATTTACTGAAGAAAAAAAAAATCCCCCACTCCAGAAAAAAAAAATGGAAGACCTTAAAAGAATATTTGCACAAATGATGAAGTTCAAAATGGAGTCTCAACAAAAGAAACGAAGAAAGAATCTTAAAAACCGAGGATAAAGACCTTCAACTTCAGAAAGAAAACAAAGAAAGAATCTTAAAAAACGAGGAAAAGCAACAACGGTTCTTCCTTGAATTACAAAAACGACAAGAAGCACTTTTTAAAAGTCTAAGTAATAACCAGCCAACAGATAGTACTACTATTTTCACTCAAAATGCAGTGTGGGACGCACTCGAAACATTTTCCTACACACTAGATGAGGATAATACCTTTGAGACATATTACAGAAGATATGAAGATATCTATTTTACCGACTGTGCCGATTGGACTATTGCAAAAAACGTCCGGCTACTTCTACGAAAGCTAGGAACTGAGGAACACAACAAGTTCGTAGATTATATCTTACAAAAAAAAAAACAACTTGCGAACATGGCTTATTAGAAACAGTTAAATTACTGTCAGAATTATTCAGCTCCAAAACTTCTCTATTTCACAAAAGATGGAAATATCTCAATTCAACAAAAAGGGACAGTGATGATTATTTAGTGTTTGCCGCAGTCGTCAATAAAAACTGCGACGATTTTAAACTAGGCGATTTGTCAGCGGATAACTTCAAATGTCTGATGTTCGCACAAGGCCTAGTGTCGGCAAAAGACGCGGAAATCAGTCGCAGAGTTTTGTCGGAATTAGAGAATGAACCTGATCTCACACTTCAAAAACTGGCTGAAGACTGTCAGGGTATAGTGAGTGTCAGGAAAGGCTAAAAAATATCGAGGAGTCTGGTGTTGTTTACGTAAGGAAAATCAAGCATAGACTCCAATCATACTCTCCGGTAAAAGAGAGAAAAAATATGATTACCTAAAATTTCAATACAGGTAGACTAGTGTCAACCAAAAAAAACAAAAACAAAAAAACATCCAGCGTTTGCTACTGCTGTGGAAAATTACATTGGGCCAAAAAATGTCACAACTGCGATAAATTCGGACATAAGTGTAGAAACAGAAAAATAATTAAAAACAGAGTCAGACATAGAAAAAGCCAGGACAAGTCAGACAAAATCGTTCGTAAATACATAACAGTCAAAGTCCTAAATAAGTCGGTAAGATTTCACTTAGACCCTGGCTCTGATTTAGCAATAATAAACATACAAACTTGGAGAAAATCTAATAGGCCAAGAATAAAGAAACAGAAAAATAATTAAAAACAGAGTCAGACATACAAAAAATCGTTCGTAAATACATAACAGTCAAAGTAATAAATAAGTCGGTAAGATTTCAGTTAGACTCTGGCTCTGATTTATCAATAATAAACTTACAAACTTGGAGAAAATTAAATAGGACAAGAATAAAGATGACAAGCAAGACGGCACGAACGGTAACAGGAGACAAAATAAAATTTGAAGGCAAAATAATTATCCCAGTATCAATAAATGGTATAACCAAAAAAAATTAAAAGTCTTCGTACTGGTGATCACAGAAAATTTGTTTGGGTCGGACTGGTTTCAGAAATTTAATCTCGGGGATCAACCAAGTAATGCCTTTTGCCAAAAGGTAGAATGCATTACGGCCGAAGCTAAAAAAAATTAAGATGGAACTAAAAGGTAGTTTCCCCGAATTATTTTCAGCTGGTCTTGGCAAATGTACTTAAATTAAAGCAAAATTTGAATTGAAGGAAAATACACCCCCCATTTTTAGAAAGAAGCGAAACGTACTGTTCGCCGCGACCGAAGAAATAAATGAAGAGCTAGACCGATTAGTGAATATGGGCATATTATAGAAAGTGGAATTCAGTGAATGGGCTGCTCCAACGGTATATATAAGAAGAAATCTAAGGAAATCCGGGTATGGGCAGATTTTTCTACAGGATTTAACGCTGCACTCAAGGATTACCACTATCCACTCCCCAGCCCAGAAGAGGTCTTTAATAAATTTAATGGAGGAAAAGTCTTTTAAAAATTTGACTTAAGCGAGACCTACCTCCAGATTCCGGTAGAAGAAAATAGCTCTAAACTACTCTGTATTAACACACACAGAGGGCTGTACAAATTTGACAGACTAGTTTATGGAATAAAAGTTGCACCGGCTATCTTCCAACAGGTGATCGACACCGGCTCGGACTTCACTTTCGCTTATCTTGATGATATCGTAATTAATAGTAAAACGAAGGAGCTTCACAGAGAACATATAATCAAGGTTTTCGCACAAATACAGGAATTTGGGTTGAAGATAAAGGAGGCAAAATGCGATTTCTGTATGAACAAAATCAAATATCTGGGACATATTGACAAAGACGGGAGACGTCCCGACCCCGAAAAGGCTTCAGCTATTAAGGATATGCCCACCCCTGATAATGTTACGACATTACAGAGCTTCTTTGGACTTGCAAACTACTACCAAAGTTTCATAAAAAATTTGCACGATCTCCGCGCCCCGCTAAACGAACTATTAAAAAAAGATAAAAAGTGGAGATGGACGCCCGAATGTCAAACAGCATTTGACCAAATTAAAAAGGCATTAATACCGGATTTTTTTCTCACGCACTATGACCCAAAATTGGACATCATTGTCACAAGCGAGGCCAGCTCATATGGGGTTGCTACGTGTATCCTACATAAAATGTCCGATGGGACACGCATCTAAAACCTTTCTTCCGGCCGAAAAGCATTGTTCCCAGATTGAAAAGGAGGCCTAGGGAATAATATTTGTATTGACAAAATTTCACCGATACTTACGTGACAGATTCTTTACTCTAGAAACAGACCACAAGCCCCTAATAACTGTTTTCGGATTAAAAGAGGGTCTACCAATTTATATTGCCAATAGGCTACTAAGAGGGGGATCGATTTTACTGAACTACTGTTTTAAAATCGAATATCTCCCGTCAAAACTAATCAGCCACGCAGATTGACTATCAAGGTTGGTACCGAAGTATAGTGAACCCTTCGAGGACACAATAATAGCAGCCTTATGAACAGACTATTAAATTAAAAACATGATAGCAAACACCATTAAAGAACTGCCTGTGACACTACTCGAGAAAAAAGCGAAGCAATAAACGACGACTTTATTACCAATATTAAACGGAAAATCACGGCAAAAAACGAAAAAGTACCAGAAGTATTTTCACTATGTGACAACGTCCTCCTATATAGTGAAAGGGTCGTAATACCAAAGAAATTGCAAAACAGAATTTTAAGAGAATTCCACACGGGACACCCGGGAATAAATAGAATGAAGTGTCTCATGAGAAGCTATGTTTATTACATTACGACATTAGGGATATGATCGAAAAATGTAAAGGCTGTGCCTTAGCGACAAAAGCACCCCCACTACTTTCAAACCTTGGCCAAAAACAGAACCATCTTGGTCGAGGATACATGTTGATTTTTCGGGTCCCTTGGAAGATTTCTACCACCCAATTGTAGTGGATAGTTACTCTAAATGGCCTGAGGTTCTCAGATGCTGAAAACCTACTATGGGGACAACTATTGGGTTCCTACATGAGCTGTTTGCGAGGTTCGGTGTAGTAGATTGTGTGGTCAGCGATAACGGAGGCCAATTCACATCAGTTGAATTCAAGGAGTTCTACTAAATCTTCCAAAAAAAGCACATAACCACACCGCAATATTACCCAAGATTAAAAGGCCAGGCTGAACGCTTTGTATTCAAAATAAAGCGAGCACTCAAAAAAGCATTAGGTAGCCCGACGGACAAGGCACTACAGCAATTTCAGCAGGTATACAGAATCATACCCAATCCCATTACACCACAGACAGTCTCACCAGCCGAGACGATGTTTGCCAGAAAGATAAGGCCCGTCTTCGATAAGCTACTCCCGAAAAAAAATAAGCTTCGAAAGACCACATTTGAGCGCAAAAAAAGGTTCAACCCGAGAGAAAAAATTTATTTGAAAAAATATCAAAATAACACGTCCTGTTGGAAACATGGAATAATTAAAAAAAAAGAATTGGTGATATGGTGTGCATTGTAGAAGGACCCAAATATACACATAAGAGACACCAGAACCAGTTACAGAAATGCCGTTTGAACGACTCCAACGACTTACCACAAACCGAAGAAGAGCCAATAGACACCATTTTCGACATGTTCGATTTAGATCCTCCACAACCAACACATGAAATAAGTCGGTCAGGGAGGAAAAGGAAATTCACCGACCCGTTGATGACCGACCAAAAAGAAAAAAAATATTAACAGCACTTTTACGAAGTAAAAGGCTTGGAGGAGGGGTGTTATGGGAACCTTACCCATATTACTTTAACGGACTCTTCTCACCGTTATTAGTACAGAGATTTCGCTGCCAGAAGGTTAGATCACTATCGGTGTTATACGAACAGTACGAGACTTCTTTCCTTTTCTATGTAACTCTATCTTTCTTGAGTAATAATCTGTTATCTAATATCCGTGTTTGTGTTTTCATTAGTGACCTTTTCCGGGGCCACAACAATTGTACAATTGTGTGTCTTTCTAGTTTCTTTTCAACAATTACATCATTATGTATAAATCAACTTGTAATTATCTATTTATCTATCTATCTATCTTGCCCTGACTGGGGGGACTTAGAGTACAGTGTACGCGTCCTCTGCAGAACAATAAGACTCCTGTGAAAAGAGGTGTACTGATTAAGACCCTAAATTGCATCTGATGGTGTGGCTCCATTTCAGGAAATCTTGCCTGTGTGGGTATCATTTATTCCCTGGTCGGCTCTGACCTGGAATGGTATTATCTGTTTGGACCTCATTTAGGGTTCAAGTAGATCTATTTAGAAATTATTTGTATTCGATAAGATCTTGTACAAAAAGAAGCTCTTAAAACACAAACACATAACAAATGTAAAAATGAATGTGATCCCCTCATATCTCAGAGGAATATGACCATTGACAGTTTGATACGCCGTTAAATCAGTCCATAAACCATATTTAAGCATTTCTTATGCCATTGGCCAAATAAGTAGAGTGTTCGCCTATGGTCCGGGAGACTGGGGTTCAATCCCCGGTCAAATCATACCAATGACTCAAAAATTGAACTTGATGCCACCTTGTTTCACACTCAGCATTATGAGGTATGGATAAATGTTAAAGTGGAGCAATCCAGGGAATGGATAGTAGCTATCGAAAAAGGAGCCTTCAGGTCACTATCGACTAAGGTTGCCATCTTTACTTTTTTACTTACGCATTCCTCTATCCATTAGTCAATCCTGTTTAAGGGCATATTAACCCTTGATTGTTATTTAATGTTAAATCTTGTCTATCCAAGATTTTAAGTAGGTAGTTATTAATTAACATGTCTAAACAAGCAAAAGATGAATTGTTTGAACACAGCTGTACCGTAATTGAACGAGTCATAGAAAATTGAAATTGAATAGATAAATAAATAAATAAATCAGACCATATCCGAATAATCAAGCCAAATAACTCGTGGCAAATAAAAAATGACTATAAAAAATCTTGGGGTTCGAAATCTTGTACGTATTAGCGGAGCCGGCGGAAGTGGATATATGTGCCCCCGACACGACAGGCGGAAGTGAGGGAACCACTCGTGTCATTTTGGGAGTTGACGCTGAGATGTGATAAGATAAAGACGTACAGTTGAACACCAGACACAAAGAAGTAAGGATACGAAAGTTTACCAGCCCTGATTTTCGGGGTGCGTTCCAAAAAAGGCGTTATCCAATATGTGACCCTGCAGACAAGCATGTTAGAACTAGGAAAAATTTCAAGGTAATTGTTCGCGCATCTTTTTTTCATCGGGATATGTTGTTTCTCTTTATCGAACTGATGCGGCCGTTTCATGTTTCCATACTCTCTTTATTTCTCCCGGCGACTACTACAACATAGGAGTAAATAAATATTTAGGTAGTTGAACCAAGTTTCTTGCGTTAGTTCACTGATAGCACGCTGGGGACACAACTGGGTAAACATTTTCTTTAGTTCCACAACGGTACATAGTTAAGTAGATTGTTTGTTTGTATTTTATGGCATATTAACTAGATTATCTAATGCCAAGTCCAGTTTTATTAGTAGTAAATGAATAGTTTATAGGTAACATATTTAAACAACCCAAAGCTCATTTGTCTTCCTTCAGTTTATTTGCTTCAAGGATCTTATGCTAATTATTCAAGCTGATGTTAAATATTTTGTTGCATACCACTAAATGATTTCCTGTAAAGTAAAAGATTAAACTATTCAGATTAAAAGATTAAACCGTCCAGAATAAAATATTGAATAGTTCAGTTTTACTCATAGATTAGACACAAACATGTACATATACTTCGGGTTACAGTTGATCTGGGCGTAATAGCAATGATGGGGTATTCCCCATTCCTAGAGCGCCAGGATTGGAACGTCACCATCAGATTGTTTAATATCATATCAAGAGCACTGTTGTTGTTTTTTTTTTTTTTTTTGGTGGGGGGAGTGACTCTTCTGCCGTTAAGCCATCAGCCTATTCCACTGACCCAGACGGTTGGGCTGCATGTGTCTATTGACATTTCGTAATATTGATATATTTGCTTTTGACCTTTCTATTTTGTTTACACTTTCTGTTTTGAGCACTATTTTTTTTACTGAATGTACGGCCACTTTGCTTCTTACCGATAATTGGACGTCCAAATATTAATCTAATTTAATTATATAACGATCTTTATCTCATTATCTATCTATCTATCTATCTGTGTGTGTGTGTGTGCGTGTGTGTGTGTGTATCAGTACACTACTTCAAATAGTTAATCGTTTGATTGTTTGCGTAATTGTTTGTTTGGTTGGTAATTTGGGTTGACAGTACGTCAAACCTTGTTTGGTTATTTAATTCTGAAATCATCTTTTATAAAATGTTGGTTTTATTTAACTATTCATATTTATATTACCCCTAGCGAGTTTTTTTTTCCCAATAGCAATATCCGATGGTCTATAAGTGAAGACTAAATGACAGTAGGTCTCCTCAGGTCTCCAGAACTCTTCTTAGTATTCCAGCTGACCTCAACAATCCAGTAATTCTGATAGTCTCGTCTTGTCATTTGATATCCAACTCATCCTAATGATAATTTTCGACTAATTATAGCTACAAGTAACTATTACTAATTGAAATAATCTGAATAAAGTTACACGTTGATAATATTTCTGTCGAATACAAACAAGTTTGCAAGAAATTATAGAGTTCGTATTTAGCGAATTCCAATGTCACGAGCAAGGACAGTTTTATGCTGTGTTTAACAGGTTTGATTTCAAAATTTTCCTTCTCCTAACCCGATTTCTATACCAAGAACCCAGTCCCTCCTACTATTTATCCATTGCTATAAGTTTAATAATTAGATGTCAGCTTTTTCCCAGTGTAATATCTCTATGTTAAATGGAAACAAATTGGTTCTGTCTAGGAACTCTGGTCAATGTGCCCATTTCTTCCAACTATAGCCATTACGACACAAGTGCCTTATAATATTTATTATATAGTTGTTGGTTTTATGATATATGAACCCTTGTTGATTATTTCTGATTTCATCCCTTTGTCAGTTCAACAATAACGGCCATAAATAATATTTGTTTTTATTGCATAATATCCCCCGAGAAATGATAGAATATATCTTTGTTTTAAAAGGAAATTATATTTTTTTTATAAAAGGCTATTAAGGATGTAACATCGTCTATGGACGACATTTCATATGCAGTGCATAGGACTGCGATTCTAATGTGATTCATCACACTGAAATTTATTCTGACTAATTTTAACTTCCTAACTCGTGTACAAGATTTCCAGTGTTTCAAGATTGCTGTTGATTGTTGGTACTAAAATGATTTAAAACTTAATTGTAAAAAGAATTTGTATTATTGTTACATATACGTTGAACGCAAATTTCTCTTATCCACTTTGTTCACACTGATGAAAGCAGCTATTACTATAGAATCTGGAGAGCAGTTTGATCGTCAACGGTCTTCAAAAGGAGAATTGTTTTCTTACGACCAAACACCGAAAAAAAGGTGTATTTTTGGTATAGTACAATAGAAGTGTGACCATCAGATAGAAAAGAGACGGCATAACAAAAGGAGATGTTTTAAGACCCAAGTATGTGTTCCCATTGGACGACCAAACTCAATACCCAAATGGGTCCTGGACGTGAGTTTGACGACTTTTCGCTCAGGATCGACAGTTCGATCGAGGAACTACTGCTGCTCCTCTATAAGAGTGGCTTCTATAGAAGAGAATAAAACAGCCATCGAAAGATAACCATGACCCACACTCAAATCACTTACACAAACCGCATCGCTCTTCGCGCGGGTAAAAAAGGGGCGCGTCCTGCTGAGGTTGGAGCCCTGGCCTCGGTCTTCGAAAAATCAGCTACAGAGCTCAAACAATCAAAACTACTAAAATGCAAGCAAACACTACAAATAGCCACATTTAACGTAAGAACCTTAGATAGAATAGGACAACTCCCAGAGCTAATCGCATCGGCCGAAGAACATAAAATAGACATAATATGCATACCAGAACACAGATACACGCACACAGAAGATATCAAATATCACGAAACTGGCAATGGATGGTCGCTCGCCACTGTATCCGCATGGAAAAACTCTGTCAACGCCGCAGTAGGAGGGGTAGGATTGCTTATAGGACCTAGAGCACTAAAAACGCTTAATAGCATAGAGAAAATACAACCTAGAATGATGGTAGCTACATTTAACGGAAACCCCAGAGCAACAGTCGTCTCATGCTACAGCCCCACCAATGTTAGTGAAGAAAATGAAATAGTCACCTTCTACGATGAGTTATCCTCATTAGTGCGTAGCATCCCGAAACACAACATGTTAGTCATTGGCGGAGACATGAATGCACAAATCGGGAAAAACGGAAACAACAAATACAGCCTCCACAACACGTCAAATAGAAATGGGCAACACCTAACAGATTTCATGATAGAAAATAGATTAGCATGCCTCAATACAAACTACCAAAAAAGAGAGGGCAAACTATGGACATACACGTACGCAAACAATACTAAAGCTCAGATAGACTACGTCCTTATAAACAAGAAATGGAAGAATAGTGCATTGAATTGCGAGGCATACTCCTCTTTTGAGGGTGTGTTCACCGATCACCGAATAGTCACGGCGAAAATACGGTTAAGCCTACGAAAAAACGACAAACGAACAGCGACCACCAAACACTATGACTGGGCCCTATTAAACAACAAAGATGTAAGAGATAAATACGTATTAGAATTAAGAAACAGATTCGAAACACTACAAGAAAAGACGGAAAAAAGTACACCAAACGACGAATACGAAAATTTCGTCAATGCACACTTTGAGGCAGCAGCAAAATACATTCCAACAAAAATTAAAACTAAATATAGAGTCCAATGGGAAACTTTAGCGGTGAGAGAAAAACGTGCACTAGTGAAAACAGCCTCCAAAAACTATCGAAAAAACCCAACAAACACAAATGCCTTAAAACTAAAAACGGCACAATATCAATTAGCAGGCATATATATAAAGGAACAGACAGAATACATTCAAAATCAGATAGATAAGATTAGAGACTCGGTGGAAGATAGACAATCTAGAATTGCCTGGCAAACAATAAACGAAGTGAGCAGAAGAAAGAACACAGCCAAAGCAAAACTTAAAACAGCAAACCAACAAGAAAGAATAAAACTGTGGAAACAGCACTTCGAAAACTTACTTGGAAACCCACCAAAAATAACACATGAACCAATCACCAGAATAATTAGCAAACAAATAGACATTAAACTTGGACCATTCACACAAGAAGAACTCGACTCGGTTCTCAGAAAAATTAAAAATAGGAAAGCTGCAGGGCTGGACGAAATTCCCCCGGAAGTATGGAAGACCAGACAATTCGACGACATACTGCTCCGACACTGCAACGCAGTATTCAATCAAAATCCGATAGATAGATGGACGAAGGGATGCATACTCCCCTTCCCTAAAAAGGGGGACCTCGGATTAGCCAAAAACTACCGAGGCATAACACTTACATCCATAGCAGCCAAAATCTACAATGCCCTACTACGAAACCGAATAGAACCCAAAATCGACAACATACTTAGAAAAAACCAAAATGGCTTCCGAAGAAATAGATCTACGACATCACAAATATTAACCATCCGCAGAATCCTTGAAGGTGTACGGGCAAAGAACCTACAAGCGACATTGATATTTGTCGACTTTACCAAGGCTTTCGACTCCATTCACAGAGGAAAGATGGAACAAATCCTACTAGCGTACGGCATACCTAAAGAAACCGTAGCGGCAATAACGATTCTCTATAGAAACACTAAAGTAAAAGTACGATCACCAGATGGAGACACAGAATACTTCGACATTGTAGCAGGAGTACTACAAGGGGACACGCTGGCTCCGTATCTCTTTATCATTTGTCTAGACTACGTACTTAGAACACCGATTGACAAAATCAAAGAGAATGGCTTCGAACTGACGAAGAAAAGAAGCAGAAGATACCCCGCAACAACAATTACCGACGCCGACTACGCCGATGACATAGCGATACTGGCAAATACACCTGACCAAGCCGAAACACTTCTGCATAGTTTGGAACGAGCAGCAGCAAGCATAGGCCTCCATGTTAATGCACACAAAACGGAATATATGTGCTATAACCAAACGGGGGACATCTCCACTCTAGAAGGAACCCCTCTTAAACTAGTAGACAAATTCACGTACCTAGGAAGCAGCGTCGAATCAACCGAAAAGGACATCGAAACGAGGTTAACGAAAGCATGGACAGCTATCAATAGGCTATCGACTATATGGAAGTCAGACCTAACCGATAAAATGAAACGCAGTTTCCTCCAGGCAGCGGTCGCATCGATACTGCTATATGGATGCACTACATGGACGCTAACAAAACGGCTGGAGAAGAAACTAGACGGCAATTACACAAGAATGCTGCGTGCAATCCTGAACAAGTCCTGGCAGCAACACCCCACAAGACACCAACTGTACGGACACCTGCCCCCTATCACGAAAACTATTCAAGTTAGGCGAACCAGACATGCAGGACATTGCTGGAGAAGCAGAGATGAACTCATAAGAGATGTACTCTTATGGATCCCCACACACGGCCGCGCAAAAGCAGGACGACCAGCACGAACGTACATTCAGCAGCTATGTGAGGATACAGGTTGTTGTCCTGAAGACCTACCTAGGGCGATGAACGATAGGGAGGAGTGGCGAGAGAGGGTCAGGGATATCCGTGCTGCCAGCACGATATGATGATGATGATGATGATGATGTGTTCCCAGATTGTCATGTATTGCAAAACATTGCTGGAGTTTGTTCTGCCTTTTGTAATCAAAACTTCTTTTGGAATTTACATCTTTCTGTGTTTTTCTTATGTTTCGTTTGTTTTCAAATTCATACTGTCAGCAACCTATAGATTGTCGAAAAGTCGTTACAACTTATTTAAAAACGTCATGGTGACTTGATTCCCTTTTGATATTAAGCTTTATTTTGCTTTTCTCCGTGTAATTGATGTTGTTTGTTTTCATTATTTTACCGGTCTGGATTTTAGCGACGAATTTCAGAGGCCATTATAGCCAACGTCTGGTATAGAATGTTAGAAAGTAATGTTATATTGAAAGGAAATTTGGAGCAGAGTCATAATATTATTTCTTTACTGTTTTTTTTTCTTTTAATAATATTTTTTTGATAATCTTGTTTAATCTCAGTGAGTCGTATCTGGTAGAAGGGTAAAACTGTGAAACTAGAATTAACCATGAAACATTCTAAAACTCGCAGTGAAATCAGCATTTTTAATATTGATCTGCGGAAGGAAATGGCAATGAATCAGCTTGTTGCAAAAATCTTGTCAATATGTCAATCAATGAATACAGAATTCATGTACAGTCTGGTTTTTATTACATCAGAATAATAGCAAAATTCGATATAGTCCATTGTTATTAAATGAAACTTGTAAAAGACTAAATCACATAAGTTAGACTACGTGATATGAATCTAAAATGACACTTTGTGGTAGATTCTTACTTATTTGGAGTATTTAAATTAATGGGACTAATAATACTTTTTTATTTCTCGGCTATTATCTTCCTTTATGGTATATTCTGTTTTTTTATGTGTCTCTTAATGTTCGTCAAGTCTCCTTAATACTCAACCACTCTCCTCACAATTCATTCCAATTTCCATAATGCAATTATATATAAAAATTGACTTTGGACTAATAATACTGTTTTATTTCTCGGCTATTATCCTCCTTTATGGTATATTCTGTTTTTTTATGTGTCTCTTAATGTTCGTCAAGTCTCCTTAATACTCAACCACTCTCCTCACAATTCATTCCAATTTCCATAATGTCCTTATATATAAAAATTGACTTTGGAGATATAATACTGTTTTATTTCTCGGCTACTACCTTTCTTTATGATGTGTTCTGTCTTTTTTTATGTACTTGCTGTTTGTCAAGTTTCCCCAATACTTAACTACTCTGCTTACTATTCATTCTAATTTTAAAAATTATCTTGTATTTAAAAGTTGACTTTGGATTCATAATCCTGTTCTATTTCTAGGCAACTATCTTTTTTTATTAAATATTCTGGGTTTTTTTTTTTGTTTTGTTTTTTTATGTGTGTCTTGCTGTTAGTCAAGTCTCTTCAATACTTAACCACTCTCAGAACTAATTTTTTTTCAATTTAATAATTCTCTATTATATCCCTTATTCCATCACTTTTCTTTGATTACTAGAGCATTGCAGTCTAACACATTAGCCATTACGCCATGGAAACGTCCCTATTACTTTTAAATCCTGAAGATTTAGCATAAATCTTTCTAAACGTGAAAATCCACATCGTAGTAAATAGTTTTAACTAATATCAATACATAAAAAAAGATACGTTTGGTGATCTGCACTGCAAGCTCCATATTGATTTCAAAATGGCTGAAAAATGCGCAATATTTCGTCTTCTACAACACATAAAAGGTTTATATAATTTGCGGAATTATCTATCATCTGGTTGTTGTAATAAATTAGCTAAACTGCTGAATCATAAGCCAACTCTACTCTGGGGTGGTGGTACATATTAGGATCTCAACTGTGTCAAAATTGTCTTTTTGAATACTCTATGTATTAGTTAATTGTGTTCAAAGTATTTGTATTAAGAATAGTCATTTGAAACTAAAATTATTTACCATTAATAAATAATATTAGTTATACAAAAATGTTTAAAATTTATAGGTATTTGATAGAAATACTTAAAAGGATTTAACTATATCCAAATAAATCAATTATCATATTTCATACCAACTTTAGCTAATAGTTTCTCACAGGATTCTGAGTGACAGCAATTTCCTTCGAGTCCTCAGGACTGTTCTCAATATTCTATCGATCTTAATAATGCCTTAGTCTGGATGGCCTCTACTTGTCCTGTTATTTTGAAGTCCTCCATTCGTTTTACCAAGATTTTGGAGATTGTTCCAAGTGCACCAATTACCATTGGAATCACCGTCACCTTCATGTTCCATAATATTTTTTAATCCTCTAGGAAAATTTAGATATAAGTCACTCTTTCCACATTTTAAAAAAAATTCTTGTCTGCCTGAACGACAACGTCCACTTTTCTACGGGTTCTCTTTTTATTTATTTAGTTAGTTATTCTATTTATTTATTTATTTATTTTGATTGACTCTGAGTACCTCTGGTCATCATAGCGAGAATAGGAGATCCGTTTGTATTTTAAGATCCCTGAGAAATTTGCGAATATCATTCTCCAGGACAGATTCAGAGTTGCTTAATTCCCTAGCAAAGTCGAGGTACTTATCCTTCTTTTCACATTCTTTCAGTTTTATTCAGTGGTTAGCCGGGACAGCAAAGCCTACAATTTTGTCAATTCTCTTTTCTTTTTTGGTTGATTATTCTAAGGTCTGGTCTTCTGGCCGAGATTAGGTGATCTGTTTGTATGTCAAAGTCCCATAGGAGTATATGTGTATCATTCTCGAGAACAGATGTTGAGTTGTACTTATACCAATTGTTTCTTGTGGTCAAATTTAAATTTCTTTGTCACACCAAAGTTAGATGATGGTTTCTCACTGGAGTCTGAGTGACAGTAAGTCTCTTCATGTCTCCCAGACTCTTCTCAGTATTCTGGCCGACTTTGATAATGCTGAAGTTTCTCTACTTATCTAATTATTCCCAAGTCCTCCATCCCAGTGGTGATCTTTTGGTGCCTGTAGCGAGCGCTCAAATTACCATAGGTATCACCGTCACTTTCATGTCCCATAGTTTTTTTTTCTCTAGCAAGGTCACGTTACATATATCTTTTTTTCTCTGTCTTTCAGTTTTACCCTGTGCTTTTTCGGGAAGACAGAGTCCACGATATTGCAAGTTCTCATTTTTTTTCTTTTTTGTTGAATATTACTTGGTTTGGTCTGACCGATATTTGTTGAAATGTTTGTCGGTCAAAATCCTAGAAAAGGTTGTGTGCCATTTTCTAGGACGGATTATGGTTTGTGCATGTACAGTTTGTTCGTATGGTTAAATTTAAACTTCTTGCAAAATTCCTAGTGGATCAACTTCCTCACCCAGTTATGCCTAGTCTTATTATCCTTTGTGCAAACATACTGCGTTTGTTTTATTATCATTATCCATTCCATGAACATTTTCCCTTCAGCTAACGCTGATGGTCTTTCATTGGAGTTTGAGCAACAGCAAGTTTCCTCAAGTCTCCAGGACTCTTCTCAGTATTCTGGACGTTCTAAATATTTTAGTAGTTAAGATGGTCTCCACTCGTACTCTTATGCCCAAGTCCTCCAGTCCCCTTAATAATCCTTTGGTAACTATACCAAAAGCATCACTAACAATTGGTATAATTGTAACTTTCATGTTCCACCGTTTTTTTAATTCGCTATCAAGGTCGAGGTACTCCTTCTTGTAATTTTCTTTCATTTTTACTCTGTGGTCAGCTGGAATAGCAACGTCCACAATTTTGAAAGTTCTCTTTTTTGCTGATTATTATAAGGTCTGGTCGTCTGGTCGAGATTAGGTGATCCATTTGTTTGTTAAAATCCCATAGGAGTTTTAGTGTTTCATTCTCCAGGACTGATGCTGGGTTTACCACATACCATTTGTTCGTATGGCCAATGCACAACTCCCAGTGGATCACCTTACCCACTCAGTCTTGTTTAGTTTTATACTCGTTCTATGCTAATTTGCATTATGTGATTGATCGTTTCGTCTCTCTCATCACATAACCTACATTTGCTATTTGATTGCCTTTTTACTATTCACGCTTTTATATGATTGGTTGTTATAGCATTTTGTTTAGTGATGCGAAAAAGGGGTCTTCCGTTTCTGTATTAATGTTTTTAGTTTCTTAGCCACGTTCAGTTTTTTTTTCGTGTTTGTTGTTGCGTATTAGTCGCTTAAAGTGTCCATAGAGTTGTTTTCTTACCATTTTTGTTTTCTAGTTATAATCATTCTGTTGGTTCTCGTGTTGTCAGTATTGTTTCTGGCGGATGTAACCAGTTATTCTCCGTGCTTTTCTATGTAATCTTTGTGTTGTTGTATTGATGTGTCAAAGTTGCCTTACATTCTGTTAAGTTCTCTTCCTTCTTCTTTTCTTGATACATATAGTCTGTCATCGTCATCTCTTGGATGTAATACCTTAAGTTCTTCTCTGGTCCATTTCAAGAATGGTCCCGAATATCATACAAGGGAAACAACCCAGGTATTTATTCCTTTGGTAAGGTTTCTACTTCATAGTTTTGTTTCAAGTAGCTTACTGATTCTCAAGAGACACTCTTTCTTAATTTTTCTTTCATCTCCAATTGTTTGATGGTGTCAACTTCCAAGATGACCAGGTATTTGTTGGTTTTCTTTTCTTTTGTTGGTTTTCTTTTCATTGATTTGGTTGTTCAATTCCATCCGCCAGCTATCGTTTGCCGTTTTTATTATTGGCATGGCATATTTTTCTGTGCCAAATTCCATCACTATATCCTGACTGTATATTCTCACTGCGTTTATTAGCTTCCAATCCTTTTCATTTTTTGCCAACAGTTTGATGTCGTCCATGTACACAATGAGATCTACTAAGTTAGTATCCAGCAGTGCATCTCCTTGAAATATACCTCTTTGGTTTTTTGCTTCAGCTAAGCTTCTCCTTCCTGCTGCCAATTCCAGTTTCCAGGTTTTCATGGTGTTCTTGATAAATTTTATGACTTCCTCCGGTATTTGGTACATTTTGAGGCAGTTTATTATCCAGCTTTGCGGGACAATATCATATGCCTTTTTGAGGACAATCCAAGCCAGAGCAAGATTTTTCCGTCTGGTTTTGCTCTCATCGAGGTTGTACTGATCTACGTGGAGTAACTCTCCTGTGCCTCTTGATTCTTTCGGCATCCTTTCTATCCTCAGGGAACAATCTACGGCTGGTTAACGAAAAATGAATCTCTTCTCTTATTTGTGAAGTTATTATTTTCCACATCGTTGGTAGGCACCTCATGGGTCTGTAGTAGTTTCTTGTAGTTCCTTTGTGGGGGTTCTTTCTCGATCAATGTGGTCTTTCCTTTGGTCATCTATTCGGATACCAGTGATCCTTGTAGGCATCTTCACATTTCAAGTGCTAGTCTGTCATGAATGGAGGTGAGTTTCTTGAACCAGAATCCATGTATTCCATCATGGTCTTGGGTTTTCCTATTTTATATTTTTAGTGTTGTTCTGAGAAAACGGATGCATATTTCAAATTTTGGAACTTCCTTTCAATTCTTTTGTCATGTTGCTTATGCATTCGGCTTTTTTGTTATGTTCTCTTGGTTGCCATATTTTAATCCAAAATGGTTCCTTTACTCTTGCATCCGGTTGCTGGTATATATTCGTGCTATCTCCCCCACCTTTTTGGTAGAATTTTCTTTCATTGTTTTGGAATGTTCTGTTTTGTCTGGATTGTTTTATCATTTGTCGATATTTTTTACCATTTGTCGATATGTTCATTATTTATTTTCTGGTGAGTTTCTAGTAATTCAAGTTCGGAAAATCGACCTTTCTCTATAATTGTCTTAACTTGTTCGGTGAGTCTTCGGCTTGTTGTCTGAAATATAGCGCATTCTTGCTCGATCTTTGTCATTCTTTTTCTATGTCCTTTTGGTGGATGGTTGCCCCTGAAATATCAGTGCAGTATAAGTTGTTTGTCTTCCCTAGTCCAGGTTTTGTATTTGCGTCTCTGATATGTTCGGCCTCTCTGATCGTCATTCATGTACCTGAAAAAAGAACAGCCAAATTTCGCAGGATGACGATTGGATTCCGATGTTTGCTATCAGGAGAAAACCTGTGGATCATGAAACCCTGGCCTGTTGCCTGGGTCCCACCTTGTGTTATATTTCGATTCAACATTTTTATCATGGATGGTATATTGTGGTAACACCAGACCCAGGGGTGGTTTAAAATCTGCGCCTCTGACACAGACGTTAGCTAGTTTTCTTAAATAAGAAAACCGTTAAACGAGTCACTCACAAAAAAAACACACACACACAATTGCTAGGTTAACCTCATCAGCAGTTGCTAAACTTATGGATAAGTTGCAGTTGGTCCTTGAGTAAAGTTTTTTATACAGGCCTTTGGCCTGTGGCGTTATCCGCCAAACATCTGATGAAGAGTGCCGTTCATCCATCGGTGGAGTCAAATAATTTGCTTCACATCCATGTTGTTTCCCATGGCTTCCAAGGTTGAACACACACACACACACACACACACACACACAAACACACACACACACACACACACACACACACACACACACACACACACACACAAACACACACACACACACACACAAACACACACACACACACACAAATTATTTTGCTCTCTTTTTCTTCTTTTAATTATTATCCTTCCCACTCGTACTTTCCATAAGTTTTAACTTAGTACAAGTCCACATTTATGCTATTTTTAAAATTCAGAGTTATTGTAGGTCCCGAGAAATTGGCTAGTATTTCTTGGTCCTCATGTGTGCTTTTGTGGAGGTGTCCGTGCTGTAATTGTTATCGTCGTGGGAAATGGACACGTTGACACGAGTTCAAATCCTGGACGAGACTGATTGCATTTCACAGAGCACTAATACCCTTGGGAAAGGTCTGAATCCAAATATTCTCCTTCCAGCTTTGGGTAAATAGTAGAGCAGACTAAGTTCTTCAGCCTTGGTGAGGCAACTAGTCTAGGAGAAGGAAAACTCTGAATTTAAACTTGTTAAACGTCGCTTAAAATTGACCTTGTGTCATATTCTGCCCGAGCGGAGGGGTTTGGTAAATATGCCTATGTGCTTACGCTATTAAAGTCAGTCAACTAGTGGGAACGAGTTATCGTAAGGATTATTATCAATGACAACGACGACAGAAAACATACTTGTTAATACCAATATTTGAGAGAAAATTCTTTTACCTTCTGAGGTCGTCAGAATTGGATTATTGCACAAAAGTATAACTCTGCCGGCTAGTGCTACTTTTCAATTAAATTCTCGGACCATGTGTGCGGACATTTTTTTTTGTTTCCTTCTTTGACCACTCACTTTTTCCCAACTCTTTTAAATACTTAGGTGGACAAGAAAAATTTCAATTGAACAGATACTACCCTTAGACCGACAACTGACAATAATGAGAAGAATAATAGCAATAATTATCATATTAATAACAACGAAAGAAATCATGCGTGTTAATACAAACATTTGAGCAAAACTACAGCTACCTTCTGAGGTCGTTAGCATAGGATTATTGTATGAGAATATCGCTCAGCCGTTTAGTACTACTTTTGACTTAAATTCCCGGATCATGTCTGCCAATATTAACTCGTTTCCCTTCCTCACAACTCTTTTTTTCCGACTAATTTTAATTATTTTGGCAGATAAGAAAGATTCCAATTGATCATTATTATTTATATTGTTATTATGAGAGCATTTCACACCAGCGTTAGCCGATGGTTTGTCACAGAAGTATGAGTCACAGTAAGTCTCCTGGATTCTTCTCTGCTTTTTTCCGATCTTAATAAAACTGTAGTTTGGATGGTCTTCGCTCGTCCTCTCAAAAACCACGTCTCCCTGTATCATTATTATTACTATTATTACTATTATTACTATTATAAATCTTTTCTTGTTTTAAAAACCGTTGTTAGTTAATTATTTGCATAAGATAGGAATTATCAATATCTAAGTGGATGCTCACTTAGCATAACGGTTATCGTCGTGAGAAGTGGAATCAGTGACACGAGTTCAAATCCTGGACCAGTCTTTGCGTTTCAATTTGTTTGGGAAAGTCCTAAATCTATCTCGTTTTAATGCAGGCTTCTTTCTTTAACGTTCATAAGGCAAAATTTAAACCAGCTTTACTCCGCTTAGAATTGACCTTATGTCGGAGAAGTTCGGTAAATACATATTTGAAAGCATATAACTGTGAGCAAAATGATGTGAAACAAAAAAAAAAAATCATTTTTTAAAATGAAATGGGAACATGAAAATATAATTTTTATAAAAACCAAACATTTATAAATGACTAATCTTCATCAAAGAATTCTATGTTAACTCTTATATTTATATTACTTGAAAATATAGTTTTCATAACAACCAAACATTTATAAATGACTTTAAACTTCAGGAAATAATTCTTTGTTAACTCTTATATTTATATAACTTGAAAATATAGTTTTCACAACAACCAAACATTCATAAATGACACTAATCTTCATCAAAGAATTCTATGTTAACTCTTATATTTATATAACTTGAAAATATTGTTTTCATAACAACCAAACATTTTTAAAAGACTCTAAACTTTATCAAAGTATATTTTATCCTATTTCCCTTCTGGACAAAATTACAATATGCAAAAAGGTACTACATATCTCCTTATAAGTGTTTTTTAAATAATACTCTTATACTTTAGCATTTTGAGTTGATCAGGAACGTAACGCCGATATGTTAGATGATTCTCAGATTCAGCAGTTATTCAAATAGGAACGTTTCAATGAGACAATGTCACAACTGGAAAAGAAAGATCAGTTATTCAATAATATTTTCAAACACTTTCTCGAAATTGCCTACAAATTATTGAAGAGCTAAAAAACGCCCCTTAGCAACATAAGCATCAAATTGCATGTTCTGCCCAGCCATCGTTTTCTTGGAAAATCTTGTTGAGGTCAACGATAAGCAAGGTAAACGATTACACAAAGATTTGAAGGTCATCAAGGAACAATATCAGTGTCATTGGGCTGTAAATATGATGGATGAATATTGTTGGAGCATCAAGTGAAATTATCTACAGACGGAGCACTCTAGGGAGAACTATAGCATAACTTTTTAACTTAAATACTTGTACACGATTCGACTTAACATAACAATATTTTTTGCTGTGAGAAAAACAAATCCATAAAAATATTAGTTAAGATATCTGATTGTATGCAAATTTTAAAACATTCTATTAAATAAACCGGAATTTGTCACTGTGTCCTAGCGGACATCGTAGTAAGTGAGTTCGGTCTCCATTCCCGCTTATATATTAACGTTCGGATTAATATTTTTTGAAAATGTATGTATCCCTTATCTTGCCGGCTGTACGTTAAATAGAAAACCCACTTTTCTTCTACAGGGATGGATTTGGCATTAATAAAACACGAAGGTTGATATGTCATTAAGCAAAGAAACCAAACAAAACAAATTTGTTAGATACGGAATTTTCTTAATGGGTTTCTTGGACAAAGCAAGTGCATTTTGTAGCTCAAGATGTTGATGTGGTATAGAAAAATTGCGGCCAGAATTAGATTCAGAGGTCAAAAGTTAGAAAAAAAAGGAATCTGAATATACTCATCGAAAATTGTGTTTTCAGTATCATAAATATTTTATAACAATCTATAGACAATACATTCTTGAACTTTACTGTCAGTTTGCCATGTTTTATGTAGAGTGTTTGAAAGGTTGCTCTATGTATTATGAGTAACGTTGGATATCAAGTAAAATATAAATGATTGATCTGCGAATAACTTCTATGACAGATACTTGAACTGTTGCAAATTTTCGTTACTTTTGTGGTGATCAAATTCAAAACCAAGGTATATATATATATATATATATATATATATATATATATATATATATATATATATATATATTGAAAGAAAACTTCTGGTCACAGTTTAAGTCAGTCTATATGCCCGAAATTTTTATCAAATGGGATGGCATTTAGCAATTTTCTTAATCACTTCAAAAGCATTTCAAAAGTTTTTTTAAAAATAATTTCTAATCATACGTATTCATTTTATCATCTATAATTATCCTATAGGACCCTATCAGGCGCTACAACTCCGGACCGGGAGTGAACCTGGGAGTGATGAAAATGAAGGAGTACTCCACATTCCCCAAAGCTCCAGCATTACTGGAACCCATCCATCAGATTGTTTAGTGTCATATCAAGGACACTCGTTAGGTTGGGGGATCTTACCTCTCAGAAGATTAGCAGTCGGTGTAGTCTACAACCCTAGCTGACTGGGCAATACAGAGAGAGAGATAGTGAGAGAGAGTGAGGGGGAGAGAGAGAGAGAGAGAGAGAGAGTAAAAGGAGTCCTTAGGACGATTGTTCTGAGTACGATTACCTCTATTCTTCCTTAAAAGTCAATTTTTTTCTTATAATTGTCTCTATGCTAAGGTAATCTTAAAGTTCGGGAGACCTCTGACCCAAACATTATGTGTCTTCACTTTCTTTTTTCGACATTAGATAATTTAAAGAAACTTATCCATATTTTTGTCATCTCCTTAGTACTTTTATGAAGTTAAAATATTTAACAATGAAATGAAAAACGTTTTTTTGCTTCTTATGTGTAATCAGTTTATTCACAGTTAAAAAAATTAACTAAGTAAACATAATCTGTGTGTGCTAATTCCATAATTTTTGTCAGGATTAGTTATTTATTGATCCCTTTTTTATTATAGTTATCCCATATTTCATTAATTCCAGCGGCTTCATATTTCCTTTAAAAATCTATTCTTAATCTAGATAATTATAAAAACATTATCAACAATTTCATTTAATTTTCTATAAAAACAAATTCTTGTTCACTTCGTCTGTCCAACCATCTACTTCTTTCTGCGTTGCAGAACTAACATTTCCTGCAATCAAAAAAATATGCCAAACATTCAAAGTGCGAAGGTTGTGCTTTAAATTTTCATTTTATTTTTCACTTCTTTTGAGTTTTTTTTTTTTTTTATACAAACGTCAGTTGGAACTTTTTCACGGGAATCTGAGTGACAGTATGTCTCCTCGGAGAACCAGGACTCTTCTCGGTATTTTAGCTAATCTAAGCAATGTCCTTGTCAGTATGGTTTCGTAACGTTCTCAGATTTCTATTTTCACTAATCTCATATCTCTAATTTCGCTCGTTTCTGTCCCATGCCTTTAGAAAGTGTTCCTTGTGCGTCAACGATAATTTGGTATCGCTTCATATTCCACAGATTTTTTTTAACTGTCAGGCAAAATCCAAGTATTTCTTTAATTTTTCTCTTTCTATTATTTTCTGTACTTATTTCCCTAGAACAGCAAAATCCAACAGATGAAAGTTTTTGTTTTGGTTAATTAAATACTAGATGTGGTTTTCTAGCCGGTATTTGGTATCTCAAAGTCCCAAGAAATATTGTCTGGCTTATCTTCTTGGGTAGATTCTAGTTTCTGCATACACTATTTGCTTGTATATTTAAATTTAATCTCTTGGATAATTCCAAAGGGATCACCTTTTCCACCCAATCTTACTTCGTCGTCTTCTTGTTATAATTCTTTTTGTTGTTGTTGTTCTTCTTCTTCTTTTAATTACTGATTCTGTACGCATCGATCTACTTAAAGTTCCATATTTATAACATTAAACTTAATTCTAGTATATATTGTTAATGTCTATATCTTGCATCATATTTCTCTCTATATCCCTTTCACCCACTTTCTCTCTCCCTCCCTCTCTCTCTCTCTCTCTCTCTATATATATATATATATATATATATATATATAATTTTTGATTTTAAGACTCATTCTATAATTTTGACGGTGTGAAAAAAAAACATAGATTATACAAATTCCGATTAAGAAAATATCATACAACCTATTAACTGGGGAAAAAAATAACTAAAGATCTAAATCAATATGCTAGTGAACCGATGACTCATCTAAATTTCTCACTCAAATTTCCTTGTTTATTAAACGTCAAATTTGTCTTTAATGTATGATTTGAGGTCCTGGAAGAAAGACATTTAAAGAGATATAATTAGAATAGTTTCCCATCACATTAAAAGTGTTGTTTCAGAACTGTTTCGAACAATGTAAAACTTGCAGGAATATGTGTACTAAAAGTGAAGAGGACTAATTTGCAGAAATGTAATATTTGATTCATTAGTTTTCTGGATTTTTGAGATGAAGCTTGATGATTTTTATATTTAAGAGTTTTCGGACTATTGTGTTCATCTTCATTGTTATTTCCACAACGTTTCAGCCTGTATGTCCTCCGGCCTTCTTCAGGTGTTTGTCGAACTCGGGAACTTACACGGAACTTAACTGAATCCAGGGCGGGGGGCACCTGTTCTGATTCAATTAGCTATAACCAGGTACACGTGTTAAGTATTCCTGTATTGTTACTCGTCTGTAGTCAGGATTGAACCTGCAGCCGCTAGATGATTTTCTCCTTAGAAGCTTAGGGAACCAACGCCTATAACCGTTATACTATGTGTCCAGCTGACACCCGCCCCTTCAAGGCAGTCACTGGCCATTGTTCTCGTCACTCTGTGTCTGTCCGTCTGGCTGAGTGACTGACCGTTTGAGATGGGTGCCCGTGCATATATAATTTCCCAGCGCCCAAGAATTCTTCCGATTGTTTTTTCCGGCTGTCAACCCACGTGATCTGCTTACACTCCCACATGGCCTGTTTTCCGGTAATCACTTTGCTTACACTAGTGGAACATGCTGTTTTAGGAATCCTTGATTAATGACTATGTCAAAGGCCCATATGCAACACTTGGGGAATAAGGGGTTGATAGTAATCCCAAGGACATTATTCCGAAAGGGAACGTGATAGCGCGACTGAATTTTGAACTTGCTTACAACGATTTCACCGTTAAATACGTTAGCCACTAAGCCACGATGATTTCCACTCACTTTTTGACATTCACAGACTGTTTTGTAATATATTTGCATTGAGATTTTCGATTGTTTACGAATAAAAAATGAATTGTATTAGTGGGAATTTTCTTGCAAGTAAGAAACATTGTATGAACTCCCTTATCCTCCTATCTATGGCTTCAAGAGTAACACTTCTGTTCTTTTTGAAGAATGAGTTTGGCATTACATGATCTTACGAAAGATTGATATGCCCGTGATGTAATGGTTATCGTCGTAGGAAATGGACACTGCGACACGAGTTCAAATCCTGGACGAGAGTGATTGTATTTAACATAGCACTAATACCCTTGGGAAAGGTATGAATCCAATTATTCTCCCTCCAGCTATGGGTAAATAGTAAGACAGACTGGCTTCTTCAGCCTTTGTGAGGTAACTAGTCTAGGAGAAGGAAAACTCTGAATTCAAACTTGTTAAACTCCGCTTAAAAATTGACCTTGTGTCATATCCTACCCGAGTGGAGGGATTGGTAAATATGGATATGCCATTAAACAAAAAAACAACAACAACCAAACCAATCAATTAGTTTTATAGGATCAGAAACAGGTATATTATACAGGAAGTAAGATTGACTGCAATCATGAAGACATGCTTTTATTCAAGCTTTGTGTTCACAATTGTTAAATTGAGTGAAATGTTTTTTCAACCCTTAGAATATGAGCGGTAGTATTCATGTACGAATTCGGAAGTACCAATATTCAGATTACCTAAATTCCGGGCAGAAATCCGCAAGTCTATGTCGCTGTGGCTTGCTGTAATTTCATATTTAATATATATATGAAATTTCATTAAATTATTGTTTACTTATTTAAAATTACCAATGAAATATTTTAATTGGTTTTTTAACAACTTTACAGACCGATGAATAGCACATTACGAAGTTTTATTGGTTCAGCTGATTTAGCCCAGGAGCTGAAGATAATCAGCCCATAAGCATGAGATCCTCAGAGTTTGAAGGTTTAAGAAAATTAAATTATGTGTTTTTTTTTTCCTATCGCTCTAAAATCTTGTTTAGAATCAATAAAGGAGATTGGAAGAGGAAAAAAATCACATTGTTATTTGAAAGATTTGCCAAAGTAACTTAATGTCAATCTCCACAACTCAAACTCGATAATGCCCAGAGTAATCAAAAACAATGAAAAACAGCAAAATATTCAAATATTTATAAGCATTATTTTCAGTGTCTACTGAAAATACCAGTCACAAGTATTTGAAACAGCATGGTATACTTTTTATGTCATTTGATTTGGTAGATCCTAAACAGTTTTGATAAATCGAGGATTCAGATATACTTATAAGTTTCGTAACTGTTCATAATATTAATGGAGTTCTGATTTCGAATTTTCAAAACTGCTTTTGAATAGATTTTATCAAATGTAAAGAAGATAAAAAATTGTTTCATGGCATAAAACATAAAACATAATTGCATGTACTCCTACCAATATTTCTTGAGATGTAAATTATTTCATAAAACAAAAATCTTCAGTATCTTTTTAGTATAAAAATCAGATGATTTGTTAAAATACATGTGATTAAACTATATATATTTTTGAACGACCTTTTCAATGTACAGAAATAAAAAAAAAATTAAACAAAGGCTGCTCCTGTTGTTTATAAAAAATACCTTACTGTCAGCTTGGTGGACGAGTGGTCTGAATCACAGTCTAATGTAAAGTTAGACGGGTTTCGGTCCTGGCTCTGAGCGTCTTGCGCGTCTAGCCACACTGAAGAGTTCTGAGAGAACGTAACAGTCCGTCTGTGGAGGACTATATATATATGTGTGTGTTAGGACTTTCTCAAAAAGTTATAAGACTAACACAAAAAAATACACCATAGCTTAACATTTTTAATATGACAGCACACTACTCCTTGTATAACAAGAAAAAATATTTATTAATTTTTCTTGTTTTCTTAAGAAGTGGTAATGTTTTACCACAGCAAAAGAAAATTAAGCAATGTTCTTCTTTCTGGATGAGGTTTAGAACTTTTTGAACAAAAGAAGGACAGAGATTTTTCGTAGAAGCATACCTCTGTAGTACACACTTTCCTTGGGAATGGATCTGATATATGCTTACTAAATGAATTTTTTAAAAATATTCTATCCGTGAAATTAAACGCTGTGCTACTTGTTTTTAATAAAGATCAATATTAAAAAAATTTAAACGTCAAAATTCAAGCTGAATACATCAAATGAACGGGAGAATTGGGAATTTTTAGGATTTTTGAGTTTCATCCAGTTTTCACGTGATCAGGAAAAGATTGGTCCTTCCACAAATAAGCATTTGAAATAACCATTTTTTTTTCTGGTACCAAACGGGCATTTATTAACGCAAATGTTGTGACTTTGCCTGTATACTTACTTAAAAATCAACATTAATATTTTTGTTCCAATATATATATATATATATATATAAATATAAAATCAACCTAAATCGCGAGTTGAAAATCTTCTACTAAAGTTTCACCTTATCGGATCATCAGGAAGCCTAAGTCGAACTTAGGCTTCCTGATGATCCGATAAGGTGAAACTTTAGTAGAAGATTTTTGACTCGCGATTTAGGTTAATTTTATAATTGGCTCCACTTGTGTTGTGTTGAGCACTTTAGTAATTGTAGCATTGCAGGATTCACGGAGGGTTTTTAGTTTTCTTTTGACCACTGACTGCGTATCCCTTGATTTTTTTCAAGGGGTCGGACGAGGTTGGCCTTTTCTTTCTTATTGACCCAAAACTGTTTTCTTTTTTCCCTGGGCGGTGATTCGAGATACTTTCATCTCTTGTTCCTAGCAAGGATTTTTTTTGTTTTTTTTTCTGGTACCGTGAATACTGGTAGATATTAGATTAGTATATATATATATATATATATATATATATATATATATATATACTCCCTACCCACGTAAGTTGAATTCTCTAGCAAATGAAGTAATCGCGTTGCCATTAGCGTTTATTGCAAGGCTCTTCATACATGAATTAAGCTCTCGGTAGCAGTTAAGAAGATGTATGTAAACAATAGTAATTGTGATTCATAACCGTTTAAAATTTACTTCGCTGCTACTGGTTTTTCGTGGCTGAGGGGTAGAGTCTTGGATTGGCGTTTGAGTCAACCGGGTTTCGATCCCAGCTATGGGAAGCTAGTATGTCTGGCCATACTGATGAGTTCTGATAGAACGAAACAGATCTGTTTGTGGATGACTATATATATATACATATATATATATATTTGGGTTCGAGCACAAATAATCTTTCCCGGTCATACAGAAGAAAATAATCTCAACGATGTTAATGAATACTTTTAGATATTTATATGCCCTATTCTTAACCTATTTCCTAAATATCTATCTCACGAGCAGCGCATTCCCATCGCACAAAATCAGCATAGCCAGTGGACATTCCTTGATTCTTGCGGCTATTCGGTAAATCTCTGCCTCTAACCTAAATTGATATATGTATGTGGGTTGAGCATGTTTAAAATTCAGTTCCTCCCAATAAGTGTTAGTGAATAAAACCTATTAATGCGGTATTATTAATATTGTGATAGTTTTTCACATCAGCGTTAGCTGATGGTTTTCCTCTGAAATCTGAGTGACATCAAGTCTCCTCAAGTCTCCAGGACTCTTCTTAATATTCTGACCGATATCATTTCTGTAGTTTGGATGGTATCCACTCGTCCTCTTATTTCCAAAGTCCATCATTGCCGTTACTGATCATTCTGTGGCTGAGAAGAGCATCAATTACAATTGGTATCACCGTCACTTTCACGTTCAACAGTTTTTTCAGTTCTCTAGCAAGATCTTAGAACTTATCTTTTTTCAGCTTTCTTTCAATTTTACGCACTGGTCAGCGGGAACGTCAAAGTCCACGGTTCGGCAGGTTCTTTTTTCTGTTGACGATCACAAGGTTTGGTGGAGACTAAAGGATTCGTTGGTATCTCAAAGTTCCAAAGAATTTTGTGCGTATTATTATTATTATTATTCATTTATATCTCTCTATCTATCTATCTCCCTTTTTTTCCATCCGTATATCTAGCTAGTTGTATGTCTATCGATCTAACAATGAAACCAACAGTCAGTTAAAACTGAGTCCATGAGACGATATAAATTCAAGACGGTCTAAGTATCACGAGGTCCATCATGTTTTGCTAGTATGTAACACTCAAGATAAACTGTTTACTTCAAGTTAGGGTAACGGTCGTCGTTATAAAATAAATGGAATATATGTCCAGAGTTTAAATCCTGGTCGTGTCGTTTTACTTCTCGCTAATAGCCTTGAGAAAGGCATTAATCTATCTTTTCTTGCCCTCAGCTAAGGTTTATTAATCGGGCAGATATATTCATTTAGCCCCTCGAGGAGAAGGAAAATTCTCAGTTCAAATAAACTTTACTGCGATAGATGATTGAACGTGAATCGCCTCCTGACTGTAGGTAAAGATACTGTGTTACTACATCCGAGGGTCGACTGAAAAGTTCAAAGACTAACAAAGATACTCATATGGAATGAGAAGAAATGAAGTTTTATTATTCAATATAGTTTCCTTAAAGGTCGACATACATCGGTGTTTCAGTGATTGGATCTCATTTGTCAAAAAAAAAAAAATGATTATCAATGAATCTGACGAGTTGTATTGTCATTCTTACTTGTGTTGCCTTTTCCCTTTTGTCCCAATATATTCTAGCGTTTTTCTCTTGTTTTAACATTTTTGTTTGTTGTCGTTGATTTCTTATATGCGTTACCAGTAAACTTTCCCATCAAGCGTTTTAAGTTTCCATTCATGTTTTTTGGGCGACTCCGATGTTTTTACTGACTAAATTCGCTCCTGCATAGATCAGTCCGTTTAAATCTGTGACATCCTTCGTTGAGATATGTGTTAATAATTCGTTTATTTTTTTACTAGTTTTTGTCTTGACTGTTCTCCCGTCTTTATGTCTTCGTGATGGTAATCTTGTCTTCTATTCATGCATTATTCCCTGTAAATTTTAAAAAATTATTTCCTCTATTTATCTTAATGTTTGTTTATGTTTGGGGTATGTGGTGCTTCGGTTATAAATAGTTTGCGGTTCGTTTCGGTTAGAGTGTTCGTTTTTCGGTATTTGGTGTGTCAGTTATTTTATCTATGTCTTGTCTTGGTTCCCTATTTATTTTCTGGAATATTTCTGGTATTCCAAGGTCAGAGAACCACCCTTTCTTTATTATCGTTCTAACTTGGTCAGCAAGTCTTTGGCTTGTTGTCTGAAATCTAGCGCATTCACCCCAAATCTCTATAATCCTTTCCCTATACCCTCTTTGTGTAGAATTGCTCCTAAAATGACTGAGTGGTGAAAGTTTGTTGTCTTCCCTAGTCTATATTTTGTGTTGGTGTCTCTGGTTTGTGTGGTTAATTGGGTATTTTGCGGGGGATGAAGTTAAACATCAATAATTATATTCTACAACCATAATAAAGTAACATAAATAAACAAGATTTTTTTAAATAGTAAAAGTGAGTAAAAAAATTCGGAAATGATATGCTCATTATTTTGTCACTTCTTTGAGAGAGTGTTGCTTCATATTTATTAAGTGTTTTTATTTTTCTCATGTTTCTGCTAAAACGATTCTGTCTTCGACGTTGGACACCTTATTATTATTTTCATTTATTTATTCATTTTTCACGTTTTTTATCCTCTGTTAATTTATAGAGGTTCACTTTTAAATAAGGAAAAATCGAAAACTCTAAACTAAGAAAGATTGAAGTTTGTGAAAGAAAAATTAAGACTGGTTGCTCTCTTAAAAAAGAAGAAAGGGGGAAAACTTTGAGCTTAGAGAAATCTTGCGAGAATATAAAAAGATGTCGTGAGAACGCGTGTGTCAAGAAGCAGTGTTGACAATAGCGATTGCCGTTAAAACTAGATTTTACGAAAGATTGGCAATGGAGACATGAAAAGATAGAAGTCACTTTGGCACACTGACAAACGTACTGGACTTTGACTTTATAATAAGCGATTCTGATTCCCACTAGCCCTATCACGTTCACTTTTGGAATTAAATAACCCACAAAGGTTGATATACAATTAAAAACTGAAAACGAAGACATGAAAAAAGTAATGTTCTGTCTTTTCTATCAATAGTAGAAAAATAATAATGAAGATAAACCCGAGAATCTAATTCAGATCGCTCAAATGGCTTAGAGAACTAAAACAAGAACAAAAGAAAATCATATCTTTTTTACCTAACAAGTTGAAGACAATTTTCTAAGTATGAAAAAAACATTTAGGGAAAGAAATGAAAAATCCTAACTCCAACGAAGTAACCAAGAATCATTTTTTTTAGATTCGTAGGAGGAAAAAAATTGAACAATGCTTAACTTTCAGTTAAAAATATTCTGATGAATAAATGAGCAAATTTAAAGGGAGGTAATTTGTTGTTTCTTAAACGTGTGGTGGCTTCAAAGGTCAAATGAGACAAGGTGGATGAGGTCAAGTGTAATGAAGGATATGATTAATGGGTGAGTTATCCATTCTCTATTACAAGAAAAGGCATATTTAAAACCTTAAAAATAAAATAAAAATTAGAACTATGATCTTGGCGAAAACATTTTTTTTTAAATGGAGGAGAACATTTTTAAATGAAAATAAATTGTGCAAAAGAAAAAAAAAATGAAAAAGTTAATGGGAAAGACCGGAGTAATTGAAAATACAGAAAGAAAATATGAAAATAGATATAACAAAAAAATGTTAAACGAGGAAGAAATACAGTTAATAACAAAGTTGGAATAATTGAAGTAAGTTATATCAATAAACGTAAAATGTGAAAGGATTAAATAGAAAGAAAGAAAGAAAGAAAGAAAGAAGAAATGAAAACACAAACGCTAGAAAGAGTGAAAAAATGAAAATGCAAAGATGAAAAAAGCAATATTAAAATGAGAAGCAATTAAGGATAAAAGCAGATAAAAGAACAAAAAAAAAGAAAGAAAGCATGAAAGAAGAAAAATAATGTAAAAAAATGAGTGATTACAAAGAGAGAAGGAAAGGAAAATGTAATATAATTGCGGAGGTTTTTTTTTTTAATATTATCATTTCTCGTTTTGTATATCTTATCTTTCTGTTTAGTTAGGCTGAGAACCTTTCGTTTAGTGCATGGTTTAGTTAGGTGCACACGTTGAGTACAGGTGTTCACGCGCGTGCCGAGTGGATGTGACAATCACAGATGTCGCAATAAAAACCCCAGATATGAAATGTAACCGGGGACGTGAATGACGTCATGCACGGAAGAGCTGAGGATTTGGGGATTTGAAAAAAAGCAGTTAGCTGAGATTTAAACTCCGAACGATAGAGTTGAGATTTGGGCTCGGACGAAGCAATTCGATTTTCGGAGCTCGCCGAGGCTAGACCAGTAGTTTGCAGCGGGGGTGCCGCACGTGGTGGGATTCAGATGGAAAAGTCAACTTAGAAAGAAATTGTGTGTGTGTCTCTCTCTCTTCATGTCGACAAACCTTAAACTCAAAAAGGTATATAAAAGTTTCGTACCTGAACCAATTTCGTGTTTTTTCGGATTCCTATATGCGTATGAACATTATGAAAATTCTAAGAACATATGTACATTTCACGTACACATATCTGGCTATGTAACAAGAAGGCAAATAATTTGTAAAATCAGAAGAGATTAGAAAGACAGAAAGAAAGAAACCAACCAACAAACAAATGATGTAAAATAAGATAATTCTAAAAAGAAAACAAGAGGTAAGGAAGAAAAAATAAGGGAAAACATGGAAAATAGATTAATTAAAAGAAAGAAAGAAATATAAATTCTTCGGTTTGACTTACTTTGATTTCATGGCATATCAACTGTGGTGAATTAAATTACCTGACCAGAAAATCTGCCGAACACCTAGGAACGACATACGGGAACATATGGGGGTGCCCGTGGTGTAATGGTTATCGTCGTAGGAAATGGACACGGCGACACGAGTTCAAATCCTGGACGAGACTGATTGCATTTCACATAGCACTAATACTCTTGGGAAAGGTATCAATCCAATTATTCTCCCTCCAGCTATGGGCAAATAGTAGAGCAGACTAGGTTCTTCAGCCTTGGTGAGGCAACTAGTCTAGGAGAAGGAAAACTCTGTTAAACTCCGCTTAAAAACTGACCTTGTGTCATATCCTGCCCGAGCGGAGAGGTTGGTAAATATGACATACTGGAACACTGGACAGCTGTTTCGACCTTATTAGGTCTCATCAGCAGTGTATACCGTAATCTCCACTGAGGATCGAACCAGTGACCACAGATTGCAGTGCCGAAACTCTACAACTAAGCCACCAATTCATATCGCACGCAAGTGACGCCAAATCAACTAGTCATGGCAACTGCACGGCCAAATAACCTAAATGTGTCTTGCAAGTTATATCCGTACTCTTTCCAGAGGATAGGGTCAACCCCAGGGCCACATCTTCCCAAGAAGCTTAGAAATACGCATCTGCATAATTAATATGACCCCTAGGGCAAGGGAATAGATGTACATATTTTCATTTTTTAAGTAGAGGAAATTGTTTTTGAAATTAATTTCCTCTACTTAAAAAATAAAAATATTAATGTTATTAGTTATTTAATGCCAAATCCTGTTTTTACATATATATTAAATACATGATTTGTAAACACATTTTGTAGATACACACAGACAAATGATCAAACAGTTCTATTTCTAACAAATCATTTTACAGTGAATAGACGAATTTAAATAGTTCCAAGTATTGCTATATATCACAAACAGATCGGTAAAACATTAGTCATTTGTTAACACAAAGTTACATGATCAAACAGTTCTATTTCTAACAATTCAGTTTAGTCATTTGTTTACATGCAGTTTAAATGTTAAACTGTTCTATTTGACCCATAGATAGGACCCTATCAGATGCTACCACTGCGGGCCAGAGTACACCCGTAAACAATGACAAAGAAGTAGTACTCCACATTCCTCGAAGGTCCAACATACTTGAGCCTCATCATCAGATTGTTTAGTGTCATATCTAAGACATCCGTTGAGTGAGGTGATGGGTGTTACCCCTCTGAAGAGACGGAGTCGGTGTATTATTTAGCCCCAGAAGACAGGGCTAAATAGATAGTTTATTGGAAATGAGAACCGGTTAGTTTGATCTGTTTTTTTTTCTTTGATGGCATATGAACCTTTGTGGGTTATTTAATGCTTAGGCCATAATTATCGGAGAACAGCAGGCATATTATTTAACCCATAGCTGGTGGTATAAAGTAGGTTTATATCTTTACCGAGATTGATGTAAGAACAGCTAAAAATAAAGATGAGATATAGATGGGAGAAGAAAGATTACAATAGAAAAAAAAGAAGAAATTAGGAAGAAAGAAAGAAAGAAAGAAAGAAAGAAAGAAAGAAAGAAAGAAAGAAAGAAAGAAAAATATGAAAAAAAATATTGAAATGAAAACACTTGAGATGGAAGAAAAAAAAAAACACGAAAAATGTTTGAATTAAAGGAAAGAAAATATCGAAAATAACGAGATATTCGAAAGAAAGTATAAGTAAATGAAGAAAAAAGAAAAATACGGGGAAAAAGATTAAATTGAAAGAAAGAAAGAAAGAAAGAAAGAAAGAAAGAAAGAAGCTTATACAGAAACAAAAGAGATATAAAAGTATGAAGAAATAATAAAAGCATATACATGGCTAGAAGCAAAAAAGAAATTTAAAAACATAATTTCACGTGTAAAATGAGACGATATATAAAAGAGAAAAAAGAAAGAAAGAAAGAAAGAAAGAAAGAAAGGAAGAAAGGAAGAAAATCTCGAGTCAAAGACTTTTTATATGCATTTCTAAATCTGCGCATGCACGATAGCTGGGGTAAGGATGACAAATGCTTACGGCAGGTTGACAGCTCAAATGACACCAAACTGACAACGAGTAGATAAATCCGACTTTGCCTACATAGGTAATAAAAATCACGCAAAATAATGCCATTTATTTAACTATTTGTGGATTTTGTTTACTTGTGCTTCTCTACACCTGAAAACCTTTGTTTTATTTTTCTTCTTTATACAATGAAGCAGCAAAAAATCACAATGATTTGGAAAAATAAAACAAAACAAAAGAAAATGGTATTTTTTCACCTAACAGAAGGAAGACAATTTTCTAAGTATTGAAAAAAACCTTCGTCAAAAGAAGTTTAAAAAAAAGCCTAACTCAAACAAAGTAACCAGATATCATTTTTTTTTTCTAAATTAGTTGGAGGGAAAAAAAGCAGAAACAATGTTTAACTTTCAGTTAAAATTATTCTGATAAACAAACGAGCAATAATTATAATGACAAAAAGTTGCACTGAAGAGTGGTATTAAAGGGAGGTAATTTATTTTTCATTAGATTTTTTTTATGCTCACTAATTAACTGACACGTTTCAATTATATGAATGGAATTAAACACCAAGGTGTATCGTTTTACGTAACCATTTCTGGTAAAGAAACCATAAATATTGAATAAGATTAAAAGTTTAAGAAATACTGCATTTAAAATGCATGAGAAGAAAAAATGAAATGAAGAAAGAAAAAAAAAGTTCAATGTAAAATAATATATCTAAAAGCAAAGAAAAGAAGGGAGAAAGAATCAAATTTCAAAGAGAGAAAGTAAGATGTCAAATGAGATTAGATCAAACAGAAAGAGAGAAAATGAAGAAGAAAGAACAATAAGAAGAAAGGCGAAAAGGAGTACAACAAAATAGAAGGAATGAGAAAGAAAGAAAGAAAGAAAGAAAGAAAGAAAGAAAGAAAAAATATGATTGGAAAATTGGAAGATATTGTAAAAAGAGAAAGAAAAACAAGAACAATAAATGAAAAACATTTATAAGGAAAAAAGAAAGAATGAATCAGTGAAAGAAAGAGGAAAAAATGGATAAATAAAAAGAATAAAAACAAGAGGAAAAGATTATAAAGGTTCAAATCAAGGGTACGGTTCAAGTTAAAGTGGAGCAATTCTGGGAAAGGTGTAGCACCCTATCCTATACCTCGACGTAGTCGCTTTTGAAAAAGCGTCTACGGATCGACCTCAACTACGGGGGGCCAACATCTTATATATATATATATATATATATATATATGTGTGTGTGTGTGTGTGTGTGTGAGAGAGAGAGAGAGAGAGATAGATGGATAGATAGATAGATAGATAGAGAGAGAGAGAGAGAGAGAGAGAAAGAGAGAGAGAGGGAATAATAATATTTGTTACAATGATTACACGGATTGTGATTGCGACAAATATTACAATGGCGAAGCCAAATGTAATTAACACAAAATAATTTATAAACATGAACGATCAATTAAATTAAACGATGACCAACTTCTTTGATAGATAGATAGATAGATAGATAGATAGATAGATATTCTAATGACTATAAAAATAATATAATTTTCTCTATTTATATTTATGAATATTGAGTGTTCTATGACGTCAACAGAGGGGCAACGTCATAAGGTAACAAGCAGATTCTCGCTCAGTTGGTTATCAAATCAATAGGTTTCCAAGTGTTGAGTAGCACTTTATTTTGAGTGTATGTTACTCCGTATCTATTTTGTTATAACTTTATATATATATATATATATATATATATATATATAATTAAAAATATATTATATATATATATATATCTAATTCCTGGAATTTAGACTGCAACCCCAGGGTTTCATGGAATTTTTGGCAAAAAAACAATCATCTGTCAGTTAAGAAATGAATCGATATTTCATTCATTTGATTTTGTTAACTACCTGATGATTGTTGTTTTGCAAAAACTCCATGAAACGCAGGGGTCGCAGTCTAAATTCCATGAATTAAATATATATATCTAATATATATTTATTTATTCTTATTAAATAATAGCTCTATCCTAGACATTGAGCACTCTCCATATCATATTGCAATTGGTTCGACACAAACCCAAAAAGTGATTTAGTGACAACCAACACAGTTATAATATATATATATATATATATATATATATATATATATATATATGTGTGTGTGTGTGTGTGTGTGTGTGTGTGTGTGTAAAACGGAATACTATAGTCTTATTCAAACATTCTGTATAATCCTTTATTTTGGTCTATTATAAAGTATATAGAGGGTAACTATCAGAAGTCGTGTATGATGTTTTGTCTAAAAAATAACCAAGTATTCTAATTTGTGTTAACTGTGTTACTTACTAGTTTATCTTTAAAGTAGTTCATAAGCTTAAACGGACATGACCGTCCAAAGATTGTTGTGAACACAAGATAATTAAGTAACAAACAACAAGGTTGATGCAACCCATTCACATGATAATGATTTATTACTGTGTCAAGTACATGGTGGTCATTTGGAACACGTCCTGTAAAAAATGCATCCTTTAATCAAGAGACTTAAAATTAATATATATATGTATATACACAGAGAGAGAGAGAGAGAGAGAGAGAGAGAGAGAGAGAGAGAGAGAGAGAGAGAGAGAAGAGAGAGAGAGAGAGATGCTGATTGAAAACGTGGGAATAATGTAGACAATAATTCACGCTCGTTGACTGACAGTTTTTTGCCTCAAGCAATCATTTGATTTGGCTCATGAGACTGAGTGATCATTTTCTATGAATATACCAAACTTGCTCTACTTCTCCTCCTCGTCCTCCTCTTTCTTCTTCTTCTTCTTCTTCTTCTTCTTATTATTATTATTATTATTATTATTATTAATATTATTATTATTATTATTATTTCTTCTGTTTTGAGAGGTTTTCACACCTGCATTAGCTAATGGTTCATTATTATTTTTTTTTATTTACTCATTAGAGTTTTTCACATCAGCGTTAGCTGATCGTTTTTCACTGCAGTATTATTATCATTTACTCCTTAAGAGTTTTCAACATCAGTGTTAGCTGATGGTTTTTCACTTGAGTTTGAGTGACAGCAAGTCTCCTCAAGTTTCCAGGACTCGTCTCAGGATTCTGGCCGTTCTCTTGTTTCGATAGTCTCTACCCGTCTGACAACTTCCATGTCCTCCAGGCCTTTTAATAATCCGTTAGTTATTGTGCCTAAAGCACCAATCACAATTGGCACAATCGTTACTTTCATGTTCCACAGCCTTTTCAATTCTCTAGCAAGGTCGAGGTACTTATCCTTCTTTTCACTTTCCTTAAGATTTATTCTGTGGTCCACCGGGACAGCAAAACGACAATTTTGCAAATTCTCTTTTTTGTTGATTATTATAAGGTCTGGTCTTCTGGCCGGGATTGTTGATCCGTTTGTATGTTTAAGGAGTTTATGCGAGTCATTTTCTAGGACAGGTGCTGGATTGTGTATATACCATTTGTTGGTATGGTCGAATTGAAATTTCCTGCTCATATCCCAGTGGATCACCTTGCCGACCCAGTTATGTCTCGCCTTATACTCCTTCTGTGCTAATTTGCTGCATTCGCTTATTATGTGATTGATGGTTTCATCTCTGTCACCGCATAGCCTACATTTACTGTTTTGTTGCGTCTTATCTATTCTCGCTTTGATGTGATTGGTTCTTATGGCGTTGTTCTGTGCTGCTATTAGGAGGAATTCCGTTTCTCTCTAAAGGTTTTTTTTTCTTAGCCAGGTCCAGGTTTTCTGGTGTGAGATGTTTATTATATGTTTAAAACGGTCATAGATGTGTTTTTCCTCTCATTTTTGTTTCCTAGTTGTTGTCATTCTTTCGTCTATCGTGCTGTCCGTATCGTTTCTGATGGTTGTAATTAGTCCTCGTTCGTGTTTTTCTATGTAGTCTTCGAGCCGTTGTATCGATGCGTCAACGCTGACTTCGATGCTGGCAAGTCCTTTTCCTCCCCCTTTTCTAGATACATATAGTCTGTCAACGTCGTTTCTGGGGTGTAATGCCTTATGCATGGTCATTAGTTTTCTTGTCTTTGCTCCATTTGTTTAAGTTCCTCTCTGATCCACCTGAGAAAGGTTCTCGAATATCTGACTATGGGGCATAGCCCAAGTATTTATTCCTTTTATAAGGTTTCTGCTGGAGAGTTTTGTCTCGAGTAGTTTTCTTGTTCTCCTGAGATATTCTTTTCGGATAGTGTCTTTCATTTGCACTTGTTTGATGGTGTCAGCCTCCAAGATCCCCAAGTATTTGTAGGTTTCATTTTCTTTGAGCGTTCTAATTCTGTCGTGATTTGGTAGTCCATTCCGTCAGTCATATGTCGTTTGCCACTTTTCATGACGAGCGTGGCACATTTTCCTCGGCCAAATTCCATTCCTATGCCCTGACTGTATATTCTAACGGCGTGTATGAGAGTTTCCAGTTCTTTTTCATTTTTTGCAAATAACTTATTATCATCCATGTACTTCTCTTGCGATCTGCTGAGTTTTTATCCGGCTGCGCATTTTCTGAGTATGTGGTTCAGTGGCAACATGGCTATTATGAATTGTAGCAGTGATAGTGCATCTCCTTTGAAAATCCCTTTTTTGGATCTTTGTTTCAGCTATGCTTCTTCCTCTTGCTGTCAGCTCCACTCTCCAGGTCTGTTCGATGAAGCTTATGACTTCATGTGATATTTTGTACATTTTGAGACAGTGTAGTATCCAGCCTTGTTGGACCATATCATATGCCTTTTTGTATTCAATCCAGGCCATAGCTAGATTTTCCCGTCTTGTCTTACTCTCATTTAGGATGTGTTGATCTATGCAGAGTAATTCTGCTGTGCCTCTGGATCCTTTGCGGCATCCTTTCTGTTCGTCAGGAAACAATCTGCTGCTTGTTCGCGGTTAGTAGATCTTTTCCCTTATTTGTGCTGTTAGTATTTATCACATCATTGGTAGGCAGTTTATGGGTCTGTAGATGTTTGGAGCAGTTCCTTTGCTAGGGTCCTTTTGGATTAATGTAGTCTTTCCTTTGGTCATCCATTCAGGTACTTGCCCGCCTTGTAAGCATCTGTGCATTTCTAGTGCTAGTCTGCCGTGAATGGAGGTGAATTTCTTGAACTAGAAGCCATGTATTCCATCATGGCCTGGGGCTTTCCAGTTTGATATTCTTTTTAGTGTTGTTTTGAGTAAGTCGATGTGTATTTCCATTTTGGTGCCTTCGTTAAGTCCCTCTAGTTCTCTTGTAATATTGTTTATCCATTCAGAATTTTCGTTATGTTACTTTGGTTGCCATATTTTTGTCCAAAATCGTTCGCTTTCTTTGATATCCGGTTGTTGGAAAGTTTTCGTTTCACACCTTCCCAATTGTTGATAGAATTTTCTTTCGTTGTTTTGGAATGTCCTGTTTTGTCTGTATTGTTTTACCCTTTGTTGATATCTCTTTAATCTTCCTTCTTTGACCAGTACTTTCTGGTTTATTTCCTCAAGTTGTACTGTTATTTTTTTTTTTGTGTTGCCTGTTCCTTTTTGTTCTCGCTTATTTCAGCGCCTCTCTTTCTTATCATTCGGGCTTGTTTTCGTAGTTTTTTTTATTTGCGTTTCCAGTTGAATTTCCCATCCCGGTTTTGACTGTTTCTTCGAGCTTTTTGAGGGGATCCCAATTCTCTCATAAACTAATTTAGCTCCTGCACAGATTAGTTCATTTAACTCGGTTATATTATTCGTCGGTATGTAAGGTAGTATGGGATTTATCTAATTCGTTTCTATCTTAAGTGTTTTCCATTCTATGTTTCTTAATTAAGGTAGAATAGTCTTTTCACTACTCATGATTCTCTTTACATTTTCTAGATTTACCCTTTGTTCTTCTGATAGTGTTTCTTCCTGGTTGTTTCGTAGTGTATCGTTTGGGAGAGTAGTGTTTTCATTAGCCGAGGTTTGCAGTTCTTTTTCGTTGGATTGTTTTTGTTTGACACCACTTGATGGGTCTGGTACTGTATTATAGTTTTGTTTCAGTGTTTTTTGATGGATTTCTAGTAATTCAAGGTCAAAAAACATACCCTTCTTAATTATTGTCCTAACTTGATCGGCTAGCCTTTAGCTAGTTGTCTAAAATGTCGAACGTTCTTGCCAGATCACTAAGGACGAGCTCATAACCGATGTACTCCTGTGGACCCCCACATATGGATGTGCAAAAGCAGGACGACTAGCACGAACTTACATACAGCAACTAGGAGAGGACACAGGATGTAACCTTGAAGACCTGCCGGAGGCGATGAATGATAGGGAGAAGTGGCGAGAGAGGGTCAGGGATATCCGTACTGGCGGCGTGACATGATGATGATGATGATGATTATTATTATTATTATTCAATCATTAAAGTTTTTTCGCATTAGTTTTAGCCGATGGTCTTTCACATAAGTTTGAGTGACAGCAAGTATCCTCAAGTCTCCGGAACTCTTCTCACTATTCTGGCCGTTCTCCATAATGACGTAGTTTGGATGGTCTCCACCCGTCCTCCAACTTTCCTTTAATAATCCTTTAGTTACTGTACCAAAAGCACAAATCATAATTGGTATAACTGTCACCTTCATGTTCCATGTTTTCTATTCCCTTATCCTACATTTCACATTCTTTCAGTTTTATTCTGTAATCAGTTGAGACAGGGAAGTCCACAATTTTACAAATTCTCTTTTTGTTGTTGTTTATTATAAAGTCTGGTGTTCGGGCCGAGAATAGCAGATCCGTTTTTATGCTGGGCTGTGCATATACCATTTGTTCATATGATCAAATAAAAATTTCTTGCACACCTCCCAGTGAATCACCCCACCCACCCAGTCGTGTCTAGTCATATACTCTTCTTCTTCTTCTTCTTCTTCTTCTTCTTCTTCTTATTATTATTATTATTATTATTATTATTATTATTATTATTATTATTCATTAGAGATTATTATTATTATTATTATTATTTACTCATTGAGAGTTTTTCACATCAGTTTTAGCCGATGGTCTTTCACTAGAGTTTGAGTAACAGCAAGTCTCCTCAAGTTTCCAGAACTCTTCTCGGTATTCTTGCCATTCTCAAGAATACTGTATTTTAGGTGGTCTCCACTCGTCCTACAACTTTCGAGTCCTCCAGTTCCTTTGATAAGCATTTAGTTACTGTACCAAAAGCACTAATCACATTTAGTATAATTGTCACCTACATGTTCCATAGTTTTCTCAATTTCCTTGCAAAGTAGAGGTACTTATCCTTCTTTTCACATTGTTTCAGTTTTATTCTGTGGTCAGCCAGGACAATAAAGTCCACAATTTTCCATGTTATCTATTTTTTGTGACTATTATAAAGTCTGGTCTTCTGGCCGAGATTAGGTGATCTGTTCGTATGTCAAAGCCCCATAGATGTTTTTGTGTCATTTTCTAGGACAGTTGCTGGGTTGTGCATATACCATTTATTCGTATGATCAAATTTAAATTTCCATCACATTCCCTAATGGATCACTTTGCCCACTCTTTTGTGTCTAGTCTTATACTCCTTCTGTGCTAATATGCTGCCTTCACTTATTATGTGATTGATAGTTTCGTCTCGATCACCACATAAACTACATTTACTATTTTGTTGCATCTTATCAATTCTCTCTGAAATGATTGGTTATTATGACGTTGTTTTGTGTTGCTATTAGGGGAGATACAGTTTCTTTCTTAACGTTTCCTTTTCTTAGCCAGGTCCAGATTTTCTCGTGTGTGATGGTATTTATTGGTCATTTAGAATGTCCATAGATTTGTTTTTCTCCCCATTTTTGTATCGTATTTATTGTCATTTTGCCGTCCATCGTGTTCTATTATTATTATCATTATTATTATTCACTCATTAGAGCTTCTTCTTCTTCTTCTTCTTCTTCTTCTTCTTCTTCTTCTTCTTCTTCTTCTTCTTCTTCTTCTTCTATTATTATTATTATTGTTATTATTATTATTCCTTTGAAAGATTTTCACATCAATGTTAGTTGCTGTTTTTTTTTTACTGGAGTTTAAGTGACAGCAAGTGTCTTCTAGTTTCCAGGACTTTTCTTGGTATTCTAGCCGATCTAAGTAATATGTAAGTATGGATGGACTACTCTTGTTCTCTTATTTCCGAGTCTTCCACTCCCTAAAGGAACAGTTACAATTGCTATCACTGTCCCCTTCATGATAGAGTGATAGATAGATAGATTCCAATACGCATATATATATATTTCTTCGGAGGAATCAGTATCAATACAATAAAAATATCGATCACCTTTTAGTTATTCTACTTCATTTCTACATTCAAACATTATTGATTAAAACCTGGGCCAAAATAATTCCTGATAAAATTTGAAAAAAAAAATAATGAACAAAAATGTTCTAAAAAATGATTTGAGTCTATCGTCACAATAAAACTGTATTTCACAGAAAGTTTATGCGAAATACAAGATGGCGGTATTGGTTTATAGGCACAAAAACTTCTTGGATTTGTTCATTTAGAGAAAAATGTGTGGGTGATAAAAAAAAATAGGTTAATTTCTTTGAAATTCACAGACGGGAAATTGAAAGTCAATGGAGAAGACGCTGAACAATGTACTCGTTCAGGGATTAAATGGAAAACGCTCTTAAGATTTTGGGAGGAAGTGCGAAAAAATTAGGTTACTGGTGATTACAGCACTTCGAAGTGACACACTGTGGCAAGAAGAAGAAGAAGAAGAAGAAGAAGAAGAAGAAGAAGAAGAAGAAGAAGAAGGATGATGATGATGATGATGAAATGGAGAGAATACGAATGAAGTTATGCAGGATAAGAAGATCTGTGACTGGGTTTCCATTATTGCAGCATATCATAATGATATTAATGCTTTTAGTAAAGAAGACGTGGAAGCTTATAATTTCGTTGTTATTTCCGTTATATTGAAAATTCTATGCGAAAACGTAAATCTTATTAAAATTATATCTGTATAAGACATAAATAATTAATATAAAAAAAAAAACAAAACAGAAAGACAACTATACAGAAAAAGTAAATATAAATGTACAATGAACACAATTACCTAACCTCTAGGCATAAAATAAGCTAAGACAGGTTGACATCCCTTTAAATGTATTTCTGAACTGCTCTATATTCATATCTATATTTGCAGAGTTTCGACAGAATAAATTTTGGTAAAAAAATATATAGTTGATAATATCCTTTTTGATTGTATGTTGTGCTTTTAGAAATGATAAGTTTCTGGTAAATTAGGCTTAAAAGGAAATTAACGTTTTATTTCTATTTTTTGTTAAATTAGGCACGTACAATTATTCATGGGTAATAGTGTAGATAGATTAATATGATGATCAGTGAGAGAAGACCTCACAAAATTAACATCCACTTGCAATTTTTTTTTTTGGATTGGATACTTTTATTTAATGGTACATCAATCTTCGTGGGTTATTTAAAGCCAAAATCATCACTATAAAATAATTGAAGTGGTATTCTTTTATCTAAAGTTGCGGGGTAATAGGGGAGTTTCTAACCGAACAATTGGCCAACTGATTAGCGTGTTCGCCAGTGGTCTGGGAGACCAGGATTCAATCCCAGGTCGAGTCATACCAAAGACTCAAAAATGGTACTTCATGCTTCCTCAGGTATTATAAGGTAAGGATCAAGCGAATGGATTGCCCATTCGGCTTGGGCTGTAGAATACCCTGAGTGCCCCTCTGCTGAGGGGTAAGATCCCCACCTCAACGAGTGTCCTGGATATGACACAAACAATCTGTTGCTGAGGTTCCAATGGGGCGGGGACTTTGGGAAATGTAAAGCACCCCTTCATTGCCATTTCTCCCAGGGCCTCTCTGGCCCGGAATGGTAGCACCTGATTGGTCCATATCTATGGGTTAAATAGAACTAGACTGCATACTTATGCCAAAGTGAATTGCTGGAATTAGAACTGTTTGACTTAACTGAATAGCTTGAAAAAGATATTTTTCAGAATTAAACTGTGTACTTGCATTCAAACTACGTACTTATGCTAAACTGAATTGTTTGAAATGGAAGTGTTTTTGACATAGAAACTTTATTTACGCTAAACTGAATTGTTTAATATAGAACTGTGTTGACATTTAACTGTAAGTAAACAAAATCTATTCTTATACTAAACTGATTTGTTTGAATTAGAACTGCTTGAATAAACTGAATAGCTTGTTTGAATTAGAACTGTTTGAATAAAGTGAATAGCTTGAAATAGAAATTTTTTGACGATTAAACTGTGTACTCATGATAAACTGAGTTGATTGAAATATAACAGACAAATTGCATAAAAATGGATTTGGTGTTACATAACCTACAAAGGTTGATGAATCATAAAATCCAACCAACCAACCTTGAAATGGAGTAGCACCCACAAAGGTTGATGAATCATAAAATCCAACCAACCAACCTTGAAATGGAGTAGCACCCACCCCGACACCTCGGTGTAGTAGCCATTGATAAGGGAGTCTTTGGTTTTCTGTTGACAAAGTTGGCCAACTTACTTTACTTTACACCTTTCCCAAGGGCATTCGTCTGAAAGTGAATTCAATAGGGCGACTGAAATTTGAAACCACTTCCTACGATATTCCGATCTTGCACGTTCGCCAGTTTGTGACTGATACTTCTTTTGCACATCCAAATTGGTTCGAATATTGTTTTATTCTCAGGGTTTCTAGATAAAATGCAAGTTTTGAAGAGAAAAAAAAGTATAGAAGCTGAGAAAATATGATAAAAAGGGTTGATCGATTGATTTTATTGGCATTTCAACTTGTCTAGAGTTATGTTATGCATGTATATTTGTGAATCGCTTTCGTTGTACATTGAAAAGATTTTCTTTTTTTCGTGTGATCCTATCGAATCCAAATAATTACTGAAAATCTTTGAGCTATCTATGGGACTTCAATTGGTACAACGACTCCGGGTAACTGGCGACCTGGGAGTTATGATAATAAAAGTTTACTCCACTCTAACCAGATCTCCAGAAATAGAACCTCGGTATCAGAAGTAGTTATGTCATACCCGGATTACCACATTTTTGGCCGCGCCTAACCCTCTTCAGAGATAACAGTTAGTGTATTCTTAGCCCTGCCAACAGGGCTATACAAAATTATGCAGAGGACATATTTTCCCCACCACTGAACCTGGTTCCAAGCTGTGGGGTCTACAGCTAAAAGTCAATCATGAGAAATGTGGGTGCAAGAAACGGTCACACACTAATATGAGAAATTTTAAAAAGAGGCACTCAGTTTGTTACCAGAATTGAGGATACAACTCTTGGCAATTAGGTAATATTGGGGCATTCTTTTGAAATAGGACTCAGTTGGTTGGTTGGTAGGATTTAATGGCATATCAACCTCTATAGGTTATTTAATGCCAAAGCCTGTTAACACATATTATATGTATGGTTTGTAAATACATAATTTAATGATACCGTACTAAAACCAAACAACTCATTTACTCGCATACCAGAAATTTTCAAGTATTTCTATATGACGTTAATTTATTTAGTGATTATATATTTTTTTATTACTTCTCTCAACTATTTCTAACACAAGCATAATAGTATTTCTATTCAGCAATAATTTGCATTCAGTCGACAAGTTTGTTGTGTGTTTTAAGGATTGTAACCAAGTCTATATTTTCTGGTACAAGCCAGTCTGTTTCAAGAACGACGAAAAAGAGCCAGATTTATCGAAATCGTCCAGACAAATTAAAAAGTTAATGGTAGGGAAAGAATAAGTGGCAGTAATACTAAAATCAGGTTTAAGTGTTAGAACAGTAAATTCATCACCAAAAAAATTAAAGTTAAAATCGGAACAACCAGAAAATTATCCACAGGATATTCATTAAAAACGAATGTTCGAGAAGAACCTACTCATTAGCACATGAAAACTTTCAAAATCACCGTTAATCAGAATTCTAGTGATCTAATCTATCAAGAAGTAATTAGCAAAATAACCTATCGAATGATAACTAGTAAAAGAATCCGTTGGAACGTCATAAGTAAACTAATTTAATAAGACTGTGATTAGAAATGTACTCTCTCGGAAACTAATTAGTAAAATAATTAAAAAAAAAAACGCAGGGTGAAAGAAGATACGATAAGAAAAAGAAAAGTAACATGCCTTGGATCAAAGGGAAGTCGATTCTATTTGGGTGCCATACTTTTGTATAGTAAAGGATTGCATTGAAAATACTGGCGGCTGAGATTATGTGATAGCTGGGTACGTATTAACTTTGTTAAAATATCGTTGCCGAGAAAATCTGTGAGAGGATGTACCGGTCACTAAACTGTTTGGGTTGAGACTCAAGATGCCCTTTGTTTCCAAATGGGTATTTCTTTATTGCAGGTAAACTGACTCGTGTAGTATTCTTGGAGATTCCTTCTGACTCAAAGTTCGATCCAACTTTTCTTGATCAACAGTCCTCGGATACAAAATATAGGTTATCAAAACTAATTGGAGGTGCTCGTGGTGTAATGGCTATCGTTGAAGCAAATGGACACGGCGACACGAGTTCAAATCCTGGACGAGGCTGATTGCATTTCACATTACACTAATACCCTTGGGAAAGGTATGAATCCAATTATTCTACCTCCAGATATGGGTAAATAGTAGGGCAGACTGGTTCGTCAGCCTTGGTGAGGCAACTAGTCTAGGAGGAGGACTACTCTGAATTCAAACCTGTTAAACTCCGCTTAAAAATTGACCTTGTGTCATATCCTGCTCGAGCGGAGGGATTGGTAAATATGGTTATCAAAACTAATTGCGGGGTAACATACGACTTGATAAGTTGACTAAAAGACTAAATGCCATAAAATTTGAGATACCCGTATACTCTGTATTTGTTGAGGCATGCTAAGGCCAGTGGTTATTGTCGTAGCAAAGGAAATTTGCGTTCCGTGTTCAATTCCAGGGCATGACTATTTGTGCATTTTTTCACGTTCATATCGTTAGAAAACTTATGAATTCGTCAATTTCCCCATTATCCAGCTCTGCGTAAATAATATTTACCTTGTTTCACATCCTATCTGTGGCGAAGGAGTTGCATAAATATATCTATCTACTTTTAAAACTGTAAGACTGTTGGGTATCACCTACCTTCCCGACATAATGAGCTGTTCCATCTGCCATATAGCTGGAGATCAGTCAAGATCAGTCTGAGACCAGTCTACGATCAGTCTACGTTTATGAGTCTGAAGAGCGTTTCCTATTGTTGAAGTATACACTTACTCTATCACTAATCCTATGTTCCTACTACTAACAGTCTTTCTCTTGTAAATACGCTTTCCTGGAATATATAACTATTTCCTCACCTATCGTGGTTTGTCTTATTATTACTAAAACTTGTGTTCACTAACCAGAACACAACAAAGACAAAATGAGTAAACACACTGTAGTTAAAATTATCAAAAACGTCCTCAGTGATCGAAGTCATAGCGAGAGCAGTTAATACTTAATGCCTACATAGACCGAAGAAGTGGACTTCACTTCTGAGAACCACCGTTACATATTTACCCAACCCCTCCGCTCAGGCAGGATATGTCACAAGGTCAATCAGCGGAGTTTAACAGGTTTAAATGCAGAGTTTTCCTTCTCCTAGACTAGTTACCTCACCAAGGCTGAAGAACATAGTCTGCCCTACTATTTGCCCATAGCTGGAGGGAGAATACTGGGATTCATAGCTTTCCCAAGGGTATTAGCTCTATATGAAATGCAATCAGTCTCGTCCAGGATTTGAACACGTGTCGTCGTGTCGAATTCTACTATGATAACCATTACACAACGGGCACATCTTTTCTGAGAACCACCGTTAAAGAAACTTGGTTTGTTCAATATGGTATATTTTGATCCCGCAAAGGTCGATCGAGAGAAGCTGCAGTAAATACTGCGAGAAAATCCCCACACCCCAAATACGAGACAAGCCGGTTTCTCTTCAAGAAAAAGACCCGCTTCAACACGAAAACCCCATGAGTCTCCGCCCAATCAGCTAAGAGACACCACCTCGGTAAATGAACAAGCCAAACAAACAACAAAAGGTCTTGTTTATGATTCGAAATGTTTGGGGGGGGTTGTATTTATTTTCCTTCAAACACAAAGTTTATCAGTTTTTCAGCATGTAGTGGCGAACACTCTTGCTAGAGTTAAACTGCTAGAGCAAGCAAAAAGTAATCATAATATGAAATGTCGCAACAATCTTCTGACATCTCTATAAACTAAGCTAAACATAGTCAATTCCTACTCCCTAAAATATCCGATGTTTGTTTGTTACCATTGCAAAGAACACACTTTTTCAAAATGAAAATACATACAAGTAAAACAGCGAAAGGAAGATACTTTATTTGTTATATTTCTTCTTTAAGAAATAAAAAAAAATGTTCATTAAGACTTAGTAGAATTGTTACTTAAAAAGTTTGGGTTTTATTTACAGTAATATGACAGAGAGCTAAATGATGTAATGGTGCGAACGTCTCCAAGAAAATTGTCGAAAACGAAGTGACAACGAAGATATGAAAAGATAAGAACGAGTTGAAATTGTTCAAGGAAAAGTTAGACACGTGTTTACAGAAATCTACGACACATGACATTGCTTATTTTACAACTTTCTCCTGGATCAATTCCAAAATCAGGAAAACGTGAAGAAGAATTTTAAAGTTGGTTACATAGTGGACCAACCCGAATGGAGGAGGGAGTGTTTTCACTTGTCCCGAAAATAAGATTGTTATTGTCGCTTTTTTGGTAACCAACAGACTGTTTATTTCTTTGTAGAATCACAAAGAAGGCACAAGGTCTTAAGTTTTTTGGGGGGGAAGGGAAGGAAGCGGTCTTGCTTTTACTATGTTTTCTAAGGGAACCTAGCTAGGTACATTCGCCGACACATTCAACAGTATAAAATATAACCATCCATCGCCATACGCGTAGCAACCACTAAAATACCACATTTGCTCTATGAAAAAGACCTACTTAAAACCCCGAAAGTGATGTATGATTTTATTTACAATTTATGATTTATTTACAATGAATGTATATGATGGGGATGGGAGAAAAAAACAAAATATATAAAACGAAAGCCAAGGAAAAAATTCCCCGTTTGGTTGCCCTCCCATTCCCCCGTCTACAAAAATGGAGGCTGACTGTTTACCGGCGTCCGAAAACACCGAAAACAAGCCGGACCTCTGGTAACCAACAGGCTGCCTCTTTTAGAATTCCCAATACTCGTGTGCAACCGTCATTAAACCAACCGCCAGATTTCTCGGGATTGACTTTTTGTTGTCGGTCTCAAAGCTGGGCACCAGGTTCACTGGTGATCGATATGTAGCTAATACCCTATTTTGTATAACCCTTTACTCGACCATTCTGTCTATATGATCCTTGCTCTCCGATCAACGTTGCATGTATACGTTATATGACCCTTATTCTGACGATCAGTCTCCTCCCATCTCCTCACCTCACTTCATTTTGACCTTTACTTCACTCTGTATTCTCTCCGGTCGCCTCGTGTTCCTTTCACGCCGGTCGTTCTGGCATGCCTTTTGTGTCACTATCTCTGATCTTATTCGTTGATTAGGAAAGGCAACGTGACTACAGCTTCATATTCAAAATTTACTTTCATTTATTGGTGATATTTAATCAGTTCTTACTCGACCTAAATGGCCAATGAAGCACACGCATGATGCAGTTTTCAACCGCTCACTATAAATGTCTCTCAAAAACAGACTAATTTTTATTAACTTTAGAACTTTTTTGGTCACCAGCCAGAAACCATCGAATCGGGGCCATGGTCTCAGATTGTCCTCGAGTTCAACAGTTGTCCATCAGACTGGTTAAAAGTAATATATCTTGCCATTCAGGATTTACCTTAAATACTACAGTCCACGTAAAACTAGACCCCACTGGTCTGATATGTACCAGTTACAAAGAAGAACATCAGAGAGAGATGTTCATATTTGGCGAGATGGAGAGAACACAGAAAAAAAGATTAAGGATTGTAGTCAGCTTTATTTCTACTCTTATTTCTAGACAACCGATTTGAAAATCCGTGCACTCGTGCTGCCCTCAGAAAGTAACAGATAAAAACTATATACAATTGTGAAAAATACTTCGTATTCACTTGTGGATCACTTTTATCCATCATCAGCTAAATAAGTAACCCTAAAACCTATACATGTGTCGTATCTGCCTGTATCAATATATTGTCAATTGATCCATATACGATTTATATTGAGTATAATGTTTGAGTCATAATGTTAGATACGGAAATTTTAATCCATGATTATACCTGCATCTTTAAATAATTTCAAGATTGATATGAATTAATAGATTTTTTTTCTATTTGATTTATTTTCAAATCTCTACATGGGTTTACGCGTCAATAATCAAATAATCATTTTTCTTAAGTAATGCAAAATATATTCATATACTGTTGGCTTGGTGACTATTAAGAAGAATTAAACCTTATCCTATTGACGATGCTTGCTAATCTGCAATGATACTTAGAGGGCAATTCTTCAGTTATGATTCTAAATTTTTATAAATAAGATGTGATTCGACATAGAATTATTCACTCACTTTTGGCGGCCTTTAAAAAAATAAGAATTAAAAGCAACATCAGAAACTCAAAGAAAATGCGGGAAAGAAAAAGAATATGAAAAGCATAAAGTTGAGGGAAAGAAATATCATTTTTGATTAAGCAGCTCAGGTTGTAAAGAGCAGCAAAAAAAAATGAATAAATAGATAAATAAATAAATAAATAATAATAATAATAATAATAATAATAATAATAATAATGATTATGATGAAGTTAACAATAATACAAATGGTTTCCTGAGGAAAAACAACAAAAAAAACAAAACAAAACAAAATAAAGCTGAGTTTATGACAAAGATTGAGAATGAATGAAGATTTAGAAAAACATTCGCACAAAAGAGAAAAAAACAAAACTGAACAAGTAGATTGAAATTCGTGGAAAACTACTTTCTAAAAAAATGTGGGAACGGAAAAGGGTTTTCATAGATTGGATGAAAGCAGGGACGACGTCGAACTATTTGACGTGAAACAAGAAGGAAAGAGAAGCAAAGAATTAGAATGGATCCGGGTGGTAAAACAAGGCAGGGTGTGCCGAGGTATAAGCCGGGTAGGTATAAATGAAGGCAGACCGATGCCCAAGGTAGAAAAAGAAAAAAAGCACAAGATACCCCCAAAAAAAAAACGTTGGGAAAAAAAAGCCATTGAAGAAAAAGAAGAAAAAAATTGCTGAAGGATTAAGCCCGAGAAAACAATTTCCTTCCTTCCTCGTTCTTTTTTGTTCAATTTTTTTCGTTTGTTTTCTTATTCTTTTTTTTCTTTTCTATTTTTTCCCTTTTTACTTATTCCTTTTCTTCTCAACTAATCGGAAAGCATTTCCGACACAGTTCGATCTCCTTGCACTTGAACGATCGTAATTAATTGTCTCTCGTTCGAAAACTATCGAAGCGTGGGTGTTGCAACAACTGTAATGAGAAAAAACAAATGGGAGAAAATAAGTAAAAAGCTTTTATCTTTCCATTTTTCTTTCTTTTTTTTTTTTTCTTATGCATAATCCGAAAAGAAACAAGAAACTGGCAGGCTAAGGGTTAACGCGCCCTGGCTTTTGTAAACGTATATCCAATTTGCTCCGGTAACATCCGATTTTCTTGACGATTTTATCCTAGTTTATTTTTTGTTGTTGTTTTTATTATTGTTTTATTTCCAAAGAAACAGATCGCGAATACCTGGCCAGTTTTATGCTCAGAAAAACGAAGGCAACTAAATTTGGTTCACTCATTCGAGATTTTTTTAGCAATTTTACTTACAAATAATAAAAAAAATATTTTATACAAAACTATCTATGTTAGAAACAGATCTCTAAATGTTTCACATCTCTAACCTATTCCTCTCTCTCTCTCTCTCTTTCTCCCTCTCTCTATCTATCTATCTATCTATCTAACTGTATCTATTTCTCTCACTCTGTCTCTCTCACTTTATCTCTCTCACTCTATCATTTTTCTCTCTCTCACTCTATTTCTCTTGCCCTCTCTCTCTCTCTCACACTCTATCTATTTCTCTGTCTCTCTCACTCGACCTATTTCTCTGTCTCTCTCACCTTCTCTCTCTCTCTCACTCTTTGCTATTTCTCTCGCTCTCTCTTGTTTGTACTTTGATAATTGAAACTCGTGACACTACAAGTTGCTTTCATTCAACAAAGACGTCAAACCTTTCTTTCAGTACCAGGGACATTTTAGTTTCTGGCTAAGTAACATTCAGGTAAATGCCTTCATTATGTGTTACAACTGCTGATATTTCGTTCCTTTGTTTAATGGCATAACAAATCCCGTGGTTTATTTAATGTATCCTTGCGGAGGTGCGCGTGGTGTAATGGTTATCGTCATTGGAAATGGACACGGCGATACGAGTTCAAATCCTGGACGAGACTGATTGCATTTCACATAGTACTAATACTCTTGGGAAAGGTATGAATCCAATTATTCTCCCTCCAGCTATGGGTAAATAGTAGGGCAGACTGGGTTCTTCAGCCTTGGTGAGGCAACTAGTCTAGGATAGGGAACCCCCTGAATTGAAACCTGTTAAACTCCGCTTAAAAAAATTGACCTTATGTCTTATCCTGCCCGAGCAGAGGGGTTGGGTAAATATGGTATCCTTGAAGAATAATAACTGTGATAATATTCAACCCATAACTTGGATGATATGGTATCCACATCTTTCCAAATAGCTTGACGATCAATGCTTTCAGATCTGGAATTTACAATCACGTTCATATCAGTAGGGTTTGGCTTCTTTATTTAATGGCATATCAACCTTCATGGGTTATTCAGTGCCGATTGTATCCTTGTAGGAGAACGGTAGTGTTACTCTTCAAACCACAGCTGAGGATAAGGGGTTTAAACTTTTCCCAAGGTTATCAATCTGGAAGTTAACATAATAGGGTGACTGGAGTTTGAAACCCGCTTATTAAGATATCACATTCCTGTTCATTAGGGACCAACATTTGCCTTTGGTTAACTAATAAATACAAAGTAAATTTCTAATTTAGCATCGTACTAATAGTGTTAATATAACTCTTCACTCAGGAATGAAATCATTTTGGAGGTTTCAAATAAGAATACGTTAAAATGCATGTATTTACCAACCTCTCAGCATGGGTCGAATGCGACAAAAGGTCATTTTTAAAGATGAGTATAATGGGCTTGAATTCGGAGTTTTTCTTCTCCTTGATTTGTTGTCTTATCAAGGCTAAAGAAACCAGTGTGTCTTACTATCTACCTATAGGGAAAATGATTAGATTGATACTTTTCCCTAGAGTACTTAAGTTATGTGAAATGCAATTGGTCTCGTCTAGGATTTGAACTGGGGTTGCTGAGTCCATTTATAATGACGATAGCCATTACATCACGGGCAACTCAAATACCTTAACATATATCCATATTTACCAACCCCTCCGCTCGGGCAGGATATGACACAAGGTCAATTTTTTAGGCGGAATTTAACAGGTTTAAATGCAGAGTTTTCCTTCTCCTAGACTAGTTGCCTCACTAAGGCTGAAGAACCCAGTCTGTCCTACTATTTACCCATAGCTGGAGGGAGAATAATTGGATTCATACCTTTCCCTATCGTTCATCGCCTCTGCCAGGTCTTCAAGGCTACATCCCGTATCCTCGCATAGATGTTGAATGTATGTTCGTGCTGGTCGTCCTGCTTTTGCCCGGCCATATGTGGGGGTCCATAGGAGTACCCCACTTATGAGCTCGTCCCTGCTTCTCCAGCAGTGTCTTGCATGTCTGGTTCGTCTTAGATAGTTTTCGTGATGGGAGGCAGGTGGCCGTATAGTTGGTGTCTTGTGGGGTGTTGCCGCCAGGACTTGTTCAATATTGCTCGCAGCATTCTTGTGTAATTTCCGTCTAGCTTCTCTCCAGCCGTTTTGTTAGCGTCCATGTAGTGCATCCATACAGAAGTATCGATACGACCGCTGCCTGGAAGAAACTGCGTTTCATTTTATCGGTTAGGTCTGATTTCCATGTGATCGATAGCCTATTGATAACTGTCCATGCCTTCGTTAGCCGCGTTTATATATATATATATATATATATATACAAACACAGACACACACACACACACACACACACACACACACACATATATATATATATATATATATATATTTATATTGGGCGAGGGATATGGTGAACTGAACTCAAAACCTGGACGTGACTGTTTACATTTTAAATAGTGGTAATACACAATATTTCCTCCAGAAATGGGCAAATAGTTAGGAAAAGTGGGCTGTTTAACCTTCTATGGCAACCGGTCTAGGAGAATGAAAACTCTGATAAACACCGCTTAAAAAATTGATCTTGTGTCACATCCAGATCTTGCGGAAGGTGTTGGTATATATATATATATATATATATGAACAGTAAGTGAATAGATTGAGGATAAAGTTTTGAAACGAACCAGAGCTCCTTTTTTACTCACAGTCAAATGATTTAGAGTATTGCTATCAAATACGATTTGATAATTGCTCTCTAATACGATTTAATAATCTAATTCGATTTAATAATCGTCATTTGCCAGCACCCAAATGAAATACCTTCAAGTATATTAAATGATTAAATAGTTCTATTTGACCAATAGATGGGACTCTAATAAGTACTACCACTCCGATTTTGAACAGAACTGGAAGTATCGGTAATAAAGGGGTATTCAACATTCTCCTGAGCTCAAGGACTGGAGCCTCTCCATCAGATAATTTTACTGTCATGCCTTGAACACTCGTTGCAGGAGGTCGTAGCCCTCTTCAGAAGTAAAGTCGGTGTATTCCATAGCTGCAACCGACATCAATAACTTAGTTTCCATTTTAATCGGATCAAAACATATTTTCCGTCATTGCTGCGCAAATCTAGGATATCTTAGAAAAGTTTTTCTTAAAATGTCCCGTTTCCCACTAATTTGCTTACAGATTGTTATGGGGACATATCCTACCATACCCCAAAAATAGACTCGTCCAACCTAAACATATTCTCCGAGCTAGCTCGCTCGGGGAAGAAAACTTCTTGTTCCTTACGAGACGTTTGACAGACAGACTGCAAGCCGAGAACGGCTAGCGCTTCTTTTGTATGACTTCCTTTTTTCTGCTAATACAATAGCGTTCACCTATCACCAATTGTTTGAGTTGTTCTTCCACCGGTCTTATCTGAAGACCACATCACAAAACAATGTATATATTTAATTTAATGATAGCTACATATCTAGATGGATGACCCATGGGCCTGATAGGTTATCTTGGTAACTAAAGCTATGATGATACTAATGATTCTATTAGGATAGAATGTCATGGTTACTTCTTTTCTATCGATAATTTGAAAAAAAAAAGAACAACTGTCAACGCTGACAACGATATCACATAAAAATTATTCCGTTGGAAATGAGCCTGGAAATTGTTTTATCCACGAATTTAAATCACTCAGTTGATGCTGGCTAGAATACGTTCATTGTATCCGTTGAAGAGCGCTCAGACCACCCACAAAAAATGCCCAGAGGTTAATACTAAACGGTATCTGGTGGTGTGGCTCCAGTTCTTGTGTTCTGATGAGTGCAGATCACTTGTTCATTGCCTTTACTTCTAGGTTTATTCTGAACACGGAGTCGATTTACTTTTTAAGCTTTCAATTATGGGTCAAAAAGATCTGTTTAGAAATAATTTGTATTCTCTTGGACCGATTGCATAAAAAAACAACCCTTAAGTAACAACCACATAAAAATATAAATATGACCATATAATGAATGCAATTGTCTAACCATTAGCCATAAAACAGCTTTTGATGGCTTTATAGCCCGTTAAAATCAATCAGTTAACTAACCTATCTAATTTAAATTGTTTTAAAAGCATTGCCCAAATGCGACATCGATTTGTTGCATTTTATTTTTTTATTTATCTTTTTTATTTATTTTTTCACGGCCACTTTTATAAACATACGGAAGGATAATAGAGATATTATATTGGTAGATCACTTCGTACCATAAATGTATTATTTATCTGTCTACTTACTTCCTTCCATAAACGTTTTTAGTGCTTGCCTTGTCGATTTATTGACAGCCATTATACGAAGCAAACTCCTAATGTAAAGCCTCTTATTTCTTTCCATAGAAACTGACGCAAGTACAGAGACTTCAATGGCAACGTGGAATAAAGTAAACTTGGAGCTACAAGCACTAGTTTTCCAAATAGTCACTACTAGTGTCTAAACATATTCCCAAGCAATGGATAAGAGCCTGCATGTCATGCTCATAAAAGGGTCGTATTAAAAAGGCTCTTATTTTATTGCTTCACAACATTAGAATGGGATGTTAATCACGTGGTAGATAAATAAGAACAACTTATATATATATATATATATATATATACGTGTGTGTGTCTGAGTGAGTGTATTTGTGCCTGTGAACATTTGGCCAATATAAGTAGACTTGGCAAATATATATCACGGTGTACAGGTCTTCTAGTGATTTTACAAGGCACATAATTTCCTGGAGAATGTGCCATTTATTGCAGGGAAGTTCTTGTGGTGTAGTGGCTAACGAGACTGCGACATCATAGAAAGAGGTTTCGATATCCTGTTACTTTCCGACTATTACCCTTGAAAAGAGTACGCACCCTATTATCTCCCTAGGTATGGGTTTTATAGTTCTTCCACAACGATAGATCTGTTATAAAGTTACCCACGAAAGTTGAAACGCCAGTAAACAAAGAAACCATACCAAACCACCTCGTACAGCCCAAGAATTGTGTTAATGTCACATATGTAAATGAACTTGGAAACAAAGGTTAATCTTCTAAAACATCTGTAAGCAAATAGCTGACTAACAGCGCTTTCTAAATGGAAAGAACTTACCATCTTCTAGGTAGAAGCAGGAATCACACACACACACACACACACACACACACACACACACACATAGTTTTTGTCAAGCAGCAGTCGTGTCAATACTGCTATATGGATGCACCATATGGACACTAACTAAACATACGGAAAAATGCTCGACGGCTATTACACAAGAATGCTGGGAGCTACATTGGACACATTCTCGTAGTAACACCCCACAAAATAGCAGTATGGCCACCTACCACCCATCACGTAAACAATCTAAGTTAGACTAACCAGACATGCAAGACACCACCGGAGAAGTGAGGACGAACTCAAAAGCGATGTACTCCGGTGGAACCTTTCGCTTGGACGAGCAAAGTTAGAACGACCAACCAGCTAGAACCTATATACAAAAGCTCTGTGCGTATACCGGATGTAGCCTTGAAGACCTTCCGTGAGCGATGAACGATAGATACGGGTGGCAAGAGAAGGTCAGGGAGGTCTGTGCTAGCAGCACCACATGATGATGGTGATGTATGTATATATATTCAATGGAAAGATAAATGTACATCTTCATCTTTCAGAAGAAATCTCTCATATTGAGCCATTAAAAGGAACCTTTGGGGCAATGGTGATCATCGTAGTGAATTGACACAGCTCCCTGAGTTCAATTTCTGGACCTGGCTTTTTCACATTGTGCCAAAAGTCTTTGGAAATGTATAAATAAGACTATTCTTCCACCAGGTTTGAGTAAATTAATATGTCCGACTGAGCTCTTTAGATTTGGTATGGCAACCGATCTAGGAAAAGGAAAAATCGGAATTTAAACCTGATAAACTCCTTATTAAAAATTGACCCTAAGTCCAATCTTGCTCATTCGGAAGGGTTGGTATACATGCATATATATATATATATATATATATATATATATATATATATATATATACTTAATATAATTTCTACATGCCCAAGAGCGAGTCTACCTAAATTTCACCGAACGGCTTTTCAGGATTGCCCGGGAAAAGTGTGTTAGGATAAAATACATTTTATTGTTAAAAAGACCTAGCAAATAGTACAATCGTTTTGTTTTCACACCAGTAATATATATATATACATATATAACTTGATATAGTATAAAGGTTAGCAAACCTGCCGGACAAATCAACTACTACAGAGTAGTTAGTTTTTGGTGATGTTCGCAGTGTGGCACAACAGCGTCTGGCGTGAGAACAGAGGTATATCAATTTGTTACTTCAAGCGTAAGTAATTGCACCGATATTAATTCATTAACTCTCAGAGTCGGTAATGTGGATAGCAATCTCTTGACAACACTGCTATAAAAAAGAGAGTTCTGTCCGCAGTACGTAGATTTTAGTTCAATGCAGTCGAATGTGCATATCATTTTGTGTGGAAAGCTATTAGAGGCATTACTTTTCGAGTCAGTCACATATAATGATCATCTTTAAATCATAGTGATGGTCATCTCCTAAGTAATAAACAGTAAGTCAAATTATTTGCTAAACGTTGCAGACTCCAGCACAAAGACTTCAGGTTGCTGTATATTATATATTTTTTCTAAGTAGTTATCCATTTAAAAACTACATAGATTGATCACATCTCATTCATAAGTAAAATATATAATGTCATTTTTACTTGCTTTATTGGTTGATTAGTTTAAACGGCATGTCAAATTGCCTACGATTAGGGAACCGAGTTCCTATTTACATTTTTTTGTATTTGTTTATTTTTGTATAGTTTTGTGTAGGTTTTTGTTTTGTGCTGTTTATTCTTCATCATGGCTATCCATAAATCTTTTATATTATATATGAGCTTGATATTTCTTTCATCAGATCAAAATATCTATCATCATATGAGTGTAAATTATTTTTATCAATAGTTACTTGAGGCTATAATTCTTCCCTTCGGTTCATTGATATTGTGGCTAGAGTGTTCTACAAAGGTCCGAAAAACCTGAGTTCAATCCCAGGTCGAGTCATACCAAAGACTAAAAAAAATGGTACATACTTCCTGTTTGCTTAACACTCAGCATTATGAGGTACGGATCAAGAAGTGGGGCGATCCAGGAAAAGGAGAGGCGCTTTCCTCTGCAGGTCGGTGTTGTAGCTATTAAATAGGGAGCCTTCGGGTCTCCCCCGACTACTGTCAGCTAATTTACTTACTTGAAACCATATAAGTAAATGTAAATAAATAATTGTTATTAAATAACAATATTTACTTGATTCCATAATTATTAATATATCATTAGAACTTTTAAAAACAACTCTCAGAAATTTGTTTATATTAAAAAGAAATACTCAATATATAAGTGCGCAAAACTCTTGAGAAACAATTGGAGAAGAAAAATGTAGATACAAATGTAAAATAGATTTGATTCCTTCATTTTTAATTACCCGAAATGTGTTGATAGAAAGTTATATGCAATGAATCAATTTAAAAGATGCTATTCATATACCTTGAACGCTTTTTAAAAGTTTTGTTAAAAAGACAGAAACGATCATGAAGAGTAAATTACTCACTATCTTATAAAAGATAGACACGTGTTGAAATCTTTCAAAATTTCTTTGACACGTTGTGTTCCATACCCATATACGGATATGTGAAATGGAACTATAATGATCATATATATATATATATATATATATATATAGAACATAGGAATCTCGAAAGACGAAAAACACTTACGACTTCTCAGTTCAGGTACGAAACTTTTTATTACCTTTGAGTTTAAAGGTTTTTCGACATAAGGAGAGAGAGGCACAATCTTTCTATTCTGGCTTTTTTATCTGCACCCCCGCCCCATCTCGTGCGACACCTGCCCAAAGCCTCTGCGAGCAAGCAAAAGTCAATCCTTCTCACCCTATTCACTTTCTTCAAATTCCCCAAATCCGCACGCTTCCGCTGCGTGACGTCATTCGAACTAGCTTGCCCCGTTTCCCATCTCGGGCTATTGTGACATTTCTGAATGATATGTCCGCTCCGCCCGCGCACGCGCGTGAACACCTGCGTTAATGCACTGAGCCGAAAGGTTCTCAGCCTAACTAAACCCAACGGCATAAGCCATTATATTACAATTGGTAGGCCGCCTAAGATAAAGGGTCTTCATAGTTTGCCGAGGTAGTTTGATTAAGAGAAATGCAATTCTGTAAAAAAAAAAAATTACAGCTTTTTCTATTTCTATTTTTAGTCCTTTTTTTAAACAAATTCCATGCTCATTTACTTTACAAAAGCCATTTTATTTTACTTGATCGACTGACTAATGTGGAAAGGAATACATTTATCAAATGTTTAAAATCGTCAGTTTTATATATCACCTATTGACATTGTGCTATGTATCATTTGTTTACGAAGCATGGGATGTAAAACAAAGATAACTCCGAAACGTAGAATAAAGGAAAAAAAAAGAACGTTTGGTGAAAACACCTTGTGGAGAAGGTTGTCCATGAATAAAATGAAAGATTTCATAAGAAAAAAGTTATATCCAAAAAGAAAAGAAAGAGAACTAAACACGAAAAGTGAAGAAGAAGAAGAAGAAGAAGAAGAAGAAGAAGAAGAAGAAGAAGATTTTTTAAAAGGAAGAAAAGAATAGTTGAAAAAACGTTAACCATGATGAAATGAGACTGAAGAAAAAGGAGTGAAAGAGAGAGAATGACGTCGAAAAAGTAAAGAAAGTGAAGGAGAGGAAAAAGGAAAATGAACATCTGAAAAGAAAGAGGATAAAATGAATTATATATATATATACTGAGAGAGAGAGAGAGAGAGAGAGAGAGAGAGAGAGAGAGAGTTAGAAAGATAGAGACGGAAAGTGGATCAAGGATTTGAAAAGAAATATGTGAAAGAAAGAAGCGAAACAGTTTGGAAAGATGGTTAAAAGAAAAGAAAGACAGAGAAACGGGAAACACAGATTGGTAGAAAAAAGAATGAAGAAGACTAATATATATGTGAGTTGTTTAAGAGATTCTAAGTCTCCCCCACAAAGGACAACCACGTCAGAATATTTTCGTTGTGGAAACACATAACCACTTTTTAGAAAACAAGAAAAATTGATTCAGATTTCGATCTTAATTTCTTTGCAGGGGAGACCTATTCAAAGACGGTCGATGTACGACAAATATAAAATCTACATGAGTCTTACAACTTTTTGAACCACCCTCGTATATTACTGTAACTGAATATATGTCGAAAAGGTCGTAATGAACTGTTCACATGAAAAAATGGGCGCCGATTATTTCTCATGAAGGTTCTTGTATCAGATTGTTACTGTAGAAAGAACAACAAGATTTCTGGTAACATTAACCGTAATACTCTTCTTTCACTCTACCCTACACATATCGAACTGACTATGAATAATGAGTTTTTGCATGAGTCAAGTGTCGTGATTTATGCACTCTGGCCCACATCCTTCGACATGTTGAAGGAGAAGACATCTCGGTATCAGTGAAAGTAATTTCAGCTATCAAGAAGTAAAAAAAGAAAAGACGAGCATTCCCTCCACTCCCACCAAAAAAAAAAAAGGAAATATGTAGATTGACAGGGATTATAAAGAAAGGGAAAAAAAAGAAAGAAAAGAAAACAAACAAAAAAAAGGAAAGAAATTGAAAAATACGAAGAAGGAAAGAAACGAAAAAAATTTTTTAGTATAGTTAGAAAAAGCAAAAACTGCAAAAAATGAACAAATAAATAAATAAATAAGATAAAGTAAGAGAAACGCTATGCTTGATTGATTTATTGATTTGAGCGGCCATTCGTCAGGAGTTATTCTATTCCTAGAGGTTAGGGAATCATGTGTTATATGGTTTTAATTCTACTGCTCTTCGTCATATTTATATGGATCTTAATTGACAATCTTTCTGACTATATGTAATATGTTAATGAATATGGTTATGGATATGACCCTTAAACACCGATCAGACAGCTCCTATATCCTCTCATTACTATAGTTATTTCTTCACCTAATGGGGGTGACCTCGTGGTGCAATGGTTAAAGCGATGGATTGCGGAATCGTAGTATGTGAGTTTGAACTCCAGTCGCGCTATTACATTCACTTTCGGACAAGTGCCAATGGGAAAAAGTATGAACAGCCTTATCCTTCCTGCTATGGGTTAAATAGTAACGGAGCTGTTCTTCTTGAAGTTTGGATTTGGCATTAAATAACCTATATAAGTTGATATGCCATTAATCGAAGAAACTTGAAGAAACTCTTCACTTCATTTGGTCTCTCTTCTGGTCGATCGTCTTGTCACCTAGATGGCTCTGATGTCTTCTTCGTTTTGCCATTCTTGATTTTGTTACTTGATAACGAATGATACCACTATCTCTATTTCAAGCGTACTTATAGGCTTTATTTATAGATGATTTTTTCTTCCTTAACCGCTCAGCCTAAACAGAGACACAGCGAGAGAATGTTAAAGCATTCGACCTCTCTTGTTGAGTGTTTCTCACTTACTGACTAGCACTCTAACATTTGAACCATTTTGTCACTTGTGTGAAACCATCCAATCAGAGCTGTGGTCTTAGATTGACTCCAGGTTCAAAAGCTCTCCATCATACTGCTGTATTTTTCCACTAGCTTAACCGGTAATAACATAATTTAAAGGCTTCACTACGTATCAAACATAGACCTCACTGATCTCTTATATCACATGTTCATAATATGTTTATACGTATATTTTTGAGGATTTATTTCCTCAGTGTTTTTACACATAGTAATATATGATCAAGTAAGCCTATCTAATACAAATAATTTGCCCAGTTTTATTGTCACATTTAGCGAACCGCTAGACAAAAAACTAAGGACTCGTAGATATAAAAAAATATAATTCATATTTTGATTCTTCGACGTCGACGATTGTGTGTAGTAGATATACAGTCAGAGCGAGTTCGCACTTATATTTTTTCTGTGGCGGGGACCTTTTTTGTGAAGTAGTACAACGTCCGGAGGACACACAGACGTCTGCTTGAGTGACCAGCGGGTCTCTCTCCTTCGCTTGAGCGAACCGCGGATCTCTCCTCTTCGTTGGGCGACCAGCAGATCTCTACGATCAGTCCAAAATTACAGACCTTATATTGTCTTTTCAAGTCCAATGTAGGAATATGAACCAACCTTTTCGACCACATATTTTCTGTTTATGTTTGGTTATCAGAACTTACACACTTCCGTTTCTTTTCCAGTAATTTGTTGATATTATCTACGAACGGAAATATCTGTCACTCTATCCATTGGCAATAAATTATATTCTCGCCATCATATTTTATATTTCTCTTTCCTGTGAAAACCATTTTGTTGATATCATATTTCGACCGCATTGAATCTACTAAGTTCATACACGGCACTCTGTCACTAGCTAACCTTGTTTATTAAATTATGACTTTAAGAATTCCTATCAAATAATAATTTATGCACGGTTATACGGGTTCAAGAAATCAATTATGATAATCCTTAGTAAATTATTATAGTTTCGAGTACCTATCTTAATACCAATAGTTTACAAATATATGGTACAAAGAGTTTCAGCGAAATAATTTCCAAGCATATATTTTTGATTCATTGATGAAACCATAACAGAGACTGATACTTCTGGCCTGAGTGGACATAGAAATGAACGGGGTACACTACACTCCGCAAAGACTTTACTCTGAGCTTCATCCCCAGATGTAATTTAATGTCATACAGGGTACACCACTTTTTTGGGGGGGGCATGAGGGGGAAGTCTTACAGCCAGCATATACTCAGAATCACTGACAGGATTGGAAAGGGAAAACACGCAGCCATTTCCGTTGCCTTCAATAAACAAATAAACAATTTGATATGAGATGACAAAATTGGTTGCCATATTTAGTGAATCCTGAGAAGAATTTTTACCATTTGATTTTACATAGAAACCGAAGAGAGGGAAGTCCCTGAAGTGAAATGCCTTATATGGTGGACTGTGATATCGTAGTGAGTGAGTTCATTTTCGGACGAATACCCATGGAAAATGGTAGGAATTCCGTTTTCTTCGAAGATATGAGTTAAATAGTAAACTGTTCTCCTTCTGCGAGAATTGCTTAGGCATTACATAATCCAAGAAGGTTAATATGCTATTAAACACTAAACAAAAACCGAAAAGAAAACGAAATATATTTTTCTGCATGGTGTGGCTAAATCCTACGAAATTTATATAAGCAAACATTAAAAAAGGGATTATATTATTTGACTCTCAACATATTTATTAATAATCAAATCAACACTGCTAATTAAGAAAGTAAATAAGTTGTTTTTTTTAATACTGAATGTATCAGACAAAGAATAAAATGAAAAATACAAGGTCATTCGAAACAGAAAAAAAGCGAAAGAGGAAAAAAGACGAAGAAAATAAGCAAAGGAAAAAGAAAAGAAAAGAAAAAAAATGAATGAATAAAAGAACATTAGATGAACAAAGAGTAGGTCAATTCGACAAAGAAAAAAAAAGCAAAGCAATACCAAAAAGAAATAAAATAGCGAAGGACAAGATAAAACACAAACAGGCGAAAAAAGAAGAGGAAAATAACACAAAGAAAACAAGTAAAAATATTATATTGATTAGAGCAAGAATGTGAATTAAACCTGGACAAACTCCTTAGATGAATAAAAGAAAGAAAATCCTGCAGGCCGCCCATACTAAACAATGATTATAACGATGATGATGATATTATAGGCGGTGAAGGCGTTAGGAGTGGTGGTGATGAAGCTTTCGATTTAATTGAATAACGGATTCGAAACTCCTGGAACAATGCGGGAAATTTTAGCGCGCCATCATTTCAAATGGATGAGGCGAGCAATTTTATCCGGATAATCGCTTTCATTTTTGTTTTCACTTTCACTTTCACTTTCCTGCCCTTTTTTGTGTACATTACAGTTAAGTGCACCGTTGGACTTTCATAAGTGGAAAGCAACAGAAGAAACATTTTATCTTTTGAATGTGTGTTTGGGGAGAATTGGGAGAGATACTGTATAACATACCAGGAAGACACACACACACATACACACAATAAACACGCTCACACTGATTATATATATATATATATATATAGAGAGAGAGAGAGAGAGAAAGAGAGAGAAGAGAAGAGAGAGATTATGGCATATATGAAAGTGATATTTCCTAAGGCTTTCTTTGGAACAGTGCACTACTTCCTCTGCTTCAACCACTACTAGTACTATTACTACGAATAATAAGTCAATAAAAAAGAGAACCTGACGAACAGTAGACTTTGCCGTCCCGGCAGACGACATAGTGAAAATCAAAGTAAACGAGAAGAGAAATAAGTTTTCAAAATTTTCCAGAGAACTAAACATAAACTATGGAACATGAAGGTTACGATGATACCAATTGTAATAGATAAATATCCCCGAGAACATGGTAAAAGGACTGGGAGACTTTGAAATCAGAGGACAAGTTCAGATCATCCAGACTACAGCATATTCAAGATTGGCCAGAATATTGAGAGCAGTCCTCGAGACTTGAGGAGACTTGCTGTCACTCAAACTTCTATGAAAGACCATCAGCTTACGGTTGTAGTACCCTTTCTGAAGTGGACCAGAGATCAACTTAAACAAATAACTAAAAATCTAATGACCATGCACAAGGCATTACATCCCAGAGACGACGTTGACGGACTATATGTATCTAGAAAAGAGGGGGGTAGAGGGTTTGCCATCATCGAAGACAGCGTTGACATATCGATACAACGACTTAAAGACTACATAGAAAAATACGAACGAAGACTGATAACAGCCATCAGAAACAATACTAACAAAACGATAGATAACAGAATGACAATAACTAGAAAACAAAAATGGGTAGGAAAACAACTTTATAGGCGTTTAAAACGACTAATAAACAATATCTCATACAACAAAACCTGGACATGGTTAAGTAAAGGAGACTTTAAGAGAGAAACAGAATTGCTCCTAATGGCAATACAAAACAGGGCCATAGGAACCAATCATATCAAGGCGAGGATAGATAAGATGCAACAAAATAGCAAATGTAGACTATGCGGTGACAGAGATGAAATCATCAATCACAGAATAAGCAAATGCAGCAAATTGGCTCAGAAGGAGTACAAGGCTAGACATGACTGGGTGGGGAAGGTGATCCACTGGGAAATGTTAAAGAAATTTAAATATGACCATACCAACCAATGGTATATGCACAACCCAGCACCTGGTCTTATAAAGGACTCACATAAACTCCCATGGGACTTTGACATAGAAACGGTTCACCTCATCTGTGCCAGAAGACCAGACCTTATTATAATCAACAAAAACAAATAAAATTTGCAAAATTGTCGACTTTTATGTCCCGGCTGACCACAGAATAAAACTGATAGATTGTGAAAAGAAGGATAAGAACTTCAACCTTTCTAGGGAATTGAAAAATCTATGGAGCATGAAGTTGACAATTATACCAATTGTAATTGGTGCTTTTGACACGGTAATTAAGAATTATTAAAGGGCCTGGAGTATTTGATAGTTAGCGAACGAGTGGAGACCATCCAAACGACTGCATTATTGGGAACGGCTTTAATTTCGAGAAAAGTCCTGGAGACTTGAGGAGACTTGCTGTCACTCAAACTCCAGTGAAAGACCATCAGCTGAAATTGATGTGAAAAACTCTAATGAGTAAATAATAATAATATACACGAGGAACTAAAGAATACTGGCAGATTGAAACCATGCAGAACTCATCACATCTAACATGGGTTAGAGGACGTTGAAGATTCTTGGATAACTAAAGGTCATCGTTGTCACTAATCCTCCAATTGAAAAACCATCAATTATAGCTACTGTGAAAAACTTGCAATGATTAAAACAACCTATTCAATATGAACGATTTAAAGTCATATGTAAAAATGATTCAGTTTGAACAAATATGCCAACATTTAGGAAAGAGTCACTGGTAAAGTCTAAAACCATCACTATAGCTAATAATATATTAGAGTTAGGATACAAGATTTTAAAATATTTACGAAATAATGAAGGAAATGTTATCATCATCTTGTCATGCCATCAGCACGAATATTCCTGACCCTATGTCGCTACCCCTCCCTATCGTTCATCGCTTCCGGCAGGTCCTCAGGGCTACACCCTGTATACTCACAGAGCTGCTGTATGTGGGTGCAAGCTGGTTGCCCAAACTTTCCTCGGCCATGTGAAGGGGTCCATAGGAGTGCACCACTTGTGAGCTCGTCCCTACTTCTCTAGCAGTGCCCTGGATGTTTGGCTCGTCTAACTTTGATAGTTTTCATGATGGGTATTGGTGGTCGTATAGCTGTTGCTTTGTGGGGTGTTGCCTCCAAGAAAATAATGTTTAATGAACGCAAGTAGTAATAATAAAAAGACAAACCACGAGATACGAGGAAAAAGAATTATATTTACAGGAACAAATATTTACTAGACAGAGGCTGTTAGTAATAAGAACATAGTATTAGTGATAGAGTAAGGATATACTTTAACAATAGGAAACGGCTTTTCAGACTCGTAGATGTAGACTGATCGTAGACTGGAGTATTTGTTGCACGCTCCTCCTAACGGGCAAACGAAGCACACGGCCTTTTTTTAGGTGGGTCCGGGCACAGGGCCGTAGCCCACACGCGACAGGCATTTCCTAAAAATGCCTAGGGCCCCGTTGGCATTCCCTTTATTCGGGGTGCCTCAGACGCCGGGCGATAAACCCAACCTCCCAGAAGGGAGTAAAAGCCTGGTGGGAAGGCCCCCCGAGGCCGAAGGAAATTTCCAGGTGCCGAGACACACTCAGCAGGATCAGTGCCAGACTGATCTGGACTGGGGTATTTGTTGCACGCCCCACCTTACGGGCAAGTGTGGCACAAGGCCTTTTTTGGTGGGTCCAGACGCAGGGCCGTAGCCCACACGCACCCGGCATTTCCCCAAAATGCCTACAGTTCCGTCGGCATTCCCCTTATTAGGGGCGCCTCAGAGGCCGGGCGATTAACCCAACCTCCCCGAAGTGAGTAATAGCCTGGGGGAAAGGGCCCCTGAGGCCGAAGGAAATCCCCAGGCACCGAGACACACTCGGCCAGATCTGCGCCCCGACAACACGGCCGGCCAAAGTGCAACCCAGCACCTGGAGAGGTCCAGTCCGAAATCAATCTGTCGCCCAAAATGATTTGGACTTGGGCCCTTGGTATTAGAGCTACTGCCATATATGGTAGATGGCCTAGCTCATTATGCTGAAAAAAGTAGGTGATACCCAACTGAAATAGACATAAAAGATCGAGCAAAAGAGTGAGCAAAAATATAAAGAAAAAGAAATAATAGAAGGACCGAATCAACAAAAGATATCTGGGGACAAAACCCTTCCATGGATGATATATGCAATAAATTAGAAATACCCATATTGATATAGTAATGACTAAGTGATGGCTGAAAAGTGCTGGACTGAAGGTCAAGACAGTCATTAATAACAACTGCTCAGTACCAGAGTTTATCTACTACAAATAAACAGGCAAACCTTATTAGATACGAAGTAAACCCAGTATGTATGTTATGTAAACAAGAATGTAAATTCGTACACGATTTAGTGCTCAGTTGCCCAATCCTAACAGTGGAAAAATATTAAGAAAGGCATGATGAAATTAAACATTATATTCCCTGGGAAATATGCAATTATCACGGGATACTGAAATCTGATGGTTTGGTTTCTTTGCTTAATGGCATATCAACCTTCATTGGTTATTTAATATCAAAGCCATTCTCCTAGAAGAACAGTAGTCGTACTATTTAACCCATAGTTGGGAGGATAATGCTGTTCATACCTTTCCCAAGGGTATTAGCCCGAAAGTGAACGTAATAGCGCGACTTGAGTACGAACTCGCTTACAACGATTCCGCAGTCCATCGCTTTTAACCATTACACTACGAGGACACGCCCACTGAAATCTGAAAAATGTTATAAACACCAACCATAAACAGTAACCAAAGCCGTAAGAACTAGTATTATCTGGGAATTTGCAATCAAAACTGATACAAAATAAAAATCAATATTAAAGTAAAATGCTTTCAAAATGATATGTCAGAGTGAACAGGAAATTAAAAAAAAAGAATGTAGCAAAATAAGTTAAAAAAAAAAAAAAAACAACATGAAATAGAAAGTAAAAATACAAAGCCTTAAAATTATCACCATAGCAGTCATAGTGAAAGAATTGGGTTTGATCAGAAAAGAAAAAAATATTAACACATTTGTACGTTGCCTGGTGGTCACAGGCTAAATGAAATGCAAGAAATGCATTTTGTAGAAAAGCTTATCTCCTCACAAGAGTATTATCAGTGTGTTTGGAAAAGGACCGCCTTAAAGTATTGATGCATCATAGGTTACATATAATCACTACTTTTTCCCTTGGGGGGTCCTCGTGGTGTAATGGTTAAACGTTCGTACCCCAGTCGCGCTATTACGTTCACTTCCGCTATTACGTTCCTCCCAGCTATGGGTTATATAGTACCACTTCTGTTCTTCTCGAAGAATAGCTTCGGCATTAAATAACCTACAAAGGTTGATATGCAATTAAACGAAGAAACCAAACCAAACTACCTTTCCTCGAACTAGGCTTTGTGTAAAAAACCGATGAAATGTTGTAAGAAACCGGAAGTTGTAAATAATCTCCAAATAATATAAAATAAAAACAAGTGTAGTGTTCTATGTGTACACCTGTGTGTCATTATACGTAATATTTGAAAAAGAAAAGAAGAAAGAACAGAAGGTGCGATGTCTATCGCTTTTATTGTAATCTTTAAACAAGGAAAAAATTACAGTGAAAAAGAAAGAAAGCACGAAAGAACAGGTCATGTGATGTGTAGCTTGCTGCATCGAAAGATAAAGGAAAAGAAAGCAGACAAGCGGTCAAGTCAACAGTCGTAACAGCGGGCTGATTTGAACGAAAGGTGAGATCTCTGTCGTTTTTGTTGTAAACTCTAAAGAAAGGAAAATTAAAGTATAAAATAAAGAGTGAAATAAAAAAAAGAAAGGAAAAAAGAACGGGAGATGAGATCTCTGATATTTTTGATAAATTTCTAAAGAAAGAAAAATAAAGTGTGAAGGAAAGAAAGAAAGAAAAAAAAGAAAGAACGATTAATGTGATTTGTGGCTTGTCACATCGAAAGAGAAATGAAAAAGAAAAGTAAACAAGTTGTCAGGAAAGTTGGTTGACATCTCAACAGAACGGTTTCTTCTCTTTTTGAGTTCGTCTGCTTGGCTATGTATCTTTTGAATCTCCATTGATAGCAATAAGGAACAGAGTTAGAGAGAGAAAGAGAACTAGAAAGAAAGAGAGTCTTCACTTTTTAAGATTATATAAAATTCAACCGTCATTATTGACGCGTGTATTCTACAACTAATAATAATTGCTTCTGATATGCGCAGGTAAGTCATGAGGAATACAACCAACAAGTTTTACCCGGATAGTTGAAACAAAGAAAAATTAACCGAAACATGACAGGACCCAGCACCATTGCTCCAATATTTACACAAAAAGACAGAAACAATGAGGCATCAAGTAAAACATAGACGAAAAGATGAGGATATAACTTTTCATTAAAAACGGAGACTGGAAAAAAGTTAAGGAAGATACCGAAATGTTTAAGGGGGTTTTAATGGTTAAAGCGATGGACTGCAGAATCGTAGTAAGCAAGTTCGTACCCCAGTCGTGCTATTGCGTTCACTTTCGGGCAAATACCCTTGGGAAAGGTATGAACTCCCTTATCCTCCCAACTATGGGTTAAATAGTACGACTACTGTTCTTCCAAGAGAATGGATTTGGCATTAGATAATTTGCAAAGGTTGATATGCCATTAAAATAAAGAAACCGAAACCGAAGTGTTTAAATAAATCAAAAAAATTAGCATCTGACAATTTCATCGAACTAAACGATCTAATCTATAGAGGAACAATAGAACTTTGCAACAAAATTGGTATCACCCTGATGAACTCAAACATACATTCAAAACTCTTGATGGAGAAATGAAGCTTGAAGGACAAATAAAATAATTCCGAGAACAAGTACAAATACTAAGCAAGGAAAATACACAAGGATATAACAAAATAAAGAAAAAAAACATTATATATCTACTCAAACAAGAACAACCTCCATGTTGTGTGAGATGTCACGCTCCATATTCAGTAAAACACCGATTGAAAGATTGCATTGGCCGTACACCAAAAATACATTATGTCTACACAGTAAACAATATGAAATAAGTATTTGAACATATCGAAGTAGACAAAATACTAGCATTTTTAAAAGCAGTTGGTATACATAAAAGAATTCAATCTTTCAACACTTCATTTATGAACATGATGCAAACACTACATAACCATATCAACAGAAATTGGCATTGAATAACCCGAAATAGGTTTGATATGCCATATAACAAAACAAAGCAATCAATAAATCTAAACTGTGTGATTAAGCTAAGCTGTATTGTTTGAAAGTAACTGTTTTTACATTTAAATGTGTGTAAACAAAAACTGTTCTTATGCTGAAGCGAATTGTTTGAAATGGAATTGTTTTTGACATTTAAACTGTGTATTTATGCCCAACTAAATTGTTTGAGGTGGAGCTATTTTTACTTTAACTGTGTGAAAACCAAAAATATACTTATACTAAACTGAATTGTTTGAAATTTTTATCAAAATAACTTAATTTGGCTTTAAATGACCCGAAAAGTGTTGGTAGGCCGTAAAACAAAAAAAAAAAAAAGAAAAAAAAGAAAAGAAACGTCAACCACAAACAAGACTGATAATACATCAGGAAGAATTAAACAAAACAATACAAACTAAAGAAGGAATGCAAAAAGATAACGGAATATAATCAAGCAATAGAAACAAAATAGGACTTCAAAAATAACTTAAACTTACATATGGCATATAAGACGCAGGGGAATTTAAAAACATATTTTTACCAAAAAATATGTGCGCCTTCTATGCCGTCAAATACGGTACCCAAAATATGATTGATTTTGAACCACGTGCAAGAAAGAGAGAGAGAGAGAGAGAGAGAGAGAGAGAGCGTCTTGCTTAAACTTCAAAGGATGGTCGCTGCGTTGTCTGAACACTTGGTACTTTATTTATCTCTGTGTGGGGGCCGACGGATGATTTAGTTTATTAAAATGAAGAGGCTCCCTCCATTCACTTGCGAAATGTTACATTTTTATTTTACAAACCGGCTCATTGGCCTAGTGGGCAGTGTGTTCACCAATGGTCCGGGAGACCGGGGTTCAATCCCAGGTCGAGTCATACCTAAGACTTTAAAATATGCTACTTGATACCTCTTTGCCTAACACTCAGCATCATAAGTTACGTACCAAGGGTAAAGTGGAGTAATCCAGTGTAGTAGCTACTGAAACGGGAGCCTTCGGGTTACCCTCGACTACAGTCGCTAAACTTATATTTTTTTATTTTACAGCATTTTAATACAGTAGACGTTGTTAATAAATAATTATTATTATCACTAGATATTGGACGAGAAATAATTACATCCTGACGCCTATTATACAGAAGTAAAACAATCTATATCTTTTACAATAGTAATAATTGTTTGTAGCCCTTCGCGATAAGATTTTATGAAGAAGGTAAAGTAGGTAAAATAAACATAGTATGGAGGAATAGATTAATTCGAAGAGGTTTTTGCAAATTTGCCTAAAAATCTCATCATATCTGTGTTCAAGTTGTTCATCTCTTGCCTGCCGAAGCAGGTACTTCAGCTAGTAGAATATTAAATAAATCCTGTTGATTATATTTTCTAATCAATTTTTGATTAAACTGCGTCATCTTCATGATTAATGCCTTTAAGAATAATCATACTTCATCTTTCTAATTCTAATTGCTTTTTATATCAGTTTACAACGGGGAGCATTGAATTTACTCTGCAAAAAATTCGCCTTTTCATTGTTTTCCACAATGGAGAAGTTGGGTAAATATGTGCATCAACTATGAAAACTATGAAACTCAAAGAAATCAGATATCCTTGACATTAAAAATACTAAGGAGAGTCCTGGCGATTGAAGGAGACTTGCTTCTCACTGAAACTTCAGAGAAAGACTAGCGGGTGACGCTAAGCTTACACCCAAACTACTGCATTGTTGAAATCGGTCAGATTATTGAGAAAAGTCATGAAGACCTAGAGTGACTTGCTCTCACTCAGATTCCATTAAATGTCCACCAGCTGATGCTAATGTGAAAAATTTGCAGAGAGTGAAATAATAATAATAATAATAATAATAATAATTCGACCATACTAACAAATGGTATATGCACAACCCAGCACCTGTCCTAGAAAATGACACGCATAAACTCCTATGGGACTTTAACATACAAACGGATCACTTAAAGCCGGCCAGAAGACCAGACCTCAAAATAATCAACAAAAACAAAAAAAGAAAATATGTAAAATTGTCGACTTTGCTGTCCCGGCGGACGACAGAATAAATCTGAAGGAAAGTGAAAAGAAAGATAAGTACCTCGACCTTGCTAGAGAATTGAAAAAGCTGTGGAACATGAAAGTAACGACTGTGCCAATTGTGATTGGTGCGTTAGGCACAATAACTAAAGGATTATTAAAAGGCCTGGAAGACTTGGAAATTAGCGGACGGGTAGAGACTATCCAAACGTCAGAATTGCTAAGAACGGCCAGAATCCTGAAACGAGTCCTGGAGACTTGAGAAGACTCGCTGTCAATCAAACTCCAGTGAAAAACCATCAGCTAACACTGATGTGAAAAACTCTAAAGGAGTATAATAATAATAATATAAACGGGTCACCTAATCCCCGCAAGAAGAACATACCTACAAGCAATTAACAAAAAAATACGTGAATCTAGCGTTTGCAGATTTTTCCGTTCCAGTAAAATGCAAACTGAAAATAAAAGTAAGCGAAAAGATAGATAAGTATTTTGACTAGTTAAATAAAAACACTGTCTAACATGAGGTGATACCCATTGTAATTGGTGCTCTTAGGAATGGTTTATATAGTCTAGGAAGAAAGACTGGAGGAATGGGAAATCAAAGGAAGAATGAAGACCATCCAGAGGGTAACATAATTGAGATCAACCTGAACAATAAGAAGAGTCCTAGAGACCTGAAGAGACCTGTTGTCACTTCTATGAAAGACTATCAGCTAATGCCGATGAGGAAAACTCGCAGAGCGTTAAATAATAATAATAATAATAATAATAATCCTGGACGAGAATGATTGCATTTCACATAGCACTAATACCCTTGGAAAAGGTATGAATCCAATTATTCTCCCTCCAGCTATGGGTAAATAGTAGGACAGACTGGGTTATTCAGCCTTGGTGAGGCAACTAGTCTAGGAGAAGGAAAAATCTGAATTCAAACCTATTAAACTCCGCTTAAAAATTGACCCTGTGTCATATCCTACCCAAGCGGTGGGGTTGGTAAATAGAATAATAATAATAATAATAATAATAATAATAATAATAATAATAATGAAAGTGATGGTGATATCAATTTTAATTAGTCCTCTTGGTGCAGTCATCAAAATATTTGATACAGGGAAGACATGATTTGGAAATAAGAGGACAAGTAAAGAACGTCCAGACTACTGCATTATTGACATCAGCCAAAATACTGAGGCGAGTACTGATAACTTGAGGAGAATTGCTGTCAATCAAACTCAAGTGAGAAACCATCTGCTAACGCTTGTATGAAAAATACGAAAAGGAGTGAAATAATAATAGTTATTATTATTATAATTAAAATTATTGATGAATAAATAAAGTTAGATAACATCTAAAAAATGGTCTATAAAGGCTAGGAAGAAAGGCTGGAGGAATGGGAAATCAAAGGGTGAATAAATACCATCCAGACGGCAACAAGATTGAGGTCGGCCAAAATACTGCAAAGAGTCCTTGATACCTGAGGAAACTTGCTGTCAATCAAACTCCAGTGAGAAACCATCAGCTAACACTGGTATAAAAGAAAAACTCGAAAAAAAGTAAAATAGCAAAAATTAGAATAAGCATTATGGAGAACAGCCAGAATACTGAGGAGAGTCCTTGAGACTTGAGAAGACTTGCTGTCACTCAAACTCCAGTGAAAGACCATCAGCTAACGCTGACGTGAAAAATTCTATAATAATAATAATAATAATAATAATAATAATCGTGGTCGGTACTTTTAGTACAGTCACCAAAGGATTATCAAAGGGACTGGGGTACTTGGAAATAAGAAAACCAGTGGAGGCCATCTAATCTACTACATTATTGAGAATGGCCAGAATACTGAGAATAGTCCCTAAGACTTGAGGAGACTTGCTGTCACTCAAACTCCACTGAAAGACCATCAACTTACACTGACGTGAAAAACTCTCAAGGAGTAAATAATAATAATAATTATTATTATAAATAAATAAATGAAATAAAGTAAGATAAAAATTAAAAAAATAGATTTCTAAGTTTTTGCCAGTCATCATTTCGATCAATCTATTTTAAGAATGGTTATCGGCAACTGTTTGAATTTGATGTCCTATCGCCAGTCATACTTACTATGCAGGGTATCGTCAGTAGTTCTTGAGTGTTTCTAAATATAAATTGATTATCAGCAAAGATTCGTGTTCCTTTGTGAAACTCTTTTATTTTTCCAATACAATTTCTTGCGTTCGGAGAGAATTGAGCTAAATGCGTTTTTAGAACACTGAAGATAAATTTGTCGCCTTACGACCAGACTTTTAGCAAGATAAAAACTCAGAACGAAATCTTCACACAGCTATGTGTGAGAATTGAAAACGAGCGCATTAAGTTTCTGACCACACTCTCTAAGAGGGCCAACTGTTACACTAAGGGCAGCCATTATTACCGAGAACGTTTTTGTCAGTGGGAGCGGCCATTAAAGTATGGACAAGGAAGATGTCATGGTGTTAATGTCACTACTTTAGCCTGTCTGCTAGACCGACACTTGCGTTTGGACGCTTTGCAAAGGCCGAAACTAAAGCTGACCATTAAATACGTTTTGTAAGCTTCTACACTCCAGACTTGACATCTGGATATAAATCAAGTTAGAAATTTGAGTGTCAAAAATCGATACAGTAATTTCTTTTCACATAGGAAAGCAGAACAATTCAGCAACAGAATGACTATGGCCTCTCACGTGTCGCAATAGCTACGGTCATTAAAAGGTAGGAAACGTTTCTGCCCTCTTCGTGTTCACTATTTTGTTTTTAATATCAGCACTTTTATTATTAGTTAGACCCATTGAGATGGTACTATAATAGATGTGAAGGGAAAAAACAAATAGACTGAATTGTTCAGGCAAAATATATACGTTTTTGGTGGTTGGGCTATGAGTGAACTGATTGTATCCTCAGCATAGGTGAAAGGCTTCACCAAAAAGAGTATCCTACGTGTGTCACTAAACAACGTCTGATAGTGAAGCTCCAGACCCCTTCATTGTCATTACTCTCATGTCCGCTCTAACCTAGAATGCTTGTATTAATATCGTCCCGTCTATATTTTAAATAGATCTGTTCGAAAATTATTCGTATTCGATATGAATGAAATTCTCAAAAAACCTCGGTACAAAATAACACTAAACTGCTTGACGTGCCGTTAAAATCAATCCTTCAATCAAATCAATTGAAAAACTTTTAAAAGTACAACGGTCGAAACATAGCGGCGATATAAGAGAAATCAAAGGAGTGGATACATTTATGGAAGGAAGTTACTTACCAAGTTACAGAAACTCACCAAAAAGTAAGCGGATAGAACATGCTCCTTTAGCCATTCTCATTTCCACCGAGTAGTTTAACTCCATGTTGTTTTCGGGTCATCAGGAGAGTATGTGCCCCGTTTCGGGACCTTCCTCTCAAAAAGTATAAATGAATCACTCGATATTTTTCTTAAATTTAGAAATATAAAACAATGAACGAATGATTAGGAACATTCATATCCTGGGAATCGTGCAAACCATTCAGTTTTGTCAGTATCATAATTTGTTGGAGGGGATTAAAAAAGAAAGGAGGGTACTCAGCAATAATAACACTCAGAGAGTGATAATCAAGAACAATGTCAAAAGAAGCAGCCAAATTGTTGATAAGATAAGCTGTAGGGACCTTAAAGAGAAAAAGAAATAAGCAAAGATTAATACTTAGCAAGAGGTATCTGAAAATGTGTAACATAGATAAGCATACGTAAATGTGTAATTTAATATGAAACTCTGTCAAAAATTCGAGAATCCAATTTGAATAACTTTGAAATTTAAAAAAGAATTGAGATTCTTGAGACAGCTGTGTTACTGAGGTCTACAAGATTATTAGGTAAGCGTATAAGGATATGATGAAACTGCTCTCACTCAATTACCGGCAATAGTTAACAGGGAAAATGTGTAGGTGCCCGTGGTGTAATGGTTATCGTCGTATGAAATGGACTCGGCAACACGAGTTCAAATTCTGGACGAAACTTATTGCATTTCACATAGTACTAATACCCTTGGAAAAGGTATGAATCCAGTTATTCTCCCTCCAGCTATGGGTAAATAGTAGGACAGACTGGGTTCTTCAGCCTTGGAGAGGCAACTAGTCTAGAAGAAGGAAAACTCTGAATTCAAACCTGTTAAACTCCGCTTAAAAATTGACCTTGTGTCATATCCTAGTGGAGATGTCCGTGCTGTAATGGTTATCGTCGGAGGAAATGGACAGGGCAACACGAGTTCAAATTCAGGACGAGACTGATTACATTTCCCATAGCACTAATACCCTGGGGAAAGGTATGAATCCAGTTATTCTCCCTCCAGCTATGGATAAATAGTAGGACATACTGCGTTCTTCAGCCTTGGAGAGGCAACTAGACAAGGAGAAGGAACACTCTGAATTCAAACTTGTTAAACTCCGCTTAAAAAATTGACCTTGTGTCATATCCTGCCAGAGTGGAGGAGTTGATAAATATGATTAACGGTGAAAATACTTCCTTAAAAGTCTGGAAAAAAATAGAACGAAAAACACCTGCATAAAAAATAGAGGAAATTGCACACGAGATGACCTGAATATGGCTACCAAGAGGAAAACTCAATAAAGAAATTGAATGTAGTCTTATAACAGCAGAAAATGTTACCGTATAATCCATTTACGTCAAAGCAAAAATTTATAGCATGCAGAAAATTAGCAAGTGTAAGTTTTGGGGCATCAGACAAGAACACAGCTAATCACATAATAATCAAATCTTGCAAAGTTGGAAAACTAGGCATGACTATGTAGGAAATATTATTTAGTAGGACTTGTGCGTATGATTAAAATCAACTATATTTACAAAAGCGGTCGTATCGATTCTGCTATATGGATGCACTACTTGGACGCTAACAAAACGGCTGGAGAAGAAGCTAAACGGCAATTACACAAGAATGCTGCGGGCAATATTGAACAAGTCCTTGCGGCAACACCCCACAAGGCACCAACTATACGGCCACCTGCCTCCCATTACGAAAACTATCCAAGTTAGACGAACCAGATAAGTAGGACACTGCTGGAGAAGCAAGGACAAGCTCATAAGTGATGTGCTCCTATGAACCCTTGTATATAGCCAAGCAAAAGCAGGACGACCAGCTCGAATATGCATACAGCAGCTATGTGAGGATACGGGATGTAGCCCTGAGACCTGCCAGAGGCGATGAATGATAGGGACAAGTGGTGAGAGAGGATCAGGGGTATCCGTGCCGGCGGCGCGACATGATGATGATGATGATGATATTTACAATTGGTATCTTGACCTTGCTAGAGAACTAATAAAGCTATGGAACATGAAGGTAACAGTGATACCAATTGTTATTGGTACACTTGAAACGACCCCCTAAGGATTGGTAAATGGGCTGTAAGACTTAGAAAAATGGCGACAAGTGGAGGCGATCTAAAATACAGCATTATCCTGATCGGCTAGAAACTGAGAAGAGTCCTGTAGACTTGACGAGACTTGCTGTCGCTCAAACTATGGTTAGGAACCATCAGCTGACGTGGGTTATAAAAACTACCAATGGAGTGAAATAATATTAATAATAAAAATGATAATAATTATTCCCGAGGAACAGAAGGATCCGGCAAGAAGATCAGAGGCACATGAGAGCTGCTCTACATTTATCAGCACACCTTCAACAAGAGCAATACCAGAGGGAAAAATTCAGCTATGGCCTGGATTGGCAACAAAAATGCATATGATATTGTCTCGAAAAGCTGGATAATAACATGTTTCAAAGTGTACGCGGTATCAGATGAAATCATAAACTTCATCAAGAAAACTATGAAAACATGGAGAGTGGAATTGATAGCAGGAAGGAATGTTTAGCTGAAGCGAAAATCCAAAGAGGTAAATTCCTGGTTGATGCCCTATCAACATTAATATTTGTAATTGAAATGATGCCACTTAATCGCGTACTCAGGAAATGCACTGCTTGATACAAAGTTAGTAAATCGCAGGAAAAGATCAGTCACCTACTGGACATGGGCAATATCAAACTGACACTATTGTGAAAAAAACATCTAGGTAGTAAGATAATAATATTAATAATGATAATAATTGAATGAAGCAAACTTCCCCAAAGGGATTACAATATTATGTACGACTGCGTAAAGTAGGTGGTTTTACTGGATAATATGGAAGTGATTTAAATTTGATCATTCCAAAAAATTGTATATCATCAAACCAGAACTATTCCAAGAAAAAGAGACGCATAAAATTATCTGGGGTTTTCAGAGAGGACGTATGAATTAATGCCGGCTAAAAGACCTGACTGAGAGTTAATTGACTAAAAAGAAAAAAAACAGAATTTGCCATTCAATGGATTTTACTATTCTGGTCGACCATACATTGAATATTAAAGAAAGCGAAAACAGATAAAAACTTGAACCATGCCAAAGAACAAAAAAAGAAAATTAGAATTTAACAGAGACAGTGATACCAATTCTATTTGGCGCGCTTGGAACATTTCAAAAAGGATTGGAAAGACGAATGAAGGAAACGGAAATCAGAAGAATCGAGACCTTCCAGACCACAGCATTGCTATGATCAGCTAGAACACTGAGAAGAATATAGTAGGTTTGAGCAGAGCTGTTGTGGTTCAGACTCCAGTGAAATACCACCAGAAATTGCTGGCTGGGAAGATTAAAACAATACAAAGAATAATCCAACAGCATTATTAATACTAAGTTATATATGAATAATTTGTTGACCATATAAACGTTTTCTAAAATGTTGTTAAATAGATAAAACTATTCAATGTATCGATACTCATTATACATCCATTTGCAGAGGAAGATTTTATAATTAAAGTCTCTGGGAATTCCATGAGTTCCAGTGTCGGTTGATCTCAAAATCTATAACTTATAAGAAATCATTTTGGTTTCTTGAATTAAGCAAGCAGTATACATTACTGTCGTGCAAAGACATTTTATAACAAATATCGGGAAATTGACATCAAGAAGGCAATCCATTTACGAATTGTGCAGCAAATTTCAAACGTTTTCGTTTGTGTAAAAGTCATAGGAGACCATTAGTATGTGAAAAGCAACTGGAGCATGTTCGTGCTAGTTACCAACATATCCAACAAAGATTGATATGGCAGGTCGTGAGTTAGATTTTCTATAATAGACTCTTTGAAGAATATTGCCGAAGCGATTTAAAAGGATTCCTTACTGACTGTAGTTTGAAAGGAATCCATTTATTGTTACCAGGACAATAATCCCACATTCTGTGACAAGGACAATAATTACACAGCAGGATTTACGTACAGAATTACTGGAGCATTGAGTTATGATGAAATAATTTTATGCAGTCTCTAATCGTCAGCGAAAATTCAATTGTAAGTTACAGAAGTAAACTTTAAATATTCATCTACGAAACTGTGTATTGTGAGAGTCAATCTCTTAAATGGCCTTTAAAATGATTTTTGAAAATGTATTTTCTTTTATAGCCGCTTATATCAAAGAGTTTCAGAAAAATCGATATCATTTTTTAAAATGTTGGATGTAGACCAATTCTCGTTCGAATGACCACGAAGATCAGTCGGACGAGAATTGGTCTAGTTTAACCCCATGCGTTGAAACAAATATCAGTTTTATCTTTAGCGTTTTCTTTTTTTTTTCTCTCTCTCTCTCACTCTCTTCTTTTAACATCACTAGATATCATCCTTCATAGACCTGAGGATGGTTCATTAGAACCGAAATATTTGAACGTTGACTTTCTTTTATGTTTTTTTTTTTTGTTTGTTTTTTACCTTGTTCTTTGATTGTTTTCTCTATATTGTCAGATTCATTTCCATTATTTACTTTTACTTTTTTTTTTAATGTGTATAAATGCAATTTACTGAAATAGAAAAAAAAGGCATTTAATCATTAACTATAGAACATTTAGTTATTTCTGATGATGCAGTTCGAATCTTAGATTATTAAAACAAGAATTACCCAAGGTATTAGATTCTGAAATTATATCAATTTTTTTTTCTCTGTAAAACCCAGTGGAGAGAGTCCCTGAAGCGTTACGGCTAAAGTGCCATCCTGTAGCATTGTAGCTAATCGAGTTCGAACTTCCTTCGCACTATTACATTGAATTTTTGTCTAATACCTTTAGGAAAAGTATGATCTTATTCCCCCAGCTACAAGTTTAATGACTCTACGGCTTTTTCTTCGACAAACTTGGCTTTGTTGTAAAATAACCCGTGAAAGTTGATACGCTTTTAAAAAATAAAATAAGACGCGATGCACTACTTGGACGCTAACTAAACAGCTGGAGAAGAAGATAGACAGCAATTACACAAGAATGTTGAGAGCAATATTGAACAAGTACTGGCGGCAACACCCCACAAGGCACCAACTATACGGCCACCTGCCTCCCATTACGAAAACTATCCAAGTTAGACGAACCAGACACGCAGGACACTGCTGGAGAAGCAAGGACGAACTCATCAGTGATGTACTCCTATGGATCCCCGCATATAGCCAAGCAAAAGTAGGACGACCAGCTCGAATATACATACAGCAGCTATATGAGGATACGGGATGTAGCTCTGAAGACCTGCCAGAAGCGATGAATGATAGGGACAAGTGGCGAGACAGGATCAGGTATATCCGTGCTAGCGGCACGACATGATGATGATGATATTTCAAATCATTTCAGTTTTATTTTTAGAAATACCCTGTAAATTAGAGACTGTTTATATACGCGGAAGTGTGTGTACTTTTCTGTGCACCAGGCACAGAAGGAAGTCATTTAAATCTTCAGTAAACTTACGACTGAAGAAACTTCCAAACCTACAATTAAACAAAGTAAATTCAATATAAACTTTTTCCATGGACTGAAAGATAAATACCTGATAATTTTTTATATGCACTATTGTTTTAGATTTGAAAGTATTGCCAGCTGTGCAGTGAATAGATATAATTAATTATAGAAAAGATAAAAATGAAAAAAATTGAGGAGTTCATTTTTATAGTGTGTAACATTTCAAGATACATTTAATAAGAATAAAAAAATACATAAAAATTGCAAGTAGAATGATAAAGAGAGTTCGAATGTATATTTGAAAGATGGAATTATAAAAAAACCATGTAAGATATAATGAATAATAATGATAATTAATAAGAATAAAAAAAGAAGGTGAATGAAATACAAAATAATAAAAACGAAAAAGAAAAATGAATTGTTAAAACTACATGAGCGAGAGCAAGAAAATATTCAAAGAGCTAAAAAAAAATATATATATATTTATTTTCAAAGAGCTAAAAAAATAAAAAAAGCAAAACACACACACACACACACACACACACCAAAAAAAAAAAAAAACGTAGCTCAGTTTTGAAGTTTCAGCTCTGCAGTCCGTTGTCGCTGGTTCGATCTCCAGTTGGGAGATCACGGTATACACTGCTGATGAGACCTAATAAGGTCGAAACAGCTGTCAAGTGTTTTTGTATGTCGAGCGTAAGTGTTCACCAGATTTTCTGGTCATGGTAATTCAATTCACAATACAATTTTCTCAACTTTAAGACAAAGACTGAAGAACATTAAAATAGAAAGAAAAAAACGAAAAGCTGGTTTCTTTGTTAAATCGTATGTCAACATTCGCGGGATATTTCATGCCAAAGCCAAACTCCAAGAAATGAAGTAATGATAAGACTTAAAACGTATCTATTGGTTTGGTTACTTTGTTTTAATGACATATCAAACTTTGTGGGTTATTTAATGACAAAGCCATCCATCTAGAAGAACAGCAGTGAAACCTTTTAACCCTTAGCTGGGAGGATTCGGGGGTTCATAGCTTTCCTAAAGGTATTTGTCTGAAAGTGAACGTAATAGCGCTACTGGAGTTCGATCTCGCTGACGCCGATTCTGCTGGCCAGCTTTTTAACCATTACACCACGAGGGTACCCTCATAGCTGTTTGGGATATGCCTGAAAGTGAACGCAATAATGTACTTAGAGTTCGAACTCGCTAACTCTGATGTCACTGCCTAACACGTAAGCATTTAGATTACGAAAACTCTAAAGAATGAAAGAAAGATTTGGTTTCTTTGTTTAATGGACGATCAGTCTTTGTAGGTTATTTAATGATAAAGTGATCCTTCTATAACAACAGTAGCGCTATTATCTAATCCATAGATGAAATGATAAGGGTGTTCATACCATTCCCAAGCGTAAGTGTCTGAAAGTGAACGTAATATGGCGACTGGAGTTTGAACGCGCTTGCTTTCATTCGGCAGTCCATGGTATTAACCATTACACAACAAGGACAAGTGTTAAGCAAGGAGGTATCAAGTACCATTTTTAAAGTCTTTGGTATGACATGACCTGGGATTGAACAAAAGTCTCCTGAACCATTGGCGAACTCTAGTGGTATAAAAACAATGGATATTGGATATATTTTGTCTTTGCTTTTCTTGCGACATACAACAATCATTCAATGCGGTATTATTTTTCAAAAAGTGATTCGTCATTTTCTTAGGTGCCTTGATATGTATTTTTTTTTAAATGTTTTTTTTCTTAGAAAACTTTAAAGTGTAAAAGTTGTAGGTGTATCAGACCTTTTTTTCGCTAGTATATGTAACGTGATTTAAAACATTACAAGGGAAAGTACAGCAGGAATATTCTGAACAATAAAATTAATCTAATAAGCTACTGTCAAAGTTGAAGAAGATCACGAAAAAAATCTACGTCTATGCAACAAAAAAATAAATAAAAAACGTTTGAAAGAAATGAACTTTTAATAAGAAAATAGGCTCACATAACGATCTGTTTCTACACATACATAGTTCCTCTAAACGAATGCAAAAGAACAGCTCTAAAATCGTGCAAAATATATAAAATAAAAATAAAAACAAAGGCAGTGGTATGTAAGAACATATCAACGTGATGTATCTTTTGTGTAAAGAAGAAAATGTCTATCATAACACTTCCAATCCAACAAAATATTTTAAACGAAACATCCGCGCTCGTGTCAAAAAAGAGTCACGAAACTAAGTTTGTAGTAAATGAGAGACACGCTGTCATGAGTCAAATGATTAGAAACAACAAATAATTGGAAGATATCATGAATCAAAACTATTTTCTAAATATTCAAAATATGATAATACTTATCTTTAAAATCTAGCTTTGAAAAATTTAACAGAGACCAACGCCAACAAGTGAAAGAGAACGAAATGCTGGCATGTATGAAAATTACATTGAGAAAACTAAACGTCAATACTCTAAAATAGGTTTCAGTTATATATATATATATATATATATATATATATATATATATATATTTCTTTAAGAAAAACAAAAACAAGTCACATTATGATTATAAATTTATTTATATATATATATTATATATATATATATATATATATATATATATATATATATATATATATATATAATTAAACGTGGAATAGCGCCGGTCGGTCCTGATTATCATTATTCATAATGAAGACCACAATTTGGCACATTGTCTTTTTCTTGTTGAAGATTACAAGGTCTTGTTGTCTGACGGAGTTTGTGTATCTCATTCTCCAGAACAGACTCTAGACTGCATATTAACCATTTGTTTGTATGGTCAAATTGGAATTTCTTGCGAAATTACCAGCGAAACACTTTACTCGACCCTAGTAGTGTCTAGTCTTATATTCTTTCTACGCTAATGTGCTGCACACGCTAATTATGATATCGATCGTTTCGTCACAATCACCCCATAACCTACAGCTGGTGTTTTGTTGCATTTTATCTATTCTTGCTTTGATATGGTACTATTTACCAACCCCTCCGCTCGGGCAGGATATGGTCAATTTTTAAGCGGCGTTTAACAGGTTTGAATTCAGAGTTTTCCTTCTCCTAGACTAGTTGCCTAACCAAGACTGAAGAACCTAGTCTGTCCTACTATTTACCCATAGCTGGAGGGATAATAATTGGATTCATACCTTCCCCAGGGGTATTAGTGCTATGAGAAATGCAGTCAGTCTCGTCCAGGATTTGAACTCGTGTCGCCGTGTCCATTTCCTACGATGATAACGACTACACCGCGGGCACCTCCTCGCTTTCATATGGTTAGTCCTAATGGCGTTATTTTGAGCTGCTACTAGAAGAGATTCAATTCCTCTATTAACGTTTCGTCAATGTCTTATCGTGTGAGATGTCGCTTGATAGTCAATTAAAGAGTTATTTTCTTTTTGTTTTCTGGTTATTTCCGTTCTGTTGATCCATGTTTTCTCAGTATTCATTCTGGTGGCTGTAATCAGTTTTCCTCTGCGCTTTTCTATGTAATCTTCAAGTCATTGTATCAAAGCGTCAACGCTGTCTTCAGTACTGGCAAGACCTCTTCCTCCTTTATAATAATAATAATAATAATAATAATAATAATAATGATTATGGTTACACACACACACACACACACACGCGCACGCGCGCAAACCCACACACACACACATATATATATATATATATATATATATTAAATTGAAAAATAGTTGTATCAATATTGGCAATCTGCAACAGAAAAAAAAACAGAGACAGATGAGGAATTCAGTCAATAAAAAGGGGATTTTCTTTTAAATTGTTTTCTGAAACTAGTTTTTTTATAAATGCACACTTTGCATTTTTTTTAAATGATCTATTGCCAAATTCATTTCAACCCCTGAAAAATATTTGTTTTGAGGGTATTCAAAATAGCAGCAAATCATACAGGATTCTGTATACTTAAACAGAGGCCAGACATTAAATTTTTGCTTTGGTTTGGTTTATTCATCTTATGGCCAGTCAACTTTTGTGCTAATTCAATTTGAAATCCATCCTGTTAGAAGAACAGTAATTGTAATATTTGAGCAATAGCTGAAAGGATAAGGGATTCCACAACTTTCCTAAGAATATTAATAAGAAAATTAACGGAATAGCGCAACTGAACATCGAACACACTTTCATGTCGTTTTCCAGCTCTTAGCTACTATGTCCCCGGTACACTATAACGTAATTGAACGTCTTTTAGGATATTGAATAAAAAGATAAATGAATGAATATATGAATAAAGCGAATAGTAGCTACCGAATAACAAAGCAAAATTACTCGTTGTAATTAAGAATGACTAAAGAAAGCTGGAGGTCCGAAATCTTGTGCGTATGCTCTGAGCGAGCGGAAACGGATATGGTTCTGTACCCGACACGACAGGCGGAAGTGAGGGGACTATTTTGAAAGTCGACAGCTGAAGGCGATAAGGTGAAGACGTCAGTAGAAAAGGAGAAGAAAGTTGAACGAGCTCCAAACTTTAGGGCATCCAAAGGGGATGTTAGACCCAGCAGACTAGCATGTTAGAACCAGAAAAAAATTCAAGGTCTGTGTCTGTCTCAGTAGGATATGTTGCTTATTTTTGTCTAGTTGATGGTCCTCTCATGTTTCCATATTCTCTTTTCTTTCTCCTGGCAGCTACTTGCTACCTAGTAGTAAATAAATCTTTGGTGTATGTTTAACAGAGTTTTGTATTTGTCAACTTGTTTCTTCGGTGATGTCAAAACGGGGGTCTAAAGTCTCTTTAGTATAGCCATTGTACAAAACCTCTTCAAATTTTTGGTGGCTAATGAAGGAAAACCATAAAAAATTTTCAGAAAATATTAGATTGTACGGAGAAGAAAGTTTTAGATAAAGAACAAATGGCTTAAACACTAGGAAGTTGAAGGGAAAATATAGTCCAGGGAATGGAAACTCTCTGACACTCTGGCAAAAATAAAAATTCCGGGCGTAGCAGTCAGTGAAGATTGTTATGCTGATAGTCTTCAGGGACATTAAAAAATCCATTACAACTGATTTCCTTGAAAAAGCCGCAACTTGAAACAGTGATCTAATTCCCAACTCCATAGGCAGAATTCACATGATTTATTGAACGGCCCTCGTAGAGAGATATAAACAAAGAAAGAAAGAATGAAAGAAAGAATTACAGGGACTGTGTGTTTAAGCGGGCAAATACATCTGTCAGAAAAAAATAAAACGGAATCTAATAATATTTACCCATAAAAACGGATTTAGCCGATATGTAAAATAATTTAGAGACAACTTTAGTGTCTACATCAGAGATTTTATATTATGTCATTATTGACATTCTTCCTCGATATCATATTCTCTCATTCTTTTCTTCAATTTTTTTTTTGTTTCCTCTTCGTCTGTGGTGTAAATGATTTTTTCTTCTTTGTAGATAAAATAATGTATACATTACATATCGTTATTTACTTATTCTTATTTTAGTTCTTGTTTATACTACATCGAAATTTACATGAGTCCAGACCTTTGAAATCGAGCAAATCTTCTATCAATATTTAAAAAATGAGAAGGAACATCATAAACATTTTGATTTGCTGGTGATTCAAAATCACTCCTGATGATATCAAAAGCGTCTGAGATGTAGACATTTTGAGAGAAGACACCTGCTTAAAACAACTTTAGCAGACGCATGAATATCACAACTTCTTCAAGTACATTTTTAAAAAAAGTAAATTTTGAAAAAATGTATATTTTGAAAAATTGCTGGCTACTTAAAGCTGTACGTGTACAGAATATTAATTTTCAAAAATAGTTCCTGCTGAATTATTCAAAATTTAAAAACATTTTTAAAGAAACAGATTTTAAGAAAAGTATATTCACACGTATATTTTAATTTTACTATAAGACGTTTAAACGGTTTTCCTTAAATATGGTTTCAGGTTCGTACATTTGCTGACAACATCTCGCAATATTTTCTGTTTAAAGTCTCTTTTTCATAGTTAGTATTTGGTTTGGTTTGGTTGGGTTTTAGAGCATATAAACAATTGTAGGTTATTTAATGCCAAATCAATTTTATACATGTAAACAGTGCCAAATCAATTTTATACATGTAAACAGTTATATTTCAAACAATTTAGTTAAGTTGTATAAATTTCTGAGACAAAGCCTGATGATTTTTGGAAGGAAAAGAGAAACTATCTGCCCTTGTGAAATGAAGCTGAAATAATTGATAAGGCTAAACACTGAAGAATTAGACGCCGTAAGGAATAGGCACATATTTTGGGATACAATGACCGGCTGCATTAGGGTGAATGCAATATGGAAAACGATAATTAAAAAGGTTAGATGAAAAAAAATGAATATGAGCACAGGTAAAAAAAATCCAACATAATAGAAGTAATCCTTGTCAAGTAAGAAGATTGTGTTTGTAAGTCCCAAAAATTCATTTTGAACTGCCCAGCAGGACACATAGCGTAATGGTTATAGACGTTGGCTCCCTAAGCTTCTAATGAACCAATCATCTACAGGTTCAATCCTGACTGCAAGCGAGTAACAAAAGAGGAATACTTAAAACTTGTCCTCGGTTATGACTAATCGAATCAGATCACGTAACCCCCGTAGATTTAATTCAGGATGTAGTTCGAAGTTCCGTGAAGGTTCCCGAGTTCGACAAACACCTGAAGAAGGCCAGAGGACATATCGGCCGAAAAATCGTGGAAATAAAGTTGAAGACAATAGTCCTAAAACCTTTAATAATAAAAAATCGGCTTAGTATGAGTATAGTTTTTGTTAACACTCAGTTAAATGTTAAAACTATTGTCTTACATTTCAATTTAGTATACAAAAACAGTTCCATTTCAAACAATTCAGTTTAGCTTAATTATTCAGTTTAAATTCAAAAATAGTTCTATTTCAAATAATTCAGTTTAGCTTAATTATTCAGTTTAAATTTAAAAATAGTTCTATTTCAAATAATTCAGTTTAGCATTAGTAGACAGTTTAGTTCTATTCAACCCATTGATAGGAACATATCAGGTGCTACCACTTGAGGCCAGTGTTGACATAGGAGCGATTTCAATGAAGATACACCCCGCATTCCCCAAAGTTCCAGCATTACTGCAGCCTCACCATGCGATTTTTTAGTGTCATAACCAGGGAATTCTTTGGGGGAGTCTAACCCCTCTGCAGTTGGTGAATTCTAAAGCCCCAGCCGACTAGGCTAGTGAGAGAAAGGTTGGTTAAATACATAGAAGAGCTTAAGTCATTGACACTAGAACAGGATCAATGCATGACGCAATCAGTTCTACACCATAAAGCCATTAATTACGTCGAAGTCCTCATGGCATAGTGGGGAGCATGCTGGATCTGGATATTGTAGTTTTTGCGTTATCGCGTTCATTTTCGGCTTCAAATTCTTGTGAAACGAATGAACTCCTTTGCACCGCCTCACTAATTATGAGTTAAATAGTACCAATGCTGTTCTATCATAATTGCTTTAACATTGAACAACCCGTGATGGTTTATATTAAACAAAGAAAGGAAAACAAACAGTAAATTGCTGCGTATAAGTATCTAACAATCTGTACCAGCCACAATTCTTAGTAGGTTTTACATGATGCTGAATTTTGGATAAACTAGCGTACGCTAACGGTCCGGAAGACCTAGGTTCAATCCATGGTCGCGTAATACCAACGACTTTAAAAACGGTACTTGATACCTCATTGCTTAACACTCATCATTATAAGGTATGTATCAAGGGTAAAATTGAGCAATCCAGAGAAAGGAGTAGCGCCCTCCCTTACCCCTCAGTGTAGTAGCTATTGAAAAGGGAACCTTCTGGTCGCCCTCAACTATGGTCGTCAACTTTAGTATTTACTTTACTTAATAAGTAAAAACCAAGATTATTCAAATGATATTGAAGACTAATATTATTTATTAATAGATTTCGTTTGGTTTGATTTGATTTGGTTTGGTTTCATAGCATATTTACCATTCTATCTTATTTAAAAACAAATCCTTTTCACACATATATCTAATATATTTATAAAGACATTTCGTTGATTACATTTTTAAACGAGTTTAAGCTCATTTTTTTGTACACAGTTAAATGCCTGAAAGTATTGCCTTGCATCGCTAACAGTTCCGGTAAACATCTCTCATTTGTTTGCACAAGGTTAAATTATGAAACATTTCTTTTTCTAACAATTCAAATTAGCATAAACAATTTGTTTGCATACTATTTACATCGTCCAACAGTTCTATTCAACCCATTGATAGGACCCTATCAGGTGCTATCACTCCGGGGCAGAGAAGACCTGGGACCAATGCCAATGAAAAGGTACTTCACATTCTCTAAATATTCAAGATGGAGCTTCAACATCAGATGGTTCAGTGTCTTATCCAGGAAACTCGTTGGGGATGATTACCCCTCTGCAGAGATACAGTCGGTATATTCAACAGCCGTAGCCGACTAGACTCTTCATAAAATCAGTCTTCTTCGACTATTTGACAGTTACTATATGTGAAGGTGATAGCTGCGTATTCAATCCACCTCGTTTTGGGTGGCAAAATCAGGAAAGGTATTTTTAAATGACAACACACGTGGTCCTTTTTTTCTATTTTTGGATTTGATGAAACATGTGGGCTAGGGATTTGCTTCGTATCTATCGACATTTACTTATAAATCATTTGTGTTATCGGCATGCCACACAAAATCCTATGACGAACGATAGCGTGTCACTCAACACGCGGTATAGATGCAATGCAAACAAGCAAAAACTTCGTAGAAACACATTCACAACAAACACTGGCATTCTATTATGTATATGTACGTACACACACAAACAAAGAATATACACACCTACTCCCCCCGACGAGCACGCACGCACTCACAAACACACACACAAACACACACACACCCATATATATATATATATATATATATATATGTCACATTATATATGACGTAATAAAAATGTTGTTTACATTTTTATCTTCCACGCAGAAAGAGAAAAGATAAAAAAGTGAAAAAAAGAAAGAAAAAAAAAATTAAAAAGAATTTAAAACGTAAAGAAACCGTCCCAAAATAAAAGATGTCCTCTCTTGGGTCTGTGTGTTCAGTGAACCAGTGAAGCATATTCCCCCCCAAAAAATAACATTAGTTTTCTGAGTACCTGACAGCGCAAAACGCATATCTAGAAACTTGATGGCTCGCACTGACAAGAAGAAATTGTTGCCTGTGTATTTATCACCATTGCTCAAATAAAACAAAAAGCTACATGCAATGAGAAATTATATATATATATATATATATATATATATATATGTGTGTGTGTGTGTGTGTGTGTGTGTGTGTGTGTGTGTGTGTGTGTGGTGAAGTAGTGGGTAATATAAAATTGTGGGGCTTGTTAAATGAACGAAGGAAGTGATAGAATTATTGAAAAAGGAAGTTCGTATAAAAGAGGACAGAGAGAAAAAAATAGTAGAATGAAATGAGAAATGCTGAGAGATGTGAAAACAAAAAGAAAGTTGGAAAAGAGAGGAAAATAAATGAAGTGAATTATAAAAAAAATATAAAGCAAATATTAAAAAGAACATGCAAAATACATGTACGATTTTTTTAAAAGTAGAAAAACAAGATGGAGATGTAAGGAAAAAAAATAATGGATGGCATAAAAAAGGAATATATGAAAAGTGAAAAGTAAATAAAGACAAAGTGGAAGACTGAAAATAAACGAAATGAAAATAAACGGACACAAAAAAAAAAAAAAAGAAAAAATAAGACATACGAAACGAAGTAAAGTAAAACGTGATGAAAAAAGCTGAAAAATACTTTTGTTAAATAAAAAAGAAAAACATGAAGGAGATAAGAAGAAAATGAAGGGAAATGAAGGGGATCAGCAAGAAAATAGGAAAAGTAAATTAAGATAAAAAAAAAAAAAATATAATCACAAAGGTTGAAAATATAGGAAATAGAAATTTAAAAAGAAATGACGTAAAAGTTTAAGAAACGCTAAAAATACACTTTTTAACAAAAAGCAAAGACAATCTTGCAAAGAAGATAAATGATAATTATAACAATAAAAACGGAAAATATTTTTAAAAAAATAAATAAATAAATAACAAGAACGAATTAATATAAAGGTAATAAAATAAATAAATAAATAAATAAAAACACATTGAAAAATGAAAACGGACTCAGATTTAGAAAAATAGAATTTGAAATGCTGAGACACATGGAAAGTTAAGTTTAACATAAAGAACAATATTACATATTAACTTTTGACAGCATATTAGATGTAGATTTCGTAAACAGCATGTTACAATGTGCCTTAAGGTATACAAGGGACAGCGGAAATGAATCACGTGAATTGAGTGAGAAGGGAAAATGTGTAGGTATCCAGAAAATATATAACGCAGAAATTTTTCGACCACAGAAAATCAGGCGGTCAGTCATTGGGGGAGTAGCCAACGAGACCCCACGTCAGCACAGAGATGGGGCCAGGTGGCCTCCTGGTTGAGAACCGGTTGTGTATCAAATCTCCTGCTAAAGAAGCAGGGCTCTGAATATGTTTGTGTTCTCATGCCGTTAATCATAGCAGTCCTTTTTTCTTCGTTCCGATACACACGACCTTTACCATATTTACCAATCTCTCCGCTCGAGCAGGATAGGACATAAAGTCAACTTTTAAGCGGAGTTTAACAGGTTTGAATTCAGAGTTTTCCTTCTCCTACACTAGTTGCTTCACCAAGGCTGAAGAACCCAATTTTCCCTACTATTTACCCATAGCTGGAGGGAGAATAATTGGATTCAAACCTTTCCCGAGGGTATTAGTGCTTAGTGAAATGCAATCAGCCTCGTCCACGATTTGAACTCGTGACGCCGTGTTCATTTCCTACTACGATAACCGTTACACCACGAACACCTCCCATACACACAACCATAACAAAGTTTATGTTTTTAATACACAAGTGAAATTGACTTCCTTTTGCGAGCACACAACATTTCAAGGATTTAATCGGAAACTTTCGTGAAATCATTGTCGGACATTTTAAAATAAATATTAATAGCCAGCTAGACATCAAACTAGGTGTAAGAACATGGCTGTCACGGTTACCAATACAAGTGCAAAATCTAATATTATAGTACACAACATTTGTGGTACGAAATGGAAATGTGAGACCACTTTGTTGATGTTATCTTGCGACTGCATTGAATCTTCTAAGTTCATCGTCGCCAGCTAAGCTAGTATATGATACATGGCGAAGCGGTTATGGCCGTTGGTTCCCTAAGATTCTGAAGAGATAATCATATGGAGGTTGCAGTTTCAATCCTAGCTGAAGTCAAGTAACTATACAGGAATACTTAACACTTGTACCCGGTTATGGCTAACGGAATCAGAACAGGTGATCCCCGTGGATTCAATAAAGGACGCAGTTCGAAGTTCCATGAAGGTTCCCAAGTCCGACAAACACCTGAAGAAGGCTGGAGGACACATCGGCTGAAACGTTGTGGAAATAACAATAAAGATGAATACAATAGTCAAAAAACCCTTAATGATAAAAAGGAAAGTTCATGTGTAACATACTAACTTAGCTGGCGACAATGAACATAGCAGATTCAATGCGGTCGCAAGATTACATCAACAAAGTGGTCTCACAGGAAAAATGAAAATAAAAGATGATATTGAGAATATAATTTATGACCTATGTATAGAGTGACAGATATTTCCGTTTGCAGATAAGATCAACAAATTACCGAAAAAAAACAGAAGTATGTAAGTTCCGATAACCAGCTATAAGCAGAAAAATACGTGGGCGAAAAGGCGTGTTCGAGAGACTTGAAAGACAATATAAGGTCTGTAATTTTGGACTGAAGGCAGAGATCTACTGGTTGCTCAAGCGAAGGGGAGGGGTCCACTGATCTTTCAAGCTAAGAGAAAGACCCGCTGGTCACTCCAGCAGACCTGTCAGCACCTTGTGCGTGCTCTCCGGCCGTGGTACAATTTCATAAAAAAGGTCCCCGCCACAGAAGAAAAATATGTGCGAACTTCCTCTCTCTGACTGTATTTCTACTATACACAATCGTCACCGGCGAAGAATAGAAATATAAATTATATTTTAATATATCTACGAGGGCTTCGTTGTTTGTCCCGCGGTACAATATGCGACACATGGAGGAAGAGCATTATTGATTAGAAATTAAATTAGAAAAGTTACAGATGTCGGCGAAATATTGCTTGATATTTAGAAAACAAGAAAAAGTTGGCGATGATTTTACAACGCTGCGTATTAACAAAACACATTTAAGAAATGGGTAAAAGGCTGCATCTTTTCCTTCCCTAAGACAAATGACCATGTGATCTTAAAGAATTACAAAGATATAAGATAAACTTTTATAGTTCCAAAGTATTGTAATGTCTTGCTTCTCAATCGTATTCCGACCTGAAACCGAAAAAATTCTTAGGAAACACGAAAATTACTTTCGGAAAAAATCGTTCCACATCCTCACAGATTATGACTATCAGTCGGATCATCGAAGGAGTACATGCAAAAGTCTCCAGGTAGCCCTGCTATTTGGAGATATCTCTAAGGCATTTGATTTCATATACAGACGAAAAATGGAGCAAATACAACTCGAATTTGATCTCCTAAAGAAAGAATTACCGATACAATAATGCTTTACAAAAACACAAAGAAATAGCTTCCTCACCAAATGGAGACACAGAATTCTTTGATATTTTCAGCAGAGTTCGACAAGGAGATACATTAGCACCATATTAGTTCTTATTCTGCCAAGAAAACTTTCTTAAAACGTCAAAGGCTCTAATAAAAGAAAATGGTTTCATAGTAAAAATATCAAGGAGTAGACGATATCCCACAGAAACTATGACAAACAGAGACTACACTGATGATCTTAAGCTTCTTGGAAATAAACAAGACGAAACAGAATTCCAGCTGCGTACTCTCGAGCAGGCAGATGAACGCACTGACCTTTACGTGAATACAAATAAAACAAAGTTCATGTGTTTATAAAAGAAGAATCCATTTTCACTGCAAGAGACAAACCTCTAAAATTTGTTAACCAGTTAACCTACCACAGATAAAACATCTCATCAACTGAAAGTGATATCAGCCTACACCTACTGAAGGTGTGGAATGCTACTGACAAGCTACAGATCATTTGGAAACCTTATCCATCCAATGAAATAAAACGGAACTTATTCCAAGCTATAGATACGTCTATACTGCTATATTGGTGCACCACATGGAAGCTAACAAACCACATAAAGAAAACAACATGGAAACTACATAAAAATGCTACGTTTTGCCCTGAACAAAACCAGGAAGCTTCACCCGACGAAACAGCAGTTGTACAGCCACCCACTCACCATATCGGAAACCACCGAAGATTAACTATACATTCAGTGTACTACCAGAGAACGAAGGATGAACCTATCAGCAACGTTCTTTTACGGACTCCCACACCTGGTCATTGTGGGCTGATTAGGAAAAAGTTACATTAGCCCAGTACGGACACAAGATTCAGCCGAAAGCGACAGCCAGGAGCGATGTATAAGAGAGATGGATGATGAGAGAAAAACTGGGAACTACGAGTTGTCAGTGTGATTTGAAAATGGGTATTATTTAGCACTAATAATTTAATTATTAATCGTTTGTTTGCACCAGTTTAAATGGTTGCAAGTATTTTAGGAATACCGTTGAGAAAATCATTTAGGTGCAAGAGCTTAAGATGGCCAGCTTTTTGATCCGATCTAGTCTTTCCGACAACTCGTCTCCCCCAGTAAGGGGCAAAGCAGATTGTTTCAGTTCCCATGACCGCTTTTATTATCGGGTCCCAGACTGCTCAGCCATTAGGGTTCTATCGTAAGGCATTACGAGTCGCTATCCACAATCAGCAGGTTGCCTCATGGTGGAGGGGTCGTATCCAACCTGCAGAGGTGTATTCTATAGCCCCTGTCCATTGGGTGTCAGAAATAAAAGGCAAGAATAGGCGATGGAGGAAGAATATAATTGATCTGGTTAGAACGGAAAATAAGTCAATTAAAAAATGACAAAAATAAAATATTGCCAGAAAGAATGAAAATAAAGAAAAATAAACGAAAAAAGGGAATAAATACATAAAACGAAAATATAGTTGTTGGTCGGTTGGTTGTTTTTTTACGGCGTATCAACCCTTTTCAGATCACTTAATGTTGAATCAAATTTCAAACAATTCAGCTTAGTATAAATATAGTTTTTGTTTACAAACAGTTAAATGTCAAAAACTATTCTACTTCAAAAAGTTCAGTTTAGCATAAGAATGCAGTTTCAATGTCAATGACAGTTCTATTTCAAACAATATAGTTTAGCATACGTACACAGTTTAGTTCTATTTGACCCATTTAGAGGGCTCTATCAGGTACTTTCAATCCTGACCAAAGTAGACCTGGGAGCGATGACAATGAAGGTATACTCAGCATTCCCCAGAGCTCCAGCATTACTGGAATCTCACCACATTAATGTAATATCCAGAACACTCATTGAGAGGGTAGGTTTATCCTTCTGTAAAGAAGCAGTCGGTGTATTCTACAGCCCAATCCGACTGGGCCAGCAATGATAGAATTTGTATTTTTTGTTTATTTCTATTATATTTAGGTTTATGTTGTTTTTTTCTTTTTCTTTAAAGAATCTTTGTTTAATGATATATTAATCAATGTGTGTTATTTAATGCCAAACCTAGTTGAAGTACAGTTGTCGTACAGTTCAACCTACCGTTCGGGTGATAAGAGGGCTCATACATTTCCCTAGGCTATTTGTCCAAAAATAAACGTAATAACGTGACTTGAGTTTTAACTCCCTTACTTAGAGGCTGCTGTCCAGTACTTTTGCCAGTTGCCCGAGGGGATTTTAAAAATGAAAGACAAAAACTGAGAATGTTTAAGAACTTCTTTTAAACAGAAATAAAAGTCTAAAAGGAGATTCAAAGAAGAAAGTTGATAATGATCGAGATAAGAAAGAATACCGTTGTTACATAAAAATAATTAAACAAAGAGACAAAAACGGCAAATAAACATAGAAAATGATAATAAATGAATCAGAGTTAAAACGGAAACTGAAATTAAAGCAGAGAGATGCGTGACAATTTTTAAAAAAGGTTAAAGAAAGGAGGAAGATAAAAAAATTTCAATGGAAAGTAAATGGCATAAGTAAAGTAAAGTTGGCGACCGTAGTCGAGGGCGATCCTAAGGCTCCCTTAAAGGCATAGAAGAAAAAAAAGTGGTAGAGAAAAAATGAAAGAACAGGAGGGTCAGAAAAATTATGGAGACATATGAAAAAAAATTCAAGATGCAAGAAAAAAAAAATGAAGAAATAGTGAAAGAAAGAAGAAAAGCACAGACGATACAGAAAATCGAACCAAAATAACCAAGATATTAGTGGCCAAGTCGATTACGGCAGTAGAATACACCGACTGCATCATCATCTTAAAGTCATGCTGGATCTCTCTCTCTCTCTCTCCCCCTCTCTCTCTCTCTCTCTTTCTCTCTCTCTCTCTCCTGCCATTCGTTCTTATCGGATATGGCTACTGGTTGGTCCTCGAGACGGAATCCAATGTCTGCAGAGCTGATGTGTGTACGTCTTTGCAGGTCGGTCAACGTTGGCTTATTCATTTTTGAAATCCACTGGAGAATCTTGATAAGAGTTTGTTCCTCTGTATCTATTCGTGACCCAGTCGGCTGGGGGGGGGGGCGAATACACGAACAGCATATCTTTCTTTTGTTACTCACCTTTTTGTGTCATATATTTTTTTTCTTTCTTGAACTAATTCTTTCGTTCATTCTTTCGTACTTATTTCTGAGTGGATCCAAGTTTTTCCTATTTTTGTCTCCGCCATCTTTCTTTCTTTCTTTCTTTCTTTCTTTCCAATGAGTGTCTCGGATATGACACTAAACAATCTGATAGTGAAGCCCTAGAAATGTTTGAGCTTTCGGGAAAGCAGAGTACCACTTTATTGCCATTGCTCGTAGGTCTACTCTGGCCTAGAGTGGTATCACCTGATAGAGCCCTATGAGTCAAATAGAACTAAACTATTCTGGCATTTAACTGAGTGTGAACAAAAACAATACTTTACTAATCTGGATTGTTTGAAACAGAACTATTTATATGTATATAAAGGATTTGGCAATAAATAATTTTCAATGGTTGATGTACCATAAAACGAAACCAAACGAAACCATCATTTTAGAAAATGGCAGAGAAAAATAAAAATGTAAACTGAGATTAAGAATAAAACGAAGAAATAAACAAATAGACAGATGATGAAAAAGCGATAATATGAATGAAATAAATTGATGATGAAAAAGATAACAAAAAAAAAGATAAATAAACAGAAACGATGTAAAAATTTAAACGAAAATAACCAAGTTAAAAAATGATGGATAATGGCTAAGCTGAAGAAATAGAGAAATAAAACGAAAAAGATAGTAAGAAAGATACATTCTTACAAGAGGAAAAGAAAAAATAAGTGAGGAACAAGACACTAGAAAATAGATTAAAGAAAATATGCAAAAAAATTACGAAAAAAAAAACAATGAAAAAGGCTAATAGGAGAACGTGAATATAAGAAAGAAAGAAAGAAAGAAAGAAAGAAAGAAAGAAAGAAATTCTCAAAAGTAAGGTGACCAGACAAGAAAGAAAAATGATTGAAGACAACCGGTCACATAAAAAAAGAATATCGCAAAAATGGACGGAAAAAAGTGGAAAGAATATAAGCAATAAAAATTATTGAAGAAAGAAAGAAAGAAAGAAAGAAGAAGGAAAGAAAGAAAGATGGAGGAGACAAAAACAGGAAAACATTTGATCCACTCAGGAATAAAAAGAAAGAAAATATGACACAAAATGATTGATAACAAAAGAAAGAAAATGTATGAACGAGTAACAAAAATGAAAGAAGAAAATGAAAGTGTAAATTACGACCAAAGATTATAGAAAAATTAAAAAAAAAAACATATGAAAGGAGGGTGATGGAATTGTAAAGAAAAAAGAAAGAAAGACAGAAAGAAAGAAAGAAAGAAAGAAAGAAAGAAAGAAAGAAAATTAATTATTTAGATAGTAAAGAACAAAACAAAGGGGGATAAAGAAAATTAGGTTTATAAAAAGACAAAAAAAAAAAACAAGGAAAGAAGAGTTGTAGATAATAAACAAGATTATAAGAAAAAAGGAATGAAAGAAAGTTAAGAAAAAAAAATAGAAAAATAGAGATGAAGAAAACGAAAAAAATGATAAATGAATAAAAGGAAGAAAATTAAGCAGAAAAAAAGAAAGACAGAAAGAAAGACAGAAAGAAAGAAAGAAAGTGCTGGGTATTGCCTACCTTTTCAGCATAATGAGCTGTTCCATCTGCCATATATGGCAGTAGCGGAGATCAGTCTGGGAAGAATAAACCTACGCGTTTGCGGTTTATGCGTCCAATATCGCTGTGGATAGAGTTTCCTTTTATCGTCGGTTGGGGCCGTTCCTGGACGATACGAAGCGGCTAGTCTTAATGGATGATTGGAATGCGATCCTTGATCCCAAGATAGATAAGGTCGGGCGAGGAGCTTACAGATTGGGAAGGTGTGAATGCAGCCCTCTGCCAAAGTAGGCTCCTACTTGGACAGTGTTAGTTAGACGAGCTGACATTGATTTCGTTAGTTGTCCCACGTTCCACTTGGTAGCGTGGACTGACCATAAACTTGTTAGGGTCAGTCTGCGGTTAGCTAATAGGCCTAGTCTAGCCGGCTACTGGAAGTTCAATACCTCCTTACTGGAGATACGGGACTTTCGGGATCGGCTAGAATCCCTAATTACACGGGCGTTAGTAGGGGTGGTTACCGGGAATAGGCGGTGGGTTTCTCTTAAACATAGGATTAGAGATTACGCCACCAAGTACGGTCGACAGCTCAATCTAGATAGGACCGCGAAGGCGAAATCTATAGATGATAGACTTTCCCGGGCGGTGGCTGGGGGGGACTCCTTAGGTGTAGATCTAGCTAGGAGGGACCTTGAACGCGAGAGTAGCGAGCGCTACAAGGGATCATTAGTTAGATCTAGGCTAAAGAGAATTCTCAACGAAGCTGTGAAATCGAACGCAACTGCGCGTGAAGAAGAAGTGCGAAGGTTCCCCGATCGGTACATCGCATCTGTCAAGACCCCGGACGGGCAACTGCTGCGATCGAGTCGTGAGATACGTGACAACTTTCGGGCGCACTTTCGGGATCACTTTGCCCGCTGCACTGATCTCCCGCTCCGGGAGTTTCACAACTATCTCGCCGACTCCCGCGCCTTGGGGCGGCTGAAGCAGCTAGCTGCGAGGGTGTGGTTACTGAATGCGAAGTCCGTGATGCGTTGAAGCAGGTCAGCCTCAACAAGTCACCGGGACTAGATGGTTTGCCCTACGAAGTGTACTTGAGTATGTCGCACATGTTTGTACCTATTCTGACGGATATGTTCAACCATTGGTTCACCCAGGGAGCCATCCCTGATAGCGTTACCAAGGGTGTGATCACATTACTGATGAAAGGTGGCAGGCATGTTTGAGAGGGTTTAGACGACTACAGGCCCATAACTCTTCTTAACACAGAGTTAAAGATTTTGGTCCGGGTCTTAGTGAATCGTTTACAGCTTGTCATTAGCGATCTGATCGGTCCCGAACAGACCTTTGCTGTGAAGGGAAGATCGATCAAGGACAACCTGCACTTGAATCGCGAGGTCCTAGAGGAGATAAAAGACGACACTGAAGCCGCGCTGATCAGTTTAGATCAGTCCAAGGCCTTCGGTAGGGTTGACCATCGGTTCTTGGGGTCTGTTTTGGAGACTGCCGGATTCAAACCGCAGTTCCGTAGATGGATTAGCATGATGTACCACAACCCTCAGGCAGGGATGCAGGTGAACGGAAGGCGTTTGGGGGTGATCGCGATCGAGCGTTCGGTCCGTCATGGCCGCCCTCTGTCTCCTCTTCTTTATGGTTGGTCTTTGATGGGAGACGCAGTGTGGAGACGGACTTTTCTTCGCCTCAACTCAGACCCAAAAGCTGAAGGTCGACAGAGGCCTTTGGGCGAAGCACTGTTTTTCCGCAAGTGCCGAAAGGCCCTTCGTAACCCTCTTGGGTCCAGTGACCTTTCATGGCCTCGGAAGGAACTATATCGGGAATTAGTGGTGGGTTCCGCTTCTGATCCTCTCAGCGAGCGGCACGGCTGGACGGCGGGGGAGATCCGCTCTCATTGGAATTGGGCGCCAGGATCGAGCTTCTTGAACAACTCCGAGTTCTCGCTCACGTGGCGACTTGTTCCTAATGCGTTATCCCTTCGAAGCTTGAACTTCAAAGCGGGCATGGCAGACATTCACGATTGCCCTCGCTGCGGCAGTGAGTTGGAAGAAACGGCTGAGCACGCCTTCTACTACTGCGAGCGAGTCCGCCCGTTTTGGGATCACGTCGAGGAGTGGACGGCTCGCATCGAACCCAAACATCTCGGGCTGCTCGACGTTGGTTACGTCGTAGACAACGTTCTTCCTCCGTTTCATGGTGAGAAGCGTATGGTGTTTCTCGCGATCCTAGCTGTAGCCCGAATGGTGATTTGGACGACGCGAAACAAGGGATTGTATGACGATGCAAACTTTTCTCATCGTGATCTGGTTTTGTATTTTCGGCATCAGCTGAGGGTCAAAATCAGATGTGATCGAAAACGCTTGGATCGCATAACATACAGCAAAAGGTGCGTGAAAGCAGCGAGTCTGGTCGTAAGAAAGGGGGGCAATGTTGGAGTCATCTTTCCCTCCTCTGCCGGCTCATGACGTCTACGGTACGGGTCCTTAGGGACCCCATCCTTGGTAAATAGGATTTTTCCCTCGTAACCTAGTTAGCAGTATGTTGTGAGTCATTGTCCCTGTCATTTAGTCGTTAGCACTCAAGATCTTCCCCTTCCCCATTATTTTTGTACCTCAACCCGTATCCCAGTCCGCTTTTTTTTTAAGATCTTGAACATTCATATATATAAAATCATATTACCCGCTTCTATCGACCCATACCGAGCCCGACCCATTTTTTCTTTTTCCCCAGTAGATCAGGATTCCCGTCCCACCTAGGGTAGGTCCGGCTTGTTTCTTTCGTCCTGGAAAAAAGTCGGCCTCCAATTTTATAGACAGGGGGATGGGAGGGCAACCAAACGGGGAAATTTTCCTTGTTTTTCGTGTGTATATATTTTTCGGGGTTTTTCTCCCATTCCCATCATATCCATTGTAAAAAACCATATATTGTAAATAAAATCATACACCACTTTCGGGTTTTAAGTAGGTCTTTTTCATAGAGCAAATGTGGTATTTTGGTGGTTGTTGCGTGCATGACGATGGACGAGTGATTATATATTGTATTGTTGAATGGGTCTGCGAATGTGGCTAGCAAGGTTCCCTTAGAAAATACAGTTAAAGCAAGACCGCTCCCTCCCCCTCCCCTTCCCCCAAAACCTTTAGGCCTTGTTCCTACATTGTATTCGTACAATGAAATAAAAGAATAAGCCTAGGCGTCAGACCAGAAGAGCCGTTCCTATTGTTGAAGTATTTCATTACTCTATCACTAATCCTATGTTCTTATTACTAACAGTCTCTCTCTTGTAAATACTCTTTCCTGTAAATATAACTTTTTACCTCACATATCGTGGTTTGTCTTATTATTACTACTACTTGTGTTCACTAAACAGAACACAAAGGAAAGAAAGAAAGAAATAATGTGAACTTGACCAGAAAGAAAGAAAGAAAGAAAGAAAGAAAGAATGTGAAGTTGAAAAGAAAGAAAGAAAGAAAGAAAGAATTAATGTGAAGTTGATAAGAAAGAAAGAAAGAAAGAAAAAAGAAAGAAAGAAAGAAAGAAAGAAAGAAAAAGTAATTCATAGAGTGTGATAAAACATGAAATAGATGAGAAAGAAACGTAAAATTCGAACAGCTTTGTCTGGTGATACTGCTTTGTCTGTAAATACTCTTTCCTGTAAATGTGGCATATATTTTGCGTACTTCGCAAAATATATACCACCAAAATTTTGCAAAAAATTTGTCTCATTGCACTAAAGAAAATACTTTTAAATAAAATAATTAAACATTGAAAAGACAAAGATAATGACTCAAGAAAATGCTTTTTAAATGAAATAGTTAAACATTTAAAAAATGACTATTGCCCAGTCGGCTTGGGCTGTAGAATACACCGACTATTTCGCTGCAGAGGGATAAGAATCTCCCGCCAACGAGTGTTCAGGATATGACATTAAACTATCTGATGGTGAGGTTCCAGTAATGCTTCATCGCTCCCCGCTCCACTCTGGCCTGGAGTGGTAGCATCTGCTGAATCCTATCTATGGATTAAATAGAACTAATTTGCATACTTATGCTAAACTAAATTACCAAATATAGAACTATTTTGATATTCAAACTGCGCACTAAATTGAATTGTTTGAAATTGAACTGTCTTTGACATTGAAAATGTACTTACGTTAAACTTTAAAAAAAAATTAAACTGTTTTGACATTTAACAGCATGTATATATGGATTTTATTTACATGCTGTTAAATGTCAAAACAGTTCAATTTTTAAATTTCATACGAAACTAATTATTTGAATTTGAACTGTTTGAAAAAACTGAATAGCTTGAAATAGAAATGTTTTTGACAATTTATTTGTATAAAAATAGATTCGGCATCAAATAACCAACAAAGGTTGATATGCCATAAAACCTGAATTACTGGAAAGAGAACTGTTTTGATATTTATACTTTGTACTTATGCTAAACTGAATTTTTTGAAATAGAACTGGTTTTGATATTGAAGCTGTACTTATGAGAACTGTTTTGATATAGATATTGTACTGACGCTAAACTTAATTGTTTCAATTAAAATTGCTTGACTAAACGGACTAGCTTGAAATGGAAATGTTTTGGACAAAATGTGTGCTCATGCTAAACTGAATTGTTTGAAATAGAACTAATTATTTGTTAAAAATGGATTTGGCATCAAACAACCAACAAAGGTCAATATGCCATAAAACTCAAGCAACCAACCAACCAATAAAATCAGAAAAGATAATGATCTTAGATAAAATAGTTAAACAATGAAAAAACAAAGATAATGACTAATAAAAACAATAACAACAAAAAGATGAACGAGGAAAATTGATATGAATGACGAGAAAAAGACAAAAATAAAAAAAAGAACTTGACAGAAAAGCTGAAAAAAGAAAAAAAAACACGAAGAGGGAAGAGAGAGAAATGAAAGTAGTAAAAGCAGGTGAAAGAGAGACGGAAAGATTAGGAAGGAGGAAATGAAGAGATTATTAATGTAATACGAAACCAGAAAGAAAGAATTAGAATATAAAAAATGGAAAGGAAAAAATGAAAGAAGCTGAACTGTTTAAAAAATAAAGGGAAATCGTTTATGAAAGAAAGAAAGAAAGAAAGAAAGAAAGAAAGAAGATTTATGTGTATGTAACCATAAATAAGTAAAAACGGCACATCATATCAAGATTGTTATTAGAGCAATACAATTAAAATCCTTTAATTCAAAGTGAAGAAAGCAATTTCCAGTCCAATTTGCAATAGAGTAATACTTTTCTTCGATCTGCATTTTTAATCATTCAAAGAAAGAAAGAAAGAAACAAACAAACAAACAAAAAATCAAACAAAGAATGGAGAGTATATAAGAGGAAAGAAAGAAAGAAAGAAAGAACGTAAAGTAGAAAAAAGAAAGAAAGACAGAAAGAATGAGTTATATGTATGCAACCATTACTAAGTAAAAATGGCACATCTTATCAAGATTGTTATTAGAGCAATAAAAATAAAATCCTTTTATTCAAAGTGATGAAAGCAATTTCAAGTCCAATTCACAACAGAGTTTTTATTTTCTGCGGTCTGCATTTTTTAATCATTCAAAGAAAGAAAGAATGTGATGTAGAAAAAGAGAAAAAAAAAGAAAGAACGAAAGAAAGAAAGAAAGAAAGAAGAAGAAGAAAGAAGGAAGGCTCTCTGTCATAGTGGCTAACCTGGTTGACAACGACATCTTAGTAAGTGAGTTCGAACTTCATTTGCGGTATTAAATTCGCTTTGGGACTTATACACTTGAACACAATACCAAAACCCTTACTCCCCGCCACTGGTGCTATTTATTTAATAGCACCACTTCTCTTCTACAACGATGGCTTCAGCATTAACCCATGACGGTTGATATGCCATTAAATAATGAAACAAAACCATATCAAAAAGATTTAAAAAATGGGGGAAGTAAAGATATGAGTGAAGAAAATGGTGTGAAGTAGAAAGAAAGAAAATGAGTGAAAGAAAAAAAAAAGACTCTACGAGAAAATAATAATTAAGAAAATAACTAACCAACGAAAGATTGAGAAAATAAAGGATATTTGTTAAAATACGAAAGAACGAAAAATGATTTTTTAAAAATAAATAAAGAAACAAAGTAAGAAAAAAAAAGAAACAAACAAAAAACAAACAAAGAAAAAAGCGGAGAATTAAACAAGAATAAAAAAAAGTGTTTTTTCACACGAAGAAGGAAAGGAAGGGGTGTCCCCGTGGTGTAATGATTAAAGTGATGGTCTGAGAAATCGTAGCACACGAGTTCGAACTCCAGTCGCGCTATTACGTTCACTTTCGGACAAATACCCTTGGGAAAGGTATGAACCCCCTTATACCCCAGCTATGGGTAAAATGCACCACCACTGTTCTTCTAGGAGAATTGCCTTGGCATTAAATAACCCACGAAGGTTGATATGCTATTAAACAAAGAAACCAAACCAAACGGAAAGGAAACCGATAAAGAAAATTTTACGAAACAAGAAATAGTAATAACAAAAGGTAAAAGAAAATTCCTGGAGACAATCGAAAAAAAAGCTAGAAAAGAAAGTCTAAAAATCAAGAGAAAATTATGTAAAATCTTATAGGCAGGAAAGGAGAAGATCATTTTAGGTTTAATGGTATATCAACCTTCGTGGGTTATTTAATAACAAAGCAATCCTTGTAGATGAACAGAAATATTACTTTTGTATCTCATAGCTGGCAGATAATTAGAAAGTTCATAGCTTTCCCAGTTTTCTGTCCGAATGTGAACGTGATAGCTCGACGATGGTTCGAAATCGGTTACTACGATGTCAGAGACCAAAAGGTTTGCTAATAGGCCGCGGGGGTTCCTCCAAAGATGATGGATTAGAAAACAATTGTTACTGAATGAGGAAAGATCAGCATGAAAAAAGTTTCCTTAAATAAAAGCCTCGAGTGAGAGAGTGTAGAAAGAATAGGAAGCAGTCTAAGGAAAAAAACAGAATGTCAGAGAAAAAAACCAAATGATAAAGACTATGAATCACATGAGTTATTCCCAACCTATGCACCATGGCTCACTGATACAATATATTTGCACAGGAAGAAATATGTAGAAATCGTAAGAAATTTCTTGAAGAGAAGTAAACCATTATAAAAATTTCAAACAGAAATAAGACTTTTCTTTCGCTCAATTAAACACACACATCGGTTTTGAAATGTTCCTATAATATTTAATCGAATATTCGTTTGGAAGTGTACAAGTGATGGTTGGTCTGGTTTTCTGGCATATAACCATTGTAGGTTATTTAATGCCAAATCCACTTTATACATGTAAATAAACTCATGATTCTCTTCTTAACATTTCAAAATCAGCCTGAGTTCTAATTTTTTTTCAAACAGTTAAATGGTTTCAAGGATTTCAATCACTTACGAATAAGTTTATTTACTATTAATCAATTGTTTGTGCACAGTCAAGTGGTTACAAGTATTGCTATTTAAGACTAATTATTCTGTTCAACATTTGTCATTTTTTTGCACACGGTTAAATGGTTTAAAATATCGCAATGTTTCATCATCATCATGTCGCGCTGCCAGTACGGATCTCCCTGACCTTCTCCCTACATCCGTCTCCATGGTCCATTGCTTTCGGTACATCCTGTATCGGCATAGAGCTGTTGTATATTTTTTCTAGTTGGTCGTCCTGCATTTGGTCGTCCATGTGAAGGGGTCCACAGGGATATGCCGCTTATAAGTTCGCCCCTACTTCTTCAGCAGTGTCCCGCATGTCCGGTTCGTCTAACAAGGGTAGTTTTCGTGATGGGTGGTAGATGGCCGTATAACTGCTGTTTCGAGGGATGTTATCTCCAGGAATTGCTCAATACAGCTCGCAACTTTCTTGTGCAATTGTCGTCAAGTTTTTCTTCATTCGTTTAGTTAGCGTCCATCTAAAGAGACAAACATCTGGAGGTTGCAGTTTCAATCCTGACTGCAGGTAAGTAACAATACAGGAATACTTAGCACTGATACCCGGTTATGGTTAATGGAATCAGAACAAGCGATCCATGTTGGTTAAATAAATCACATGGTTCGAAGTTCTGTGAAGGTTCCCGAGTTCGACAAACACCTGAAGAAGGCCGGAGGACATATTGTCCGAGGGGTTGTGAAAATGACAATGAAGACAATAGTCCGAAAACCCTGAATGATAAAATCATGAAGCTTCGTCTCAGAAATTCAGACAATTAATATAGAGTTCACATTTATCGGAAAAAGTCATATTTTTTTTAAATATCTTTCAAAAACATAAGTCTACTTCATTGAATTAGTCTAGTACATACTTTTTAAAACTCATTTATTCTTGGTGGGTGCAAGAATTTTTAAACAATTTCTTGTAAATCATCCAACCCAATCAAGTGATCGGAGAATTAAGATAAAGCCTATAAATTCAGGTATTGATAACATTTTTTGTTTTATTTTGATGGGACAAACGTGTCCTTTAATTGCAAAAAATCTAAAATATTGAGATTTATTTGTTTTCATTCTATGTCTATGTGAATGAGATTTTCTTTGGCTAATGTTAGAAGAGGCGCTCATGGCATAACAGTTAACAGGACACTAATGGCCTCAAGTATACATTGAATCCATCTATTCTTTCTCCAGTTCTTAGTAATACCTAGAGTAGACTGCGTTCTTTTGCCGTGGTATAAACCAGTCAAGGAAAAGTAAGACCTTGAATTGAAAACGGATGTATTCTGCTTAAATCACATGCAGCTCGTGGCAAGGGGTTGGGTAAGTATATTTTCATCTTTTCTGTATTTGTGCCTATATTTGTTTTATTTAGACTCATATTTCTATTTTTAACATTTACAAATGTCCAACTCAAAATGACTGACTTCTAAACGAGGGTTAACATGCTGCAAGTCCAAACAACTAGCTATTCAACCAAAGTAAAATTTGCGTTGCCGTTTAAGGAAAACTTAATTACAACGAGTGCAACAAAATAAATAAATAAAATCAGGTAAAGTTAAAACAAGAAGGAAGGAAACAATATGGAACGTTTATTCCAAGAAACATTGAGTTTACGTAGATGGCCATATAGATACGAACAATCAGAATAACACAAGCGAAACAATTGATTTTGACGGCATATTAACCCATCGAGGGCTATTTTAGGCCTAGAGGAATCATGTTCATCGTAGTTAATATTTACATTTTGATGTAACAATAGCTGTTTTTTGTTTGTTTGTTTGTTTGTTTGTTTGTTTTTGAATACATTCATATCGAAGATGCATTCTTAAAAGGTTGGTTGGTTGGAAGGATTTTGTGGCATATCAATCCTTGTAGGTTATTTAACGCCAAATCCATTTTTATGCAGATAGTCAGTTCTATTTCAAACAATTCAGTTTAGCATGTGTACACAGTTTAATTGTTAAAAACATTTCTATTTAAAGCTATTCAGTTTAGTCAAACAGTTCTAATTCAGCTAATTCAGTTTAGTACAATTTAGTTTAGCATAAATACGCAGTTTAAATTTAAAAAAAAAACTGTAAAGTCAAGAAATCACGGTTTAGTTCTGTTTAACCCAAAGATAGGACCCTTATCAGGTGCTACCACTCCAGGCCAGAGTGGTCTTGGGAGTGATGGCAATGCAGTGGTACTCCTATTTCCCCAAAGCTCCAGGATTACTGGGATCTTACCATTAAATTGTTTAGTGGCATATCTAGTACACTCACAAGAGGGGGACTTACCCTTCTACAGAGAAGCAGCCGACTGTGCAATTCTTAAAAGGATATATTTGACACATAGATGAGATTAACAGGTTCTACCACTCCGAGTTAGGGTGGATCTGAGAGTATTGGCAACGAAAAGGGACTACGCACTCTCCAGATTTTCAAAACAGGAACCTCATTAGAAATATTTTAGTTCCATACGCAGGACACCCTTGTTTTTTTCGGGGAGGTAATGTATTCTAAGCTCTTATAACAACGCCAATGAAAAAACGAGTTTGAGTTCCTGCTTAGGTAGACTAAGACCTATTTGTCTGAGCGCTTTTAATAAAGACATACTTCCCTCTGTATTGTCACTAGATATCTTGACAAAATATCTAATCACTGAGATGTTTGACACGGAAAAGAAGTAGGGGTATGAGCACTTGGGGCAGCTGTTACCCTCATAAAGAACGTTGACAGCAAAAGATCCGACAGGGGATAAATAAGTCAGCAGCTTGACATGAAGCTATTAACTGAAACTTGATCTTTAATTATCACTGTATAATGTTCAATTTATGTGATTAATGGACAGGCGTTCTGAGAGGCGCACTGAGAAAAATGATATTACGTTGAAAAATAAGTACTTATTGCGTAAAATAAATGTTTTTTTCATCATTAGGCTTCATACTTAATGATGTACCTACATGACTAAGCAAAGGGAAAACTATCAATTAAATCATATGAACGGTAGAGACTGAAAGGAACAGGAATTTAGAATAAAGAATGCTCTGAAGGTGTGGTTTAGAATATTGTGACGGTATCTCCGGGAAAGATTTTAAGATCCCAACTTCCTGAAAAGGGATTTTCTGGAAATGATGATAAATTATATATGGTGGTGAGACTCCAGTTCAGAAGTTCTGGTTACTGTGGAGTATGTCTTCCTTGCTCTTAGTGAATATAAAATGAATCTATAATCATTATTCGGGTTCGAACGATGTCGCTGTCTTGCACGTTAACTACTACGCAACGGAGATTAGCCCAATAGCTAACTGAAGAAGTATAGTAGTTAACAAATGATTAGATTGATAGATTTTTTAACTATGTGAGTTTATAATAGTTAAAATTGGAGGTGCCCGTGGTGTAATGGTTATCGTCGTATGAAATGGACACGGCGACCCGAGTTCAAATCCTGGACAAGGCTGATTGCATTTCACATAGCATTAATACCCTTGGGAAAGGTATGAATCCAATTATTCTCCATCCAGCTATGGGTAAATAGTAGGACAGACTGGGTTCTTTAGCCTTGGTGAGACAACTAGTCTAGGGGAAGGAAAACTCTGAATTCAAACCTGTTAAATTCTGCTTAAAAATTGACCTTGTGTCATATCCTGGCCGAGCGGAGGGGTTGGTAAATATGATAATAGTTATAATTGTTTACAGCTGATTATAATTAAATCCTTGGACCCATTCGCATAATGGTTAGAGTGTTCAACAATGGTTCGGGAAAACAGGGTTCACTCCCAGGTCATGTCATACGAAAGTCTCAAAAATGGTACTTGATCACTCCTTGCTTAATATTCAGCATTATAAGGAACTGATTAAGGGTAAGTAAAGTAATCCAAGAAAGGATTATCGCTCCTCCCTACACATCGGTATTGCAGCTATTAAAAAGTGAGCCTTTGGGTAACCTTAGACTACGGTAGGCCATCTTACTTACTCTGATTTAATCTGACTAATTTCTGAAATATAATTACTTGAAGAACGACTAAGTTTGGCATTAATTTGTCTCATGAGGGTTGACATACCGAAAAACGAAGCACGTAACGAGATTTTTGTTAAAGCCAAATCTGCACAGTATGTAAGGTATTCAGCAAATTTTGAATATTCAAACTTCCATAGTTTGTTGTTTGCTGACCGCGATCGGAATTCGCATTGTTGATATGCAAAGCAGAATTTCAACTTTGGCGTATTTTTTCTCTAGACGCATTGTCTGGGTTTCAGTCTCCATACAACGATTACCACAAACTTCTTATATACATCTGTGCATTTCAATTATCATAATTATCCCATGTGTATCAGTATCATCATCATCATCAGTACTGGAAACATTTTATCTATTAAAGTTGCCTTTTTCTGAGTCCAAATTTTGCTAATATTTAACCATATTTAAATTCCAAGAATATATAATTATATATATATATATATATATCATCATCATCATCATCAGGTCGTGCCGCCAGCACGGATATCCCTGACCCTCTCTCGCCACTTCTTCCTATCATTCATCGCCTCCGGCAGGTCTTCAGGGTTACATCCTGTGTCCTCACATAGTTGCTGTATGTAAGTTCGAGCTGGTCGTCCTGCTTTTGCACGGCCAAATGTGGGGGTCCATAGGAGTACATCACTTATGAGCTCGTCCTTGCTTCTCCAGCAGTGTCCCACGTGTCTGGTTCGTCTTACTTGTATAGTTTTGTGATGGGGAGCAAGTGTCCGTATAGTTGGTGTCTCGTGGGGTGTTGTCGCCAGGACTTATATATATATATATATATATATATATATATATATATATATATATATACCCAGTCGGCTGGGGCTGTAGAATACACGGACTGCTTCTCTGCAAAGAGGTAAGACCCCCCCAACGAGTGTCCTGGATATGACACTAAACAATCTGATGGTGAGGTTCCAGCAATACTGGAGCTTTGGGGAATGCGGAGTACCCCTTCATTGCCATCGCCCCCTGGTCCACTCTGGCCTGAAGTGGTAGCACCTGGTAAGGGTCCTATCTATGGATTAAATAGAACAAAACCGTGCTTCTTTCACTATAGTGATTTTTGCATTTAAACTGCGTATTTATGCTAAACTGAATTGTTTTAAATAGAACTGTTTTGACATTGGAACTGCGTACTAGTGCTGAACTGAATTGCTCGAAATAGAACTGTTTTTGACGTCTAAACTGTGTACTTATGCTGAACTAAATTATCTGAAATAAAACTGTCTGACATTTAAATCTGTGTATTGCCCAGTCAGCTGGGGCTATAGAATACACTGACTGCACCTCTGCAGAGGGGTAACCCCCCCATAAAGAGCGTCCTGGTTATGACACTAAACAATCTGATGGTGAGGTTCCAGCAGTGCTGGAACTTTGGGGAATGCGGAGTACCCCTTCATTGCCATCGCTCCCTGGTCCACTCTGGCCCGGAGTGGTAGCACCTGATAGGGCCCTATCTATGGGTTAAATAGAACTAACAGCATACTTATGCTAAAATTAATTGAGTAAACTGAATAGCTTGAAATAGAAACGTTTTTGACAATTAAACCGTACTTACACTTAAACTGCGTGCTTATGCTCAACTGAATTATTTCAAATAGAACTGTTTTTCGACATTAAAACTGTATTTACACTTAACTGAATTATTACATATAACTGCTTGACTAGTTTGAAATGGACATGTTTTTGATAATTAAACTGAACTGTTTTCAATAGAACAGATTATTTACATAAAAATGGATTTGGCGTTAAATAACCTACAAAGGTTGATATGCCATAAAACCAACAAACGAAACCAAATCTATATATATATATGTATATATATATATATATATATATATATATATATATAATTCAGTATGTTCAAAGGAAGATTTTGATTTAATTAAATGGTTTAATCTAATGTATATTTCTGTTCTGTATAAAATCTATTGACCAAAAGAAACGATCATACAAAAATATAGTTTCCGTAAGCAAATATAATGCAAACAGCCCGATCCAAGGTTTGAACTCAGATCGCCGATCTCATTTCCTACATCAATAACCATTTCGTCAAGAATCAGCTAAGAATTCTTTATTGAAGATGTATAACTTTGAATAAATCAGTAAATAATGATTGGTTGGTTGGTTGTTTTGTTTTACGGCATATCAACCCTTTTCGGGACATTTAATGCTGAATTAATCCATTTTGACAAAAAAAAATTGCTTTTTGTTTGGTTTAGTGGTATATCAACCATTGTAGGTCATTAAATACCATATCAATTTTTATAAATATAAACAGTTCTATTTCAACCAATTCAGTTTAACAGAAATATAGTTTAAATGGCAAAAACATTTCTATTTGAAACATTTTAGCTTTTCATGAGTACAGTTTTTGTTTTCACAAAGGTAAATGTAAAAAAAGCTCGTATTTAAGCAATTCAGTTTAGGATGATAACACAATTTAGTTCTATTTCACCTGTAGATAGGACCCTATTATGTGCTACCACTGAGGGCCAGAATGGACCTGGAAGCAATGCCAATGAAGGGGTACTCTGTATTCCCAAAAGCTCCTGCAATACTGAAGGCTCACCATCAGATTGCTTAGTGTCATATGCAGGACATTTATTAGGGGAGTTTTACCCCTCTGCAGAGATGCAATCAGTGTGTATTCTGCAGCCTCAGTTTACTGGGACAAAACTATTAAATAAACTGTTTCTGGAAATCATTTACTTTAATAAGTGACAGATTTTAACGGCATGTCAATCCATGTTGGAAAATTTCATAAGTAATTGTTGCTTGACTTTATTTTTCTCACGGTCCCATTGAATTTGAATGACTATTGGGCAGGATCTTTTTAAATGAGACGCTAAAAGGTACAACCTCTCTGGTTCAAGCTAGGGCGTAATTTCAATGAGGGAGTACTCCACTCTCACAAGAACTACGGAACTGCAGCTTTAGCATCAGTTGAAGTTTAGCATCTTACGTAAGACACATCTTCCTTTTGCCGGGTGGGTGTCTTACCCAAAGCAAGGAATATAGTCAGCTTATTCAAAGGCCCGCCGACAAGGCGTATATAATTTAGTTCGAATATTTTCTATTAGAACCTTATAAGACAAAAATGTAAGTTTATAATGACCAAAGAAAAGTGCTTGAATTTTTCGCCCCCAAAAAATTATCATCATTTACTTTCAACTGAACGAGTAAATGGACAATGAAAAGTTATAATTCTTACGGCAATAAAAAAAAAAAAAATCTGTAACCCTGTTTATCATGTGAAACAAAATTTACAAATTGTCCAGTTTTTTTAGTCCTGAGTCTATTTATCAGTAATTTTAAATTTGTGACCTATAGATTACGAATTACATTCATCCGTGTAGGTGCCCATGATGTGTTCGGAATGGAGCTGGTGACCCGATTTCAAATCCTGGTCAAAGCTGTTTGCATTAAACATAATGATAATATCCTTGGGAAAGATATGAATCCAACCCACCTCCCTGGAGATCTGAAGAATTAGTAGGGCAGACTGATTTTTAACCTTGTTATGGCTTGGTCTGGGAAAATGAAAACTCGAAATTCAAACTTGTGAAACCCAACTTAAAAAAAGGGAATATGTGTCACATCCCTTCGTGCTGAGGGTTCGGGTAAATGAATATATTTTTACTTTACAGAACGTTCTTGTAATTCAAATTCGATATGCAGCACACGAAACAAAAGCAATTCAAAGAAGTTGTGTTTAATCAGAGCAAGGGCAACATTTTTTGTTCGATAATTTAGTTTATGTTTGGTTTGGCTGGCTTTTATGGCATATCAACCACTATAGATTATATAATGCCGAGTCCTCTCTCTGTCTCTGTCTCTCTCTCTCTCTCTCTCTATATATATATATATGTGTGTGTGTGTGTGTGTGTGTGTGTGTATGTGATTTTGTTTGGTTGGGTTTTTTGGCATATCAACCACTATAGATTGCATAATGCCGAGTCTTCTCTCTGTCTCTGTATATATATATATATATATATATGTGTGTGTGTGTGTGTGTGTGTGTGTGTGTGTGTGTGATTTTGCTTGGTTCGGTTTTTTGGCATATCAACCACTATAGATTGCATAATGCCGAGTCTTCTCTCTGTCTCTGTCTCTGTCTGTCTCTCTCTTTCTCTCTCTCTCTCTATATATATATATATGTGTGTGTGTGTGTGTGTGTGTGTGTGTGTGTGTGTGTGTGTGATTTTGTTTGGTTGGGTTTTTTGGCATATCAACCATTGTAGGTTATTTATTGCCAAGCCCTTTTTTATTCATAGATATTAAATATATAGGATTTGAAAATATATATTGCAGATGACATTTCTAAATCAGCGTGAGCAACCTGGTTATTTTCTTTTTCAAACATTGATAACGAGAATAGTTATATTTACTAGAAATTACTTAAACACAGATAAATGATTAACAAGTATTGTAATGTAACATTAACAGTTTAATTCAGCATTAGTCATTTGTTTGCAGAGAGTTTAAAGTTTATACATCTATGATTTGTTAGTTAATAGGTTTTAGGTATTTTTGATTGAACCAGAGCTAATCTATTTTCACACAAGCATTGCTATATTTTTCTGCACAGTTAAATGGTTTCAATAATTTCGATTTAACACAAAAAATTCTATTTGATATTAATCATTTGCTTGCACAGAGTGAAGTGGTTTTGATATTGTTATTCAACATTAATTATTATATTCAAATCAATTCATTTTTAACACGGTCAAATGGTTCCATCTATTTATCGCAAACAATTTAATTAAACAACTGTCATTTGTTCACACAGTTAAATAATCAAATAGTTCTATTTCAATCAATTCAATTTAGCATAAGTCATTTGTTTTCATACAGTTTAAATATCAAATAGATATATTTGGCCAATATACAGGACCCTACCAGGCGCTACCTGTCCAGGCCAGAGTGAACCTAGGAGTGATGAAAATGAAGCGGTATCTGATATTCCTCAAAGTTTCACTGAGTTGAGCCTTAACATTAGATTGTTTAAAGTCATATCAGGACTCTTGTTGGGAGATGGGTATTACTCCTCTGCAGAGATGCAGTCATGTATTCTATAGTGCCAGCCAACTTGTCTCTGCTGTCTAGAGGTCTGATACAGCAACAAAAAATTTGATCAAAAATATTTCATTCATAGAGTTATTATCAACATATCAAAAAAGGGAATTGTTTAAATATTTATAGAAAATATGTTCTCTTTTTTCAGCACTTGTTACCAAGTTATGTGATCATATTTAATAGTGTGCTTTGCGCTGTTGGCCTGATTCTAGTTTCAGCCACCCGGAGGCGATACATTCAGGGTTATAATACCCACCAACATAAGTAACGCTGGGTACTTATCCTATTATTTATCAATATCAATGAGCATAATGAGCTGTTCCGTCTGCCATATATGGCAGTAGCGGAGATCAGTCTGGGAAGAATAAGCCTACAAGTCAGACCAGAAAAGCCGTTCCTATAGTTGAAGTATATCATTACTCTATCACTAATCTCATGTTCTTATTACTAACAGTCTCTCTCTTGTAAATACTCTTTCCTGTAGATATAATTATTTTTCCTCACATATCGTGGTTTGTCTTATTATTATTACTACTTGTGTTCACTAACCAGAACACAACAAAAAGTAATGAGAGAAAAAATATAAGACTGAAATGTAGGAGGCAAGAAGAAAATATGGTCTGGTCTTGCTGTTTAATGACATGTCAAGCTTCTTTTAATAAGCCATGAATAAAAAGTTATAAAATGATAAGATCACTGAAGATAAAGTAGAATATTAAAAAAAAACGAATAAAATAATCAATGAATAAGGGAAAATTAATATGGAAATTTCGAGCTTATTAAAAGCATAAAGTACCAAAGAAATAGAAGGGGTGTCCTCGTGGCTTAATGATTAAAGTGATGGACTGCTGAATCGTAGTAAGCGAGTTCGTATTCCAGTCGCGCTATTACGTTCACTTTCGGGCAAATATCCTTGGGAAAGGTATGAACCCCCTTATCCTCCGAGCTATGGGTTTAATAGTACCACTACTGTTCTTCTCGGAGAATGGCTTTGGCATTAAATAACCTACAAAGGTTGATATGCCATTAAAAAACAAAGAAACCAAACCAAAGAAATAGAAGGAACAAGTGATATGTTCAATATTTAATTAAAAGGGTGTACTTTATTTAAAGGCATATGAACGTTCCTGGGTTATTTAATCATATTTACCCAATCCCTCCGCTCGGGCAGAATATGACACAAGGTCAATTTTTTTCAGTGGAGTTTAACAGGTTTGAATTCAGAGTTTTTCCTTCTCCTAGACTAGTTGCCTCACCAATGCTGAAAAACCTAGTCTGTCCTACTATTTACCCATAGCTTGAGGGAGAATAATTGGATTCATACCTTTCCCAAGAGTATTAGTGCTATGTGAAATGCAATCAGTCTCGTCCAGGATTTGAACTCATGTCGCCTTGTTTATTTCCTAAGACGATAACCATTACACCACGGGGTTACTTAATGGCTATGCCATTCTTGTAGAAGAACAGTAGTGGTAACATTTAACGCATACCTTGGAGATAAAGAAGTTCATACCTTTCCAAAGAGTATGAGCCCGAAAGTGATTGTACGACTGGTGTTCGAACTCGTTTATAACGATGACACAGTCATCTACATTAGCCACAACACTACGAAGACTTCCCTGAAAAATAAAAGGGCCAAATATTGTGTACAGTATAGATTAACAGGGGAAAAGAATATGTACAATATTTAATATGAAAGAAACAAATAATACGTAGTATATTATATAAAAAAAAAGAAGATTAAGAACATATATAGTAAAAAAGGAATAAAAATTAAGTCCAACATTCTACAAAGAAAAACAAGGACATTAACAAAGAAAACGTTTATGTTAATTGTTCAGTTGTGTTTTACGACATATCAATCCCTTGTAAGTTATTTAGAGGCAAATCTTATTTAAACATATTAAACATATATGATTTGTAGACGAATTATCTGTGGGTGACAATTTTTATATGAATCAGGGCAAATTTGTCGTCACACAGTTGAATGTTTTCAAGTATTGCTAACTGTAATAGTTCTATTCGCCACTGTTGAATGTTTTCTATTTTCTAAATGATTAAACAGTTCTATTTGACTCATATTTAGGATTCTAACATGTACTACTGCAGAAAAAAAAAAAGATTGTAAACACTCCGCTAAGAAAGTAGAAACAGGGAGGAAAACTAGAAAAAATACCAATAAAAAATGAATAGGATCAAAGAAAATTTGTTTAAAGATAATAAAAAAAAGAAATGTTATAAACAAAAAATAGTTAATTGTTTTCGTTCTAGCAAAGGAATCATGTAACTGATTGTTTTTAAAAAGAATAATTATTAAGAATTCAAGCAATGTTTGCGCTAACATTTGCGTCTCGGGTAGAGTAATGTTTTGCAAGATAAACTAGCAAACCTACAAGAATAAGTTCAAGTCTTACTGAGTGCTCCATTCACATGGCTTTATGCCACATCTTAGCAAAAAGCTTAGTAAATTACAACACGAGTAAGTTCGAGTCTTACTGAGCGCCTGCCACATTCACATGGTCTTGTACTACATCTATACGAAAAGCTTTTTGAATTATAACATTTGGCTAACATTTTTAACTGATGGAAATCAAAAAATAATATTAATTAGAAACCACGGGTGTAAATTATCTTTTTATATAATGGGGTAAAGAAAGAAAGAATTCAAAGAAAAAATAACCATGACATGGCGAAAGTAAAAAAAACAAAAACTTCTGTTGTTTTCAAAGAAAACGACAACAGATTCTGGGAAACCAATGAGGCCATTTCTCGATTAGATAAAATGTTGGTGAGTTAAAAAGAAACACTGTTTTCTCAAAAGGACGCCACAATTGGCTTGTGTTTGTACAAGGAATAAAGAGGATGTTTTTGTTCGTATCACTTCGAATGGAATATCTCCAATTAAATTATTGTTTCCTCGATGGATGCGGGCGTTATCTCAATAGAGAATGAACCAGCCTGTTCATTAGCCAGATTTTCAAATTCTTTGCTTACAGAGACAACTAATCAGGGTGAGCAAAGTTTGGTGGTGGCAAACCCGTTTTTATTCTTTAGCACAAAAATACCTCTGTCCAATTGAATTATGCACGCAGAAAAAAGACATTGCTTTCGGAGATTGATGTTGCTTACCCATTCAGAGTATATATATATATATATATATATATAAGTTGGTGACCATTGTCGAGGGTGACCAGAAGGCTAAGTATTGATTGGGTAGATTGTTCACCAATGGTCTGGGAGACCTGAGTTCAATCCCAGGTCGCGTCATTCCAAAGACTTTAAAAATGATACTTGATACCTCCTTGCTTAACACTCACCAATATAAGGTGCGTATCGAGGGTAAAGTGGAGCAATCTCGGGAAAGGAATAGCGCCCTCCTCTACACCTCTGTGTTGTAGCTATTGAAAAGGAAACCTTCTGGTCGCCTTCGACTACGGTCGCCAACTTACTAACACTAAGATGAAGGCGATGGCGCAAATTCTTTCCCGGGACTGCTTCATTTTACTCTTGATACATACCTTATAATGCTGCGTGTTAAGCAAGAACCATTATCAAGAACTATTTTTGAGCCTTTGATTTGACTTGACTTGGGATTGAAGCCTTATCTCCCGGGTTATATATGTATATGTATTACGTTATTTCATTTATAACTTTTACACTCTGATCTATGTTATATAGCCATTATTCTAGGATATTTGATTTATACTTTATTTTACCCGGTTCGACATTGGGCTAGTTAGTCGGCTTGTGTCACTCTGGTGTTGCCATCTTTGTTCTTGTTCGTTATATTCTCTTATAATTCCCCGTAGTTCTCCATTACTTTCTGTTGGGATGGTGATTAACAACACTACCACAGTTTCGAATGTGCATATTTCTTTTATTTTTTAGCAGCGATAATTTCACCACTCGGTGGAATCTGTAATCTAGATGGAGTATTCAAATTATTGAAACGAAGGTTTCTCACAAACTGACTCAAATCTAAGTCTATAACTTTTGTGAAGCTATCCGATAAGAGCTGTAATCTCAGATTCACCTCGTGTTCAATAGCTGTCAATCATACTGCTGCGGTTTTTCTACACGTATGACAAAACTTGAATGCTCCTCTATGATCTCAATAGTAGACCTCAACAATTTGTAATGTTACAAAAGAGCGATGTCAACGATGGCTTAGAATATGATGTGCCCGTGGTGTAATGGTTATCATCATAGGAAATGGACACGACGACACGAGTTCAAACCCTGGACGAGACTGATTGCATTTCACATAGCACTAATGCCATTGGGAAAGGTATGAATCCAATTATTCTCCCTCCAACTATGGGTAAATAGTAGGGCAGATTAGGTTCTTCAGCCTTGGTGAGGCAACTAGTCTAGGAGAAGGAAAACTCTGAATTCAAACCTGTTAAACTTCGCTTAAAAATTGACCTTGTGTCATATCCTGCCCGAGCGGAGGGGTTGGTAAATATGATGGCTTAGAATATGCTGACTGCATTCCTCGAAAAAATGTTAAGACACCCGTCAAAAGGATCGTCATCGATATGATACTAAACTAGATTCAGTGGACCTCTCCGGAGTGTGAAGAACCTCTTACCGACGCCGACTACGCCAATGACATAGCGATACTGGCGAATACACCCAACCAGGCCGAAACACTACTGCACAGTTTGGAACGAGTCGCCGCAGGCATTGTCCTCCCTGTCAATGCACAAAAAACGGAATATATGTGCTATAATAAAACAGGCGACATTTCCACACTAGACGGAACCTCTCTGAAACTGGTAGACAAATTCACCTACCTTGGAAGCAAAGTCTCATCAACCAAAAAAGACATCGATACGCGGCTAACGAAGGCATGGACAGCTATCGATAGGCTATCGATCATATGGAAATCAGACCTGAACGATGAAATGAAACTCAGTTTCTTCCAGGCAGCGGTCGTATCGATACTGCTATATGGATGCACTATTTGGACGTTAACTAAACATTACACAAGAATGTTGCGAGCAATATTGAACAAGTCCTGGTAGAAACACCCCAAAAGACACCAACTATACAGCCACCTATCTCCCATCTCGAAAACTATCCTAGTTAGACGAACCAGGCATGCAGGACACTGCTGGAGAAGCAAGGACGAGCTCATCAGTGATGTACTCCTATGGACCCCCACATATGGCCGAGCAAAAGCAGGACGATCAGCTCGAACATACATACAGCAGCTATGTGAGGATAGGGGATGTAGCCCTGAAGACCTGCCAGAGGCGATGAACGATAGGGAGAAGTGACGAGAGAAGATCAGGGATATCCTTGCTAGCGGCATGTCATGATCATGATGATGATGATATCGATACATTTGATATGACATTACTGTATACAGACAAATGACAATTACAATTATAAAATCCAAATAGTTAATTTCGATCGCACAATTTTAGTATTAGATAGAAATATTTGAAGCCATAAAACAATGTAAAATTATTTATGTTAAAAAGGAATATTTATATCATATAAAAAAGTGATATGAATTATTATCGATAAGTAAACACGGCAATAAAATTGCCGTGGGTCACTGAAAATATCAATAGTTATGATTACCATAGAAAATATATGGAATAAATAAAAATTAACCCATGAGGAGTTGATATGCCATAAATGAATAACGTCAGGCAATGCCTTTCGCTTGGATATTTTCATGAGCATGAAATGAAGGCGCTAATCCATCACTCCCAAATCAACAGAGACAGTGGTATCAGATCTTTAAAAAATAGGGTTTTGTGTTTGAAAAAAAAAAAGCTCTATCCAATGTTTTATGTGCCCTCTGCCTCTGATGAAGTTTTAGAAGGATTAAGCGTCATTATTTACGGATCGATCTTCAAAAGATATTGTTATGTATTTTTGGCTCATCTCTGGCGATACTATTTAGCAGTAGTAGAGACTGAATAGAAAAAAATACTGTTTGGAGCTTAAATATCGCTCTATTCAATGGTTTATGTACCTTCTAAACAAGTTGGAATTTTAACAGAAGTAATAGCCATTATTTTTGGAACGAATTTATCACGGTCATAGTATGTGAGCTCTTGTTCATTGCTGGTGATAGACAGCACAAGATTAGGTGGAAAAAATAGTGTTTTTGACACCATTCCATGGCGTTATGTTCATCCTTTACCTGGTGTAGATTTATTGGAAATAAATAGGCGGGCAGCACTTTCGGAGTTGTCCGTAATCTTCAATAAAAACAAAAGTATGAACATTGAACTGAAAAGACAATAAAGCAGGAAAAAGGAAAAAAAAATCAAAGTATAACAAATAAATATTAGGCATTTTAGAAGAAAAAATATACCCCCCCGAAAAAAATGACAACAGAAAAAATAAAAGAAAAAAATGAATGGATAAGTAAATGAATATATAACAGAGTCAAAGAATTAAAGAATGAAGATTGATTGAAGTGAAAAAAAAAAGAAGAATAGAAAAGAACAAGGTTGTGTACACAGTATGTCACTTCATCTATTTTGTCTTTCGACCTCGTGCCTTGAATTACCGAGTATCGAAGGTGTTCAGTTTGTGTACTTGATATTCAGTAGATTTGCTTTGTTTTCTCGGTTCGCGTCCTGGACTGCGCAGACACAATGAAAGCTTTAAGACGCATCCATCTTGTCAACGCCTTTCGCATTTGTTTGCTTGGCAAGTAGACAAGAGTCCACTAACACCATTCGGAAAACTGACAACTACTTCGAACACTTGTTTATATATATATATATATATATATATATATATATATATATATATATATATACATATATATATATATATATGTGTGTGTGTGTGTGTGTGTGTGTGTGTGTGTGTGTGTGTGTGTGTGTGTGTGTGTGTGTGTGTCTGTGTGTCGGTTAAAATGACTTTGTTTTATTTCATAGTATGAAACTACTGATAAATCATTAATTATAATTCATTTTTTCATAAGTATTATTATTAGAAGTAGTTGTAATTGTATTTGCTTTAACTCAAAGTGTAAAATATTGAATAACATGCATAAAATCACAAAAACATTCATAAGTAAAAATGAAGCGTATATATATATATATATATATATATATATATATATATGTGTGTGTGTGTGTGTGTGTGTGTGTGTGTGTGTGTGTGTGTGTGTGTTTATTTTTGTGTATGTGTCTGTGTGCGTTCCCGCTCGCGCATGTGTGTGTGTGTGTGTGTGTGTGTGTGTGTGTGTATGTGTGTGTGTGTGTGTGTTCAGAAAGAATCGACATGCAAGGTGTGTTCACAAAGAGAGACATGAGCAGCGCATGAAATGATACGTTTCTTCATATTCCCTTAGGGAACCTTATTCCAGCGAGTTTTACATTGTTCTAAACACCTCGGATACAGCTTTTTTTTCTTTTTTTTATAGGATCCAAAGTATAAATTGGATCCAAAGTATAAATAGGATCCAAAATATAAATTTTCCGTGTCTTTAAATCCGAGCCTTAAGATTAATCTGCAGTATATTTAAATATGAGTCAGAGATTAGAAGCGACCTAGAATTACAATAGATAGATAGATAGTAAGAAACTGAGATAGATAGATAGATAGATAGATAGATAGATAGATAGATAGATAGATATGAAAAGGACGAGTCAGACAAACAAACAGACAGATAGAAAGATCGATAGATAAAAACAGACTGTGATAGATAGATAGATAGATAGATAGATAGATCTAAGTTAGGACAGTGTAGACACAAAGTCAATGGAGCTTGATAACACAGTTTTTCCGCCTCTGCGATCATCATTATATCAATTCTGAAGAAATCGAAGGTCACTAAGCAGCATTAATTCGGTCTACGCTTCCTTGTCCCACCTTAGATCTATATATGCTCTAACACTGATATGGATCACTCCTCGTTTATAACAGCTGCAAACTGCATGATTAATATATATATATATATATATATATATATATATATATATATATATATATATATATATATATATATTGCTTTTAAAACGAGTGCATGGTGGTGATAAGAGGGGTTTTAAAATCATAAAAAGAATTAAAACCCTTAAAAACTATACAGTCCCACTTTGTTTACAATCAGGGAGACTTCAATAAATGAATTACTGCAATCCATTCTAGAAACATTATTTATTTTAAAAAATACCTACCGAAATTGTGTATCCAGAAGCAAATCCATACTCAATTGCTTTTTAATAACCTTCCCGGACCATCAGAAGAAAACACTATTACCAGTACGAAATCTGCTGGCTTACAGTCATTTTTCTTTATCAATATGTTTTTCTTCCACCGTCCTGTATTTTTCCTTGTTACCATCCGATGCTTTTTTTTCCTCTAGTACTAAATTCATGGTCACTGACAATTCACTGAAGAGAAGTGACCGAAAGAAAGGATCCCCTTTTTAAGGATTTTAATTTTTTTTAATGATTTTAAAACGTTCTTAACACCATACACCCACTTTTTAAAGTAATATTAAGATTCTGTACGTACCACAAGATGTGTATATATATACATATATATATATATATATATATATATATATATATATGACTCTTTAGCAAAACAATCTTTTGAAGAGAAGTTGCATTTCTTTTGTTTTCTAAAACTCCCCATATAGCGCAATCAAGATGATTAAGGTCTAGGCTTAAATATCGTTTAACTGTTGTCCACACAGTTTTCTAAAGACTTTCAATTCATTTGCGTGCTTTCTTATTGACGTTTTTGGGTCCTTCTTAATCGCCGTAGGGAGAGCAGTTAAAAAGCCTTCTTTTAATTTTTTATTCAATCTTTCACTCTACTTTTCTACACAAAAGTTCCTTTTTTCTTTTTTTTTTTTTTTTTTTTTTTTTTTTTTTTTTTTTTTTTTTTTTTTTTTTTTGCTTTGTATACAGTAGACAAAGAACTCTGGCTTGGATTTGGCGTTATGCAAATCATAGATTTTTGTTATTCATTTCTTTTAATTTAGAAAAAAAAGTCCTTAAATAATAGAGCTAATCATGAAAACTTAGATTAATCGCGTATTTATTTTCACAAATTTGATTATTCAGACTTTCAAAAATTTAAAGAATTATTCCATATTCTGCTTCCGCACCCTATATTTAGTGTGACCATTCTTTTTCTGCTTGTAGCCTTGGCGATGTTTAATTCTTTCAGTTTCCACTGTTATTAGAATGTTTTACTTTGTGTCAGTAGACATTTTTTTCAAATTTCACTTTTTAGATTATAATCATTCTTTGTTATTCTTTGTTTTAACACAGTTGGATTGTAATCAGTCAATTTGTACGCAAGGCCAGTCGAGGTGTACATTAGATGTTGCTTGTTAAGAGTTTGTTACTGTTTGAACTTTCTTACAGTATATCAACCCGTTTACGTTTATGAAAAACATACACACACACACACACACTCATCCCTCATTCCTCATACAGATGGTGGTTCGTTTATTCATTTATTTTTCCGTTTTTACTTTTTCCTACACACATTCCGTGGGATTCAGCTCACTTCATCTCACAGATTATTTCAACACACACACACACACACACCCATATATATATATATATATATATATATATATATATATATATATATATATTGTCATTCACAGACAGACTGTTTCGTTGAATCACAACTCTTCGGTGTGGCTAGACATGCTAAATGCTTCAAGCTAGGATCGAAACCTGCCTAACTTTACGTTAGACCGATAACATACCGTTCCGCTGTTCAGCGACCTAACATCAGCTCGAGAACTTAACGCATATCTATTAACTTTTTGTTTTGTTTACATTTTGCGTACCGGAGTGCTCAATTCGTTAGAAGAGCTTAGCATTATGCGAATGGCAACCGTTAATTCCTTCGCCAGAGTGCTCAACCGCCAGGGCAGGAGCGTAATTTTTGTCATCCACAAACAAACCATTTCTTTGTATCACAACTCTTCAGTGTAGCTAGACACGCTGGACGCTTCAAGCAGGGATCGAAACCCGCCTAACTTTACGTTAGACCGATTATATATTACTTTGTAGCTCACTTTATTTTTACATGAGCTCCTAGAGTTCATTTGTTTTTACACAGTTAAATGTTTGTACACAGATAAATAGCTACAGTTATTGCTATCCAAAATTATCAATTCTGTTTATCAATTATTCCTATGAATATTAAATTATTTGTCAACAGCTGCATGATTCTAGAAAACTAAAAAAGAATAATATTTATTAAATGATTAAACAGTTCTATTTGGTCCATAGATGGGATTCTAACAGGTACTGCCACTCCAGGTCAGAGTTTCGTTTGGTTTGGTTATATGAAACACCAACCAGTTTAGGTTATTAATACCAAATCCACTTTTAAACATATAAACAATTCTATTTCAAACAATTCAGTTTAAGGTAAGTACAATTTTAATGTCAAAAACAGTTATATTTTAAACAATCCACTTTAGCATACAAAAACAGTTCAATTTTGAACAATTCACTTTAGCATACAAAAATAGTTCCATTTTAGATTATTCAGTATGCAGATTGATGTCAAAGCTGTCCTATTTCAAGTAATTCAGTTTAGCATAAGGGCACTGTTTAATTCTATTTGACCCATAGATAAGACCCTATCAGGTGATACCACAACAGCCAGAGTGGATCGAGTTTTGGAGGGGTACTCTGCATTCACCAAAAGTACAGCATTACTGGAACCTCAACATCAAATTGTTTACTGTCATATCAGGACACTCGTTGATGGAGTCTTACTCCTCTACAGAGAAGATGTCGGTGTATTTTACAGCCTCAGCAGACCGGGTGGGTGTAAATTGAACTGAAGACGTACATCGAATTCTCGTAAGCTCCAAGACTCGAAGTCTCACTCTCAGACGGAATTTAGTATTATACCCAGTACACTAAAAGGAAGGATGATTTTAGGTTTCTACAGAGGTACTACCCGACCCGACGGAGAAGAATTAATTATGACGTATTTAAGGAGGTTATCCTGAAACATACTTATAGTAAGCAAATGTTTACTTGATTATTTGATTGAGTGAAATGAGTCATTGATTTTAACCGCATATTCACCCATATTAAGTTAATTTACGCCTTGAAGCTAGAGAACTGCATTTATAGTCCGTTCATAGTTTCATTTTTTTATGTTCTTATTTAAGAGATTTTTTTTTTGCATACAGACGACGGGTAATTTTAAACACGTCTGTTTAAATAAGATCCGTTTAGATCTTATTGAATCTCGCACGTTTATGCCTCATTTTGACGAGCTGTTCTGGTTAAAGTGGTTGGCAGGATTATTTAATTATGGAGCTGGAAACGTTATAATCTGGGACTAGAAAGAATGGTGAGCCGAATTTCAGCTACAGAATCATGAAAGATGGACGTTACTAAAAAAATATTATAAGTTAACCTCTCTCAAATGTTTGATCAACTATTTGATAGTTTGCCCTCACTCAAATGCTTTCTCATTCTTTTGATAGAGTTTATAATAAGCTGACTCTATGCACTAGAATAATATGAGAAGCCACCTTAAAAAAGGTGTCCTGTGTATGAAATATAACTGCATCCCGTTATGGAAATTTGGAAAGTCTTGAGTGCTCATTCAATGCTATACTCAAAGCTTCACGCTAATCCTGAGTGGCAGTGTCTGTTAAGACTCAATCTATGAGTCAAATAGATCTGTTTAAAAATAATTGATATTTTATGAGACTATATGTATCAAAAAACTTTTAACAAAGAATTACACAGAAATGTAAATATTCACGTTTTATATACTTGATTGTTTAAACATTCGGTTGGGGCTGGAGAATACATCAACTGCATCTCTACAGAGGGGTAAGACATCTCCCCACCCCAGTGAGTGTCCTGTATATGACACAAACAATCATATGGTGAGGCTCCAGTATTGGAGCTTTGAGGAATGTTGCGTACATCGTCATTGCAATCGCTCCCAGACCCTTTCAGGCTCGCAGTGATTGCACTTGGTATGGTCCTATCTTTGGGTAAAAAAAAAACAAACTGTTTGACATTTAAAATGCGGGCAAGAAAGGACTTTTGAATTGTCAGAAATTGAACTGTTGAATAATCTAACGGTGTGTAATGACTTATGTTTAATTAAATCGTTTGACGTACATAGCAATACTTTAAACCATTTGACTGCGCGCGAAAAATCTGAGCCCAGGTTTGTTTCAGAATATTATCAAATAATGTGTTCACAAATCCTATGTATTTAATAAAGGTATAAAGTGGATTTGGCATAAAATAACCCACAAATGTTGATATGCGATCAAACAAACCCACCCAACCCAGCACTTAAACTCTTGTTATGAAATAACTTAAACCGTATAGAATACAGAAAAAATGAATTAATCCACAAATCTGGCAATATTACTATGGCTTTAATCTATAAACTATATTTTTTTTAACGAAATGCCTCATCCAGGATTTGAACTCGGGTCGATGATTCCATTTTTTGTGACGTTAACCGTTACGGCTAGCGTGCATTTGTTTATATGTTAATAGCAAACTTCCATACTAGATTATATCAGAGAGTATTGTTTACTACTGGTACCATGTAACGCAATGCAAACTGTCACATATTACTTGCAGCGGCGATGCACAATACTAAGTAACAATTAAGAGATGGCCAGAATAGACACCTTTCCTGGCATGGCATCTGGTTGTTGGGTTGGTTGCTTTTACGGCCTGTCAACCCTTTGGGGGTTATTTAATACTAATGTTTGTTTCTTTTAAAAGTAATTAGATGGTTCCGAGTTATCAATAATGATTATCATTTTTTTTTAAATTTGTAACTTCTAAGTACTTATATTTCAAAAAGAAAAAAATAAATTGATAAAAATAAAATCCCCAACGCTAATATGGTTTAAAGTTTTCTATTTTTTGTGGAGAAATAACTTCTAACAAGCTGTAAGAAAATTCTTTCTCCAACGGTATTATAACCAAAGTAAACGTTTATTTACAGAAAACTATGTCTGTAGGAGAATGTTTTTAAATAATTACGATGTACACTATATATTCTTAAACTTTGTTGTTTTAATTCGATCACTAATGGTTTAAAACAAACTACATACTCTGAAATATATATCTTTTTTGTATGTACTCTTTTTTGGATAAGATGTACAAATTTTGTATTCAGTGAAGCAGAATTTGGTCATAAATAAAACATGATAATATCTGTTTTGAATGCATAATGTTCCCTTATGAATAATAAAATCCTGTCATGCATCATTTAGAAAAACGTTAACTTTCTATTAAAAAACGAAACAAAACAAAAAAACAGTTGGAGCATATTCGTACGATAGATTAATAAATAGAAACACACTGATATAGATAGGAATATACTAAATAGGAATAAAATAGATAGACAGGAACAGACAAATATAGAGAGAAAGAGGCTGACATACTTAGGAAAAGACTAAGACAGATAAAAATAGACTGAAATAAATATGTTTTGTTTTAATGGCATATCAACCTTCGCAGATTATTCAATGTCAGCAGCCATCCTAGTAAGAGAACCGCAGGAGTACTTTTTAACATATTCGTTTGGGTTGATAAGAGGTTTGATACCTTTTCCAAGTGCATTAGAAAGAAATTGAACGTAACGGCGTGACTGAAGTTTGAACTCATTTACTGTTATCTTTCAATCGAGAACGTTAGCCACTACACCACAGGGACTTCGCTTAGACTGAGATAGATACGAACAGATTTAAGAAAAGACAAACTGAGATGGTTAGAGTCAGTCTAAGATTGATAGATAGATAGATAGATAGATAGATTGATTGTTGGTTTCGTTGATTACCTGGTGGGTGTTTTTATTGCCAAATCCTATTTTCTCTCTCTCTCTCTCTCTCTCTCTCTCTCTCGCTCTCTCTCTCTCTCTCTCTCTCACACACACACACACACACACATACATATATATATGAACATATGTGTATGTATGTATGATTTGTAAGGAAAATAGTTTGTATAACTTCTCTTCTGTAAGGATAGGTTCGACTACTGAGATACTATAAAAAAAATAGAAATCAAACCAATCAAAGATTTGTGGGTAACTTTATTTTTAAAAGAGTTTTCAGAGATTCGTTTTTTGCGCACAGTTATATATTGCTAAGATAATAATCCTATTTAATATCAAACAGTGTTTACACTAAGTTAAATAGTATCAAATATTGTTATGTATCATTAGTAATTCCATTTATCTAATATTCCTCTATAACATAACTAATTTGAACACGGCTGAATGGTTTCAAATAACTAAAAATAACAATTCTTCGTAAATTTTACAAAATTTTAAAAACTAAACTCGCCGAGTTTGAATGGACTTGGTACTGATGTCAACGATGGCGCAGTTCACGTTTGCCAAATTTCTTGGACTGGATCATCACTATCGGATGCAGTTTAATGTTATACTCAGGAAATTTGTTGGGGACACTTCGTCCGCTACTGAGGTACAGTTGGTGCATTCTACTGTCGCACCAAACATGGCGGTCGGTCGATTGATTGATTGTTCGTTTGGGTTTTATGGCATCTCAACTTTGTAGGTTATTTAATGCCAAATTCATTTTTATACTAATAAACAGTTCTATTTCAAACAATTCAGTTTAGCGTAAATCCACATTTTAACTGCCAAAATATTTCTATTTCAAGCTATTCAGTTTAATCAAACAGTTCTATTTCAAACAATTCAGCTCGTTATAAGTATAGTTTTGTTTACACGCAGTTAAGTTTCAAAACAGTTCTATTTCAAACAATTCAGTGTAGCGTAAGTGCAATTTCAGTGTTAAAAACAGTTATATTTCAACCAACTCAGTTTAGCATGCAAAAACAATTTCATTTCAAATAATCAAGTTTATAATTAGTACGTAGTTTAAATTTCAAAACAGTTCTATTTCAAGCAGTTAAGTCTGTTTTCATGGCATATAAATCTTATGTAATGCCTATTTCATTTTTATACAAATAGACAGTTCTCTTTCTAACAATTTAGTTTAGCATAAGTATACAGTTTTGTTCTATTTGACCCATCGTGAGTGAACCTGGGAGCGATGGCAATGAAGGGCATTCCACGTTCCTCAAGGCTCCAGCTTTACTGGAACCTCACTAGCAGATTGTTTAGTGTCATATCCGGAACACTCGTTGGGGCATTCGATTGAGTGAGATAGATAGATAGATAGATAGATAGATAGATAAGAACATATGGAGATAGATTGATAGATATATCCTCTTTATTATACCATATATTCTTCAAGGAGGAATATACAATTTTTATATAATTTTGCAAAAATTATACACTCCTCACTGAATTTATTATGATTCATAGAAGGTGTGTTCTTTTTTTAAGATTTTTTCTCCGCTTCAAAAATTGACGTTTATTGCTCATAAAGCAGAAGACGATTCTTTTCAATTCTGTCACACTTCTAAAGCGGCAGGCGAATATTTACCTGTCATGTAACGGTCATATTTTGCCATTTGTTTCGATCAGGAAATCGCTTCTAATGCCTATGCTCGTTATTCATGAAACACAAGTTTCCATATGTGTGTTTATATAGAAAAATATACAGTTAAATACAATAGGTTTTTTTTTTCTCTATTTTAGAAATCTAATTCAGAAATAAGCGGGGTTAGTTTTCGTTTAACATTCCTACAAATAACTATGAAATCATGTTTTTAAAAAAATTACATTCAGAAAAGAAAGTTGTTTGACGTCCTATGTGAGTCTGTATATAATGCAAGGTTTTCAATGGAAAATATATCACGTATACAATTGTGGAATACTCAAAAATAGGAATGTTTATCACTTGAGATACTTAAGGGTGGAAACCTGCATTATGAGATACTTGAGTGAGGAAAAATGTATATTATGAGATACTCAAAAGGGAAAAGAAGTATATTATGAGATACTTTAATGTGTAAATGGTTATATTATGAAATACTTGAGTGTGAATATGTGTATGTTATGGGATACAAAGGTGTGGAAATGTTTATATTTTGAAATACATATGTGTGTAAATATGTATATTATAAGATTCTTATGTGTGAAAATGTGTACATCATGGAATATTAAGCACACACACACACACACACACACACACACACACACACACACACACACACACACACACACATATATATATATATATATATATTTTTTTTTTTTTGCAGCATTTCTTCATTAATACAAATTTTTTTAATATAATAGACATTTTCTGTCGACATATTGTCTTGTTGATCCTTTCATATTGCCTTATTGATTTTATAGTATTCAGCGGAAATCCATTGATATATTTTCCATAATTGTTTATTTCCCAAGTACTTTCTGCCTGACTTTGGACCAACATCAGGGGAGGATGTATTACAAAAGTGATGGAACTTTTGCATGTACATTACTACTTTGTAAGAAGAAGAGGATCTGGGCCGTTTGCAGTGTGCAATGCTTACTTTTAAGATTGTTCTATAAATACACCCCCTCTGATGATGGCCCAAAGTCGGGCAGAAAGTACTTAGGAAATAAACACTTATGGAAAATATATCAATCAATTCCCGCCGAAGAATACAAAATCAATACGGCAATATGAAAGGATCAAGAAGAAAATATGTAGACTGAAATGTCTATTATGTTCAACGAAATTTGTATATATATATATATATATGTATATATATATATATATATGTATATATATATATATATATATATATATATATATATATATATAAGAACAATTAAGTCAGTAAATAATCTTACAAAGAATAATCCAAAAAGAGAGCTCAGTGCGGAGCAAATTAATATATGTAAACATTTATAAAAAAAAATATGCAGAACAAAATATCATCAGTAGCAATAATATTAATAAGTATACCTATATATATATATATATATATATATATATATATATATATATATATATATGTGTGTGTGTGTGTGTGTGTGTGTGTGTGTGTGTTGAAATGATAGATTGTGGTTAATCTGATAAGATGATGAAAATAATTAGAAAGATGAATAAATAAAACACTAAAGTTTCGTAGTAGTGATATGTCATTCTTTTATTCCAAGAACTTCCTCAGACAAGACATTCTTTTAGTTTTTCTACGTTTAAGTAGATGAGGAGATAGACAATATAACGGAGATAATAAAAATATAAAATGGGAGGGAATGTGTCCAAAGATAAGAGACAAGTAAAGGAAGAAATAGAGTTGGAGGCAGATGTTGATCTAAGTGTTAGGTTGTTGTTTTTTTTACTGTGACTGACTGTGAGTATGGAGATGGAGTCAAATGTATTCATGTTTCATAAGAAATGTTTGATCATATGGAAGTGGAATTAGTTTTAGTGACTCAAAAAAAAAGAAGAAATTGGGAAAAGAAAATAGGAGGGGGTAGAGAAGGAGGGTACCGGATATGGCGCTAAACAATCTGTTGGTGAGGTTCCAGTGATGCTAGAACTTTTTGGAATGGGGAGCACCTCTTCATTGCCATTCCTGCTGGTCCATTCAGGGATGGAGTGGTAGGACCTGATAGGGCCCTATCTATGGTTGAATAGAACTAATTTATATACTTATGTAAAATCAAATTGTTTGAAATAGAATTGTATTTGACATTGAACTTACGCTAAACTGATTTGTTTCAATGAGAACTGTTTGACTAAACCGAATAGCCTGAAATAGAAATATTTTTGAAAATTAAAATGTGGATTCGCATTTAATCTGCGTACTTATGCTAAACTCAATTGTCTGAAATAGAACTGTTTTTGACAGTGAAACCACATAAACAAAATGTATACTTACTCTAAACAGCATTGTTTGAATTAAAACGGTTTGACTAAACTGAATAGCTTGAAATAGAAAAAAAATGACAATTAAACGGTAAACTCATGCTAAATTGATTTGTTAGAAATAGAACTAATTTTTTGTATAAAAACGGATTTAGCATTAAATAACCAACAAAAGTTGATATACCATAAAACCAAACCAAACCGAAAAAATATTCATTACTTTTCTTGTTTTAATGATACTTGTATATATAAATGTGTGTGTGTGCACGCGCGTGTGTGTGTGAATGCCAGCATGTATGTACATGTGCATGGGTGTATACATGTGTTCGTGTGTGTGTATATATGTTTAAGCAACATTTTTCCCTGAACACGTTTGATTAAGTAAGACGAATACCCTGTGTCTGCCTATTCTGTACTTGATCCCTTCAAGTTAACACACTTGTCAATATGTTTAGTTCTAATTTACGGCATATCAACGCTCGTATGTTATTTAATGACGAATCTTATTCATAAATATATTTTACATGCAGATGATTTATCAACGAATAGTTTGTAGAAAACACTTTTAAAATAGCCAAGTTTCATTTGTTTATGACACTTTCATTTAAGTGTCAAGGAGTTGGCTGGCGAAATTAATTTTATTAAATCATGATAATAAATATTTTATTAAAAATAAATTCATTTTGGGTGTCCAAGTATTTTTTGAGAACCGTGTATAAAATAAATATCAGGTGATTAAGTACAAAATGTTTGAGATCCGATCAGGGCTTGTTGACCTTTAAGTCTGTCCCCACCCAAAAAAAAATAAACATTCGCACAACTGCAAAGAGCTGTCAAGAGAGCCATCAGATTTCAAAGCGTAAACAAAAAGATGTATTTTTAAAACAGCGGACAATTTGGGTTGGTGTCACCAAGTTTGGCACAAGGCCTTGAATCACTAAATCATTGGTCAACCAACCACGGGACTGCTACTTGTGGCCCCTCCCGATGACTGTGGCTGATTGGCCGATTGTCTAAACCAATCGGGGGCAAACCGGGGGGATTGTTACAATGATAGCCATTGGTCGGCGGTCCCCATTGGCTGACCAATCAGAAACTGATTATTCGGGATTCGGGCCCATAAATAGAGGACACCCAAAGCGAAAAATTGAGTTGGTTCAGGAATTCGCCGCTTAAAGAACCAAATCCGTTGCCATTGCATTCGCCATTGTGACACTGCCTAGTTGCAGTTAAAACTCCGCCAGTCAACTACTTTCACTCCCAGTTTGTAGTGTTTGACTAAAAATTATCTAAACAACTGTGTAAATAAACGTTTATTACTGTTTATAACAAACGCCTTATTTTCGTCATTTTTTAAATTTGCTTGGCAACTTTTTCATCTCTCCAACACGAATTCCAACCTTCATCGACTGGACCTCAACCATCTTCTCTTTCCTCGGATCTGAAAGCAACGTGGGCGTGGAAAGAAACAGAGAAAGACCAGTCGACACATGTGGTAATCACGAAACCAGCGGCCAACTAGGTGTCGTGAAGCTATAGTACCACATGTTTGCACATAGTTAAACGTTTTAAGTATTACTACAAAACACTTACAGTTCGAGTCATACCAAAGACTCAAAAAATGGTACTTGATACCTCCTTGTTTAACACTCAGCACTATATGGTATGTATCAAGGGTAAAGTGGAGCAATTCAGGGAAAGGAGTAGCACCCTCCCTAACATAAACGGTGTAGTAGCTATTGAAAAGGGAGCTTTCTGGTCGCCTTCGACTACGGTCACCATCTTTACTTTATAACACAAATGATACTATTCAAAAATACATTCATTTACTCACAAATAGTTTCAAGTATTGCTACCTGAGAGGAATAATTATATTTGATGTTAATCATTTGTTTTCATTCAGTTAAATATTTTCTTGTGTTGATCCATTGATGGAACAATGATAGCTACTATCTCATCGATTCATTGTTGATCAAGTAGTAATAGTAATAATGTGGTATTCTACATTCTCCAAAGTCTCATATCACAAACACACGCTGGTGCTGTTGGCGTATTCTACTCCCCTAGCCGACTAGGCTCTGAGTCAAATACCTGAGAAAACACTCGTTAATCTAACTTTATATTCTCCGAACAAAACTATAAGCTACAAATAGCAATTAAATTATTTCTCAGAAATTATAAAACACTAAGTCCAAATACAAATTTTGCTATCCATATATATATATATATATATATATATATATGTGTGTGTGTGTGTGTGTGTGTGTGTGTGTGTGTGTGTGTGTGCGTTTAAGGTCATCATTTTCTGAGATTAAGATTTATCTTTTTAACATCGTCTCCAATCAACTGACTCGCAGTTAATGTTTTGGCAAAATTAAAATGAAATAAAATATAAAAATAGAATTAGAAAAAAATAAGCATAAAAATACAAAAACTGAAAGTTTGTAACGAGCAATTACCATAGAAACACTATTTATTGAAGAATAATGTAATTTTTTTTTCTGCACAACCTATTGCATGGTACAATTAATATATAACGTTTCCAACCTGACCTGCTCGAGTGGATGAGATTGAGCTCTCAGCAACAGACAAACTGTATAAAAAAAACACATTAAAAAAAAAAAAACGGAAAATTAAAGTGATGCAGACAGAAAAGAAGATAAAAAAGAGAAAAAGATACTTCATTTCTAGAAAGAAAGAAAGAATAAGGCAGTCAAAAGTTATCTTTTTCGTTTTCTTCCGAAAGTGTGTTATTATGTATTTGATGATAGCACGAAAGATTTTCAGTTATCTATTTATTTTTCCTAAAGTAAATAAAAGACAAATATTCTTCCTCAGCAGACGAAGATATTTGTTAACATACAATAAATTTAATTTACTAAAAATATTTTTAAAATTTCAAAAGTGATAACATTACTAAATCAAAGGTTTATGTCAAGTATATTTTGTAAGTCATTGCTCTTCCATTCAAATATTTATTGCCATATGTTTTCAATATGATAATTGAAATTAATACTTCATCTTAATTCCATCAGTTCCCCACGTCTCTTTTCAAGAGTTTTGGGGATTTTTTCTGTGTTTTGAACTATTCACCCAGTTTTTGCTTTCCAGCTGAAACGATTTAATCTACTAGTTGACATGTTTCTTTTTATATACCTAAATTATTTTTATATATTTCAAATATCCTTTTATATATTTATTTCTAAACAATTAAATCTGCTTTTCTGTTCTGGATTAGATAAATAGCTTTTATCTCAAAATCCCTGAGAAATTTGGTTAATTTTACAGAAAAGTTTCTATTGATACATTTACCTTCTTTTTTTGTTAGGTCAAAGATTAATTGTTTGCACAATTCCCAGTGGATCATCACTATCTCCAAGTCGTTTCTGTTTTTATATGTCTGTGTTAGTTTGGTGCATTCACTTAATATTTGGTTTACTTTCATCTCTCTCTTTCTTTCTCCTTCCATCTCCCTCTTTTTCTTTCTCTCTGGCTCTTTCTATTTCTCTCTGGCTCTTTCTATTTCTCTCTGGCTCTTTCTCTCTCGCTCTCTCTTTTCTTTCTCTTTTTCCCTTTTTATCTCTCTCTCTTTCTTTCTCTTTATCTCTCTCTTTCTGTTGGGTATCACCTACCTTTTGCCGCACAATGAACTAGTCTATCTGCCATATATAGCTGTAGCTACTGGCGAATACACCTAACCAAGCCGAAACACTACTGCATAGTTTAGAACGAGCCGCTTCAGGCATTGGCCTCCATGTCAATGCACACAAAACTGAATATATGCGTTATAACCAAACAGGCGACATTTCCACACTAGACGGGACCTCTCTGAAACTATTTGATAAATTTACCTACCTAGGAAGTAGCGTCTCATCAAAAAAGACATCGACACACGACTAACGAAAGCATGGACAGCTATCGATAGGCTCTCGATCATATGGAAATCAGACCTGACCGATAAAAGGAAACGCAGTTTCTTACAGGCAGCGGTCGTCACGATACTGCTATATGGATGCACTACTTGGACGCTAACTAAACGGCTGAAGAAGAAGCTAGACGGCAATTACACAAGAATGTTGAGAGCAATATTGAATAAGTCCTGGCGGCAACACCCCACAAGATACCAACTATACGGCCACTTGCCTCCCATCACGAAAACTATTCAAGTTAGACGAACCAGACACGCAGGACACTCCTGGAGAAGCTAGGACGAACTCATCATTGATGTACTCCCATGGACCCCCACGTATGGCCAAGCAAAAGCAGGACGACCAGCTCGAACATACATACAGCACCTATATGAGGATACGGGATATAGCCCTGAAGACCTGCCAAAAGCGATAAATGATAGGGAGAGGTGGCGAGAGAGGGTCAGGGATATCCGTGCTAGCGGCACGACATGATGATGATGACTACTAATACCAGGGCAGACTAGAAGGTGATGAGCAGCTTCTTATAGGAATAGTATTAGAGCGTTGGAGACTGGAGATCGCAGTAGATCATCTTATTTGCTACCTTAATAACTGAAGCCAATATTATCGTTGGACTATATCTTTATTCTGTATTCACTAATCCTATCTTCTTGTCAGCTAATAGTCTATCTATTGTATATACTTTTTCCTGAGAATATACCTCTATTTCCTCTCGTATCGTGGTTTGTCCTTTATTTAATATTACAAGCGTTCACTAACCAGAACGCAGCACTTTCTTTTCTCTTTTTCTCTCTTTTTTCTCTTTTTTCTTTCTCTCTTTCTTTCTCTCTCTCTGTCTCTCTCTGTCTTTCCTTCTCTCTTTTTTTCTCTCTCTCGCTCTCTATTTTTCTTTCTCTCACTCGTTCTCTCTTCTTTCCTTCTTTCTTCACAATACGACATGAACTTTTCCTCTTTTTAGGTCTTTTACATTCATTTTCGCTTTTTAGGTTTTCACTGCGCAGCCAACCAAAGATTATCATTTTCTTAAACTCTTTACTTGTCTGCTCGAATTTAGCTATTTTACCTAAATTTTTTTGTTTTCTCGGTTTATTTATTTTTTCTGTTCGATTTTGTGTAATTTGAGTTTATGTAGCTATAAACTGTTGCAATTAGTCAATAAAACCCAAGGGATGTAGAATACACCAACTGCATCTCTATAGAGGGGTAAGACTCCATCCAAACGTGTGTCCTGGATATGACACTAAATCTGACGGTGAGTCATTAGTTATGCTAGAGTTTTACAGAATGTGAAGTACAACTATATTACCATCACTAATTAGTTCACTCTGACTCGGAGTGGTAGCACCTGATAAGGGTCCTATCTATGAGTCAAAGAGAACTCTTTGAAAGTTAAAATGATCTTGAACAAATGACTTATACTGCTCTGAATTGTTTGAAACGGAACTGTTTGATCATTTAATAGTAAGTATCTGCAAAATGTATTTGCAAATCATATATTTGATATTCATGTAAAAACAGGGTTTGGCATTAAATAACCAATAATGGTTGATATGCAATAAATCATCATCATCATCATGTCGTGCCACTAGCACAGATATCTCTGACCCTCTCTCGCCACTTCTCCCTATCATTCATCGACTCTGGCAGGTCTTCAGGGCTACATCCCCTATCCTCACATAGCTGCTGTATGTATGTTCGAGCTGGTCGTCCCGCTTTTGCTCGGCCATATGTGGGGGCTCATAGGAGTATATCACTTATGAGTTGGTCTTTACTTCTCCAGCAGTGTCCTGCGTATCTGGTTCGTCAAACTTGGATAGTTTTCGTGATGAAGGCACAAACTATACGGACATCATATGCAATGCAACCAAACTAAACTAAACAAATTAGTTTCTAGTTGAAGCTGTATAAATATTACTCTATGGAAGCATCATATAAACGTTACCAAAATTTGCGGAGCAAAAGGTACGTGGGAATTACTCAAGAATGCTTCGAGCTATTTTCAACAAATCCTGTAGCATATACATATGCATCCAGAAATCCGAGAAACACTGACAACTCTCCATTGTTCAGGTACGAAACGTTTATTCACTTCTTGACTTTTAGTTTTTCGACATGAGGAAAGAGAGACACAATTTTTGCTATGCTGACTGTTCCTACACCGTCCTTCAGTCAACCCCAGCTTGACTGCCCGGTCCAGAGCCAAATCTCAACTCACTGTTTTTTTTCAAAAATAACCAAAATTACCAGCCCATCGCTACCGGGCATGACGTCATTCACCTCCCAGTCACATTTCCTATCTGGGGTTTTTATTATAACATTTGTGATTCTCATATCCTTTGCGCACGAGCGTGAACACCTGCACTTATAGCCGAATAGTTCAAAGCCCAACCAAACAGAATGATAAAATATAATTAACGAAAAATGATTAATATAAAAAAAAAATATTCCGTAATTATATAACAATCCTAGAATATCCCCCACGAAACAACAGCTGTACAGCTGTACCATAGGACCAACGTTTTTTGCTGTAAAGAAAGAAGTCCGCAGAAAAAGAAATACTTAAATTCGAAAGTAAGGGTAAAAAATATAGCAGTCGTTTTTATTCAGCTATGATCACTTCAACTCGAAAAGTTCCTTCTTCTCCCTTCCTCTCGGTGATGACAGGGTGTGTGTGCGGGAGCTGGTTGTTTGACACACGCTTGTCACAGCAGATCGGTCGTTGCAGACTGGGGTAGGATTGGTCGGGGCCTCCGGAACCGTTAACGCATCCGTTTTGACAACTGCCTTCAACTCTTCCCAAATCCCATTACTTGTTTTCTTTTATAGAGATTTTGGAGAACAAATCGAAGATTCGCGAGTGTTCGATGTCACTAGTGAAACACGTGATATTACATCTGTGATTATTTTAAAATCACGTCTAACTTTGCAGCTTATTCTGCCCGCACGCGTTAGTCTCGTGACACCTTCACTGATTGACGACAGCGCCCGTCCGTAATATTACACAGCCACTTACCTCCAATCTTGAGGGGGTATACCTGTTATGTAATGGTTAAAGCACTTGACTACTGAATCCTAGTTAGCGACTTCGAACTTTAGTCGCACTATTCTGTTCATTTCCGAACAAATACACTTGGGAAAGCTATGAAGCCTCTTATCTTGCCATATATGGGTTAAATAGTGCCATTACTGTCCTTCTAAAAAAGTTAATTTTGCCATTAAATAACTCGAGAGGGTTGATATTCCATTAAAAAAAAACACAAGCAAATAAACAAACAAATACCTCCATTTGCAAAAAACCATCCAAGACGAACAATACATGCGAGACTCTACTTGAGAAGCAAAGATGAACACTTAAGTGACGTTCCTCAATAGACCCATAAACACGGACATTCCATTGTTGGCCGACCACCAAGAACTTATTTACATCAGTGCTGCGCGGACACAGTATGCAAATTGGAAGACTTACCGGGAGAAATTAAGCGTTGAGACGAATGAAGAGAGAGAAAATCAGAAATCCGTGATGTTACCAAATCCCTGAATTCTGTTTCTACTCCATTCCCAGCAGTGTTGAGCCCTCTTTTGTTTTTGTAAGGTATAGTCTGTCTGGAGCATCTCTCTGGGTGTAGAATCTTTTTCGCGGTCATGAAATTTCTCGTTTTCTTCGCGTTGGGAGTATTCATTGGGGAAACTGCCCAAATATCAATTTTTTTATAAGATTTCTGTTGCCGGTCTTCTTTTTTTTCCAAAATTTTCCTAGTCATTCTGATGCACAACTACTGCTTTTTATTTCATTTCTGTTAGTTGATATCAGATTCTATTTCTTGGGGATCAGTGGTTGTTTTTTCATTTTTGGTTTGAAAGTATTCCCAAGCAGGTAGACTAAGCTCTTTAACCTTGGTATAACAACCGGTCTAAGAGTAACATGACATTAAATTAAATTTGTTTTAATAAAAGACCTTGTGTCATATCCTGCTCCCAGGTAGATAATAACAGGCACAATCATTGCACATTTCAAAGTCTCATACGCCATCACTTTTTCGGAAAATTCGGTTGATATTAGATTTCTAAATTCTTTTTTTTTCCTCAGCAACGTGTTAGACGTTATAGATATACATAAGGTGGTTTTATTTTTCGTACAACTTGCGAAATCTATTTATTTCTTTTAGCCCAGTCGGCTGGGGCTGCAGAATACACCGGCTGCACCTCTGCAGAGGAGTAAAAACACACCAAAGAGTGTCCTGTTATGACAATAAACAAACTGATGGTGAGATTCTAGTGATGCTAGGGCTTTGAGAAATGCGGAGCACTACTTCATAGCCATTGCTCCTTGGTCAACTCTGGCATGGAATGGTATCACTTGATAGGGACCTATCTATGGCTTAAACAGAACTAACTGCATACTTATGCTAAACTGAATTGTTTGAATTAGAACTGTTTTCAACATTGAAACTGTACTTACACGAAACTGAATTATTTGATTTAAAACTGTTTTCATTTTTAACTGTGTGTAAAAAAATCTATACTAATAGTAAACTGAATTAGCTGAATTAGAATTGTTTGAATGAACTGATTAGCTTGAAATAGAAATGTTTTTGATAGTTAAACTGTGTACTCATGCTAAACTTAATTGTTTGAAATGGAACTGATTATTTGTATAAAAATCAATTCGGCATTAAATCACCTAGAAAAGTTGATATGACATAAAACCCAAACAACCAACCAACATATTTCTTCCTTTGTATTTTTCGGATATGAGCTAGAGGTATAATTGTCATGAAGCATATTTGGACTCTTTGTGTTTTATTTTCTGCTGCTTGTTACCCTTAAGCTATAAGTTTCATCCTCTGTATTTTCGTAGCTGTCGTGAAATTTATTGCTTTCTCAGACATTATGGATACGTCTAAAAAATCCTATCCATGATTGTATTATTTTGATATACACTCTTCTTCTTCTTCTTCTTCTTCTTCTTCTTCTTCTTCTTATTATTATTATTATTATTATTATTATTATTATTATTATTTCCTCCTTGAGGTTTTTACTCATCAGCGTTATCTGATGATCTTCCACTGAAGTTTGAGTGTACTGCTAGTTTCCTCAATTTTCCAGGACTTTTCTCAGTATTCTGGTTGTTCTCAATAATATAGTAGTCTGAATGGTCTCCACTCATCCGGTTATTTCTAAGTTATTTAGTCTCTTCTTTTTCAGTTCCCTAACATGTTCACGGTAGCATTATTATTATTATTATTGTTATTTAATTTCCAGCTTTTTTCGGTTTCTTAAAAACCTTTACCGGGTTTTAAAACAAAATTTTGAGTGAGAGAAGTTATTACTTACTGGTGAAGGTTGTTCAAAACGTCTGACCCGGAAAGAGGAGTGTAGCTGAACATTTTTACTCTGGCAAGACATTATTCGTTTTTTTATGAAACTGGAAACTGGAATCCAGATTTTTCTCGTTTTATAAGATGTGGTAGTTTGTTGCTGCAATAAAAATGTTAAGCTATGCACATCTTTCTGGGTGAGGCTAAGAACTTTTTAAGCAACCCGCGTCTCTCTCTCTCTTTCTCTCTCTCTCTCTCTATATATATATAAATATATATATTTGTTTTGGTCCAATGAGGAAGAAAAGTAAATATTTTAGAAGGAATAGGTTCACAAGTGAATTTGCTTTTTGGTCATTTATTTTTCTTTGATATGTGTTTCTGGTGTTTTAAGACGTCTTCAGGAAGTAGATGGTTTATTTGAGTGTCGTTTTGGGTTTATGAGTGCTGACTGTTTCGAGAGGGCTGTGGTTCTTTTTGATTCTAGGATTAATGTCTATGAATGTCCATTTCGAGTTGTCTGTGATAAAATTTCATCTCTACGGATGTTGTATGTCTATTTTTTTGTTTTGTCTTTTTTTTTTTTTTTTTTTTTTGCATTTTTCTTGGTCTTTTGAAGCCTCTTTTAGATGTCGTTTTTTCCAGTTACATTTGAGGCACTTTTCTAAGAAGATGAGCTATTCTGCTAAGTGCAAGTTTTTTTTTTTCAGTTTACATAACCCTTTCTTGATCATTCCTAGACCCCACCAACCATTTATGCCACAGTGGTTGATTTAAGATGCCACTTGTTTTTTAATTTCTATTTTCAGATTTTTGTACTTCCTTATTTTATTGTCATCATCATCATATCGTGCTGGTAGCACGGATATCCCTGACCCTCTCTCGTCACTCCTCCCTATCGTTCATCGCCCTAGGTAGGTCTTCAGGATAACATCCTGTATCCTCACATAGCTGCTGAATGTACGTTCCAGCTGGTCACCCTGCTTTTGCGCGGCCATGTGTGGGGATCCATAAGAGTACATCTCTTATAAGTTCATCTCTGCTTCTCCAGCAGTGTTCTGCATGTCTGGTTCGTCTAACTTGAATAGTTTTCGTGATAGGGGACAGGTGGCCATACAGTTAGTGTCTTGTGGGGTGTTGCTGCCAGGACTTGTTGAGGATTGCACGCAGCATTCTTGTGTAATTGCCATCTAGTTTCTTTTCCAGCCGTTTTGTTAGCGTCCATGTAGTGCATCCATATAGCAGTATCGATGTGACCGCTGCCTGGAAGAAACTGCGTTTCATTTTATCGGTTAGGTCTGATTTCCATATAATCGATAGCCTATTGATAGCTGTCCATGCTTTCGTTAGCCTCGTTTCGATGTCCTTTTCGGTTGATTCGACGCTGCTTCCTCGGTACGTGAATTTGTCTACTAGTTTAAGTGGGGTTCCTTCTAGAGTGGAGATGTTCCCCGTTTGGTTATAGCACATATATTCCGTTTTGTGTGCATTAACATAGAGGCCTATGCTTGCTGCTGCTCGTTCCAAACTATGCAGAAGTGTTTCGGCTTGGTCAGGTGTATTTGCCAGTATCGCTATGTCATCGGCGTAGTCGGCGTCGGTAATTGTTGTTGCGGGGTATCTTCTGCTTCTTTAATCGTCAGTTCGAAGCCATTCTCTTTGATTTTGTCAATCGATGTTCTAAGTACGTAGTCTAGACAAATGATGAAGAGGTACGGGGCCAGCGTGTCCCCTTGTAGTACTCCTGCTACAATCTCGAAGTATTCTGTGTCTCCATCTGGTGATCGTAGTTTTACTTTAGTGTTTCTATAGAGAATCGTTATTGCCGCTACTGAGATGTAACACCTTCTGCAACGTCATCTATTTTTGTCCTTTAATCCATTTGTCTGAGTTTTTTCCTCTGTTCACTTTAAGAATGGCCCCGAGTATCTCATAAGTTGGACAGCGAAGGTGCTTTTCTCTTCAAAGAAATTTCTGCAACTGGGTTTTAGTTTTGAGAAGCGTTCTTGTTCTTCTGATCTACACTTTCATTATTTCTGTCTTTCATCTCTTTTTCCTCAAGCCCAATGGGCTGGGGCTGTAGAATACACCGACTGCATCTCTGCAGAATGGTAAGAAGACCAATTCTAACGAGTGCCTTGCATATAACATGAAACAATCTGATGGTGAGGCTCAAGTATTGCAGGATATTTGGGGAATGCAGAATAAACTTTCATTGCCATTGCTCCTAAGTCCACTCTGACTAGGAATAGTAGCACCTGACAGGATCCTATCTTTGGGTGAAATAAAACTTTTTAACATATAAACTGCATGCAAACAAATGACTTATGCTAAATTGAATTATTTGAATAGAACTGTTTGATCATTTAACGGTGTGTAAACAAATTCATTAAAATTGTCAGTGATACATAGAAATACGTGGAACCATTTGACTGAGCGCAAAATAATGATATTAGGATCGTTCAATTGATATTATCAACAAAGTGTGTTCACAAGTCATATATATTTAGTATATATGTATCAAGAGAATTCGTCATTGTATAACCTAGAATGGTAAATATACCATAAAATTAAACCAAACCAAACCAATATTTTTCCAATTAACTTACACTTGTTATTCACTTGCAAATTATTGATTTTCGCGTAAACATAAATGGTCTTTATGGCGATAGTTTTGCTGCTTTTTGACGAGACTCAATTTCTCCTTAGGTTTCTATATCATCGCAATATCCCGGTCTTCCCTTGGGCAAACTTGCCTGTTTGTCGTATGAAATATCCACAGAGTTATTTTTCTTCCGATTTCTGTATCCTAGGATTATTTGTCTTTCCGTTTGTTTACAATGTTAATACTGGTTGCTGTGATCAGGCCCTCTTTGCTCTTTCCATCTTAGTCCTCCTGTTCTTGTACTGCCAAATTGTCTTCTGTCCCAGAGATTCCTGAATGACGGCACTGTCAAAGGTCAATATACAACGATCTTACCCAGAAGAATCAGCTCTCAAAAAAAAAAAAAAAAAAAAAAAAAAAGGATCACCGCCCATCAAAAGTAAACCGATAACATGTTCCTATGATGTGGAGAATTCTGACTGCACAGATTAAAAAAGAAATATATGATTCATTTGAAAGCAGCGGACTATTTCCGAAAAAAAACAACAAAAAACAGATGAAATGCGACCAATGAATAAGAGGAACATGAACTATTATTCTTTGGATAATATCGAATCTCTCCCCACCATATCTTTTTTTCCTTAAATCTCCTTTCCAAGCCCTTTTGGGACTGTTCTAAGCTCAGCGATTAAAAATGGTTTTATCATCACCTAATAATCAACAACCTTTTTAATATTCTGACGAAATCATAGTATCTGCTTCCTATTTCAGCATTGTGGTCAGCTGGAACAGCAAAATGCACAATATGACAAATGTTGGCTTTTTTATGTTTAGTTCAAGATACACGTGTCTACTTACTTTTTAAATTTTTGGTCCGCTGGAACAACAAAAACCAAAAGCTGACATATTTTTCTCCTTTTTCATTTTATGATGCAACTATTTGCTGACTCTTTCATTTTATTTTGTTTTTACTGTGTTGTTTACCTGAGAATCACAATCCACAAAAGATGACGATTTTTTTCCATTTCCAGTCCAGGATGCAAGTACTTGCCTACTTTATCACTTTTCCCCTTTCTTGTTCACTAAGACAGGGAAACCCTCAAGATGACGATTTTTTTCCCTTTTCAGTCCAGGATGCAAGTATTTGCCTACTTTATCACTTTTCCCCTTTCTTGTTCAGTAAGACAGGAAAACCCTCAAGATGACGATTTTTTCCCTTTTCAGTCCAGGATGCAATTATTTGCCTACTTTATCACTTTTTCCCCTTTCTTGTTCTTTAGAACCGGAAAGTCGACAAGATGACAATTTTCCCCTTTTCAGTTAAGGATCCAAATATTTGTCTACTTTTTTCTTTCTTTCTTTTTTTTCTTCCCTTTGTTGTTCATTGAACAGCAAAATCCACAAGATGACAATTTCCCCTTTTCAATTCAGGATCAAACTATTTGCCTACATTAACATTTTTTAAAAACTTTGTTGTTCACTAAAACAGCAAAATCTTGTCTCTTTAACTTAAGCGATCCGTTTGCAATTAAAAATCCCAAGAAAATTTTGTGGGTCATATTTTCTTGGACAAATTGCTATTTATTATTTTGCTTTGTTATATGTATATATAATTCATCTGTGTTATTTATTTTTTCAAGTTCTTCCCACCAATGTTGGTAAAACTTCTCTGCTGTCTCCATTAGTTTTCAGAACTCTTCTCAGGTTTTTAGCTGATGAGTAGTTTGGATGGTCTCAGCTCATCCTCCATTTTCTAACTCTTCTAGTCCCCTTACTAAGCCGTTGAAGATTGTTCCGAGTGCACCAATTATAATTGGTATCACCGCCACTTTTATGTACCATAACTTTTTGTTCTCTGGCTAGGTCCATGTACTTTTCTCTCTTTTTGTCTATGTTACATCTTGGGAATTTATTCCATTAGATTTTAGTGATATTTTTTTCATTGAAATCTGGGTGACAACAAGTCATTTCAGATCCCCAAGACTTTTCTATGAATTCTTGCTGAATGTTAAAGCGCTCTGAACTGAATGATCCCAATTCTTCCTCTCACAAGTTCTTCCTGTCAAGTTACTTGAGTATTACTCGATGTGCACTAAGTACAATTTGTTTTACTGTCCCCTTCATGTTCGCCTCTTTGGTAAGATTCGAATATCTGTCTATCTTTCCTTCTCGTTTATTAAAACAAGGCATTGTCGTCTAGTCGGGATTATGAGATCTGCTTCGATGTCAAAGTCTCAAACACAATTATAGGTTTAATCATCTATGTCAAATTCTACTGTTTTTTTTTTACTATTAGTCGACATAGCCAAATTTGGTCGTCTGACTCATTAACCAACGGATCACTTCTCTCACTCTGTCAAGTTTAGTCTTGAATTCCATTCGTACAGGGTTTTTTTTTCGGATATTGTAATGATGAATACAAGTAATGATATTTTGGAATCTGGCTCAGATTGGCTCTGTAAAGTATTCCTTTTGGATTAGAGTACTTTATATACAGAATTATTAATGTTAAGTAGCAATACTCGAAAATGTTTCCCAAGTGTGTAATGTGAATATAATTTTAGTGTCAGATACTTGCAAACTTTTAGTGTCAGATACTTGAAAACATTAAGCGGTGAGCAAAAGAATCAAAAATAATGTTACCAACAAACTACGTGCTAACAAATCATCTCATTCATATATATATATATATATATATATATATATATATATGTGTGTGTGTGTGTATATAAGCATTATCTAGCTTTCAATAAACCTGAAGAGTTGACATTACAGACAACACCTACCAACCGATATTCTTGAAATATAAAGCCATTATTTTTTAGGGAATCTCAAAGCTGCTAGATATTTTCGAAAATTAACTACATTTGTTCATACTCCCCACCAAAAATATTGAAACCATCTTAGAATGCTTATTTACTTTCCTAAAATGTTTGGATATCATGTGAAGAAACTATAGAAGATACTTTTGCCGGTATTTTGGTGAGATTTACCATATATGCTGTAAATATAACGGGACTACTGGAAAGTATATTTTTTAATCATGATACTTGAAGAGAAGAAATAATTTAGAAATTTACCTTTTAGATATTCAGTCAAGGACCTGATATATCAGTAATATCCATTCAACCTCGGAACTGTATTATATACAGTAATATGTTTCTAAGATCCGGGAGTAAGTCAGCTAGTGTCTATACGAATCTTACAATAGGTTCATTTATCTCCTATTTCTAGACGATTTTGCCACGGTTGAAGATAATATAATAGAGGGTGTCATCTGATGAGTTTAAATGATATCATTATGGCGTGTTCAGTGATGAAGTCCACATCCATTCTATTATTCCCTTGTGTCTAGACACGCTATTTCATCATTCGATACCAGCTTTAAAACAACAAACCCGGAGATTAGACGTAGAAATAAAGGTTTTTTTCCCAGCAACTTGCACTAATATATGCATGCACTAACACATACTTATTATATATATATATATATATATATATATATATGTGTGTGTGTGTGTGTGTGTGTGTGTGCGTGTGTGTGTGGGGGTATATGTGCTCGTCTGTGTGTGTGGTTGTATCAAGTGCAACCGTAAATATATATAGACACACAGATGAATGTATGCCTGTATTAACAAGAATGTGAGAAAAATATATTTATCTAGCGTATGTACACACAGAATGCCATACTTAAATCACACGCAAGAAAGATGATATAGAAGATATTCACACCCCAGCAACACACACACACAAGCACACACACACACACACACACACACACACACACACACACACACACACACACACACAAACACACACATATATATATATATATATATATATATATACAGATGTTTATATGAATGTGCTTATTTTAAATGCATGATTATATATATATATATATATATATATGAGCTGGGTGGGGGTTTTCTATGTGGCGATGCAAGGTCTTACGCATTTCTCTAACCACCCATATACAAACCTGTATATGCGACTATATATATATATATATATATATATATATGCTTTTGGTTTAATAGACATAACTATTACATTTATATATATAGATCAGTATGTGTGCGTGTGTGTGTGTGTATGTGTGTGTGCTAGTGTGTGTGCGTGTGTGTATGTGTGTGTATTTTATGTGCATTTTTGTATTTGATGTACGACATGATAGCCTGATGTTACGACAGCAAAATGAAAAGGAGAAATTTGCATTATATTGATAAAAGATACTTGAACCACCTAATTGACAGCAGGCATTATCGATCGGTGACTTGATCGCCTCTTGAAAATAAATAAAGACTCACCTTATATAGTCTGGTTTTCTTTTAACACAACGAAAATTAAATCAAAAGGTTTCATTTATAATTCCTTTCTTTTCGTTCTACCGATCCCTTTCACTTAAATATTACGATAGGTTTAAACAAAATACTTAACCCCCTGAATTAGTCTATAATAGTGATAATAATAATAATCTCGGCCAGTCGACCAGGCTTTCTGAGGGATAACAAAAAATCGAAGCTGCGAAATAGTGAATTTTGCTGTCGCAGCTGACCACACTAAAAATGAAAGCGAGTAACGAATACTTTGACCTAGCCAGAGAACTAAAAAAAACAAACTATGGAACAAGAATGTGATGGCGATAGTAATCGTAATTAGTTGGGTCGCAGGTAACAATCCCCAAAAGCTTGGTGAAGGCACTGGAAGATTTAGAAATCAGAGGTGTACTACGATATCGCAGTCCAGACTGGGGGAATTTACATATGTACAGTTGTGAGTTGAATATATATATATATATATGTGTGTGTGTGTGTGTGTGTGTCTGTGTGTTTCTATGTCTATATATGTATGTCCATATAGGTACTAAGATATATCTGCATGGTTATGCTGAGTGTTTGTGCTCGGTATGTATTTTGTGCGGGAGATGGATAAAAGTTGAACCGCGATTTGAAAGACCTTCCATTTTATTATCACACTTTTTATGGTTTCCTGGGCATATATAGTCTGGAAATATTTTTTATCACAAGTCAATTGGTGGCTGAAAATACAGAAATAGGAATTTGTCCAGTCAGCTGGGGCTGTAAAATACACTGACTGCACCTCTGCAGAGGGGTAAGACCCCACCTAACGAGTGTCCTGGATATCACACTAAACAATCTGATGGTGAGGATCCAGCAGTGCTGGAGCTTTGGGGAATGCGGAGTACCCCTTCATTGCCATTGCTCCCTGGTCCACTCAGGCCCGGAGTGGTAGCACCTTATAGGGCCCTATCTATGGGTTAAATAGAATTAACAACATACTTATGCTAAAATGAATTGAGTAAACAAAATAGCTTGAAATAGAAACGTTTTTGACAATTAAACCGTACTTACACTTAAACTGCGTGCTTATGCTTAACTGAATTATTTCAAATAGAACTGTTTTTTGACATTAAAACTGTATTTAAACTTAACTGAATTATTACATATAACTGTTTGAATAGTTTGAAATGGAAATGTTTTTGACAATTAAACTATGTACTTATGCTAAACTGAACTGTTTTCAGTAGAACAGATTATTTACATAAAAATGGATTTGGCATTGAATAACCTGAAAGGGTTGATATGCCATAAAACCAAACAAACCAACCGTTTATGACACTGAAACTGTACTTACACTAAACCGAATTGTTATATATAACTGAATAGTTTGAAATAGAAATATTTTTGACAATTAAACTGTGTACTCATGCTAAACTGAATTGTTTTAAATAGAACTGATTATTTACATAAAAATCGATTTGGCGTTAAATAACCTACAAAGGTTGATATGCCATAAAATCAAACCAAACCAAACCAAACCAGAAATAGGAATGATTACCCCTGCTCAAGTAACGTCAGTCTGAAGAACAGATACAAAGGAGGGAAGACCAGTGAGACACAGAGGTGGGCAGACAAGGTCAAGATCAAAAACCTAACAGTCAGTGTTAGTTTTACATGAGAGAATTTCGCCTGCCGCCAATGTAGGGAAAGTGAAAACTCGACAAACCACCATTTTGCCAAATGTTAAAAGCAGGCTTCCTCAGCTAACTGACATTTATTCAAGTTTTTGTTTTCACCTTTTGTTTTTTGTGAACCCGCCTTGAATTTACGCCTTTCGACACAAACCTGCAGAAAAAAAAGACAGAACAACGGGTATGAGATTTTATGCAAATGAAAAGGCATGGGCCTTGGACGAATTCCCATATAATTATAAAAAAACTTACCGCAGGTTTCAGATTCATTTTTTCCTTCCCAAAATCCGGTTGTCTCACCAAGGATTTTGAGGCCAGTCTCTAAAAGCGTTATTCGTTTGGTAAAGGCTTGTGAAAATCCAGGCACACTGTTTGTATCAGCTTATAACAAAACATGTTATCAGTCTATCATGTATTGTCTAAACAACTTTTCTTGTATAGCCGTATAATGTAGATGCAGCAAAGCATTTCTTTATAAAAACATAACTCTTTATTTATTCTTCGAAAGGGATAGAATCTTCTGTAAGTGTGAATGAGACAGACGAAGACAGACTGACAATCGGAGACAAACTGGGACACTTTGTCACTACTATATTGACGTATAACTTCTTGTCTTGACCATACCACACTGTGTTATCTTCAGGGCTTACATCTATGCCTCTGCTTTCCGGCCAGGGGCCACTGCAGGCTGATGCTCCACCGGATTCCAGTCTTCGTGACTGTCCATATCTCTTCTGACTGCTAGACTGACTGAGAATAACCGCTACTCAGTGGGCAGCCGTGTATATATAATTTCGTAATGACAACACATTTCCGGTACACCTACGCATCGCTGCCTTTCTGCTTACAAAGGTGCGTCCTACAATCACTTTGTTTACAGATATCGAACCTCCGTCTCTGTCAATGATCGATATGCAGCACTTTCTCTTTGTTCTAAATTCACACTTTTTGCTCTAGGCCCGTTGGATTACCTAGTCTAGGGAGCTTGGACTCTAAGCAACGGTCAATGGGTGTCGAAGACTTATGCCAAACCATTCACGCTATTTGAATGAGCTGGTAATAGAAGATCAAGACAGATGTCATGGATTCTCTCCCTACCCAACAAAAAACTTTACGCTGGTAAAGTTTTTTTTCTTTTTTAAAAGCATTATCCCAAAGCTAAACGCTGTGTCGTCAAAAATTGGAACGAAAACAGTTCGTATTCGTATCTTTTGAGATTTTAAATAATCAATAATACTAAAACAAACAAAAGACCCTAGCGAAGCCAAGAAAAAAGTGTAAATAAATTGATTAAACAACAATAATCGTTGCTAAGGTTTTCTCCTTATACCGTTGAGAAGTCTAATCCATTGAATTTAATAGCAATTGATTATGTAAAGTTTTGGGAATAAAAATTGGTGTAAGATTTTATCGGACTGTTTATATATATATATATATATAAATATATATATATATATGTTAATGATAAATTAAATGACGAATTCAAAATGCTAACAGATGTATCACTTTTTGTCACTTTCACGTTTATACTATCATCACACAATGAATCCCAATATACACTCAATCTTTGGAGAGATTTTTTCGCCAGCGTTAGCTGATGATTTCTCACTGGAGTAGAAGTGATAGCAAGTCTTCTTAAGTCACTAGAACTCTTTTCAGTGTTCTGGCTGACCTCAATAATGTTTTAATCTGATTGCTCTCTACTTGTCCTCTGATTTCTGTTTTCTAGTTCATTTATCAATCCTTTAGAGATTGTTCCATGGACACCAATTATAATTGGTTGTGATCATTACGTTCAAATTCCATGTTTTCTAAGTTTTCTAGAAAGGTCTCGGTATTTGTCTCTCTTTTCATTTTCTTTTAATTTTATTTTGTGGTCCGTTTGAACGTTAAAGTCCATAATTCAGGAGGTTTGTTTTTTTGGGTTTTTTGTTGACGATCACAGTGTATTGACGTTTTGCCGAGAATAGATGATCCATTTGTATTTCAAAATACCAGAGAAAAGTGAGCGTCTTATTCTCACAGACAAATGGTTATCGTCGTAGGAAATGGACATGACGACACGAGTTCAAATCCTGGACGAGACTGAATGCATTTCACATAGCACTAATACCCTTGGGCAGACTGGTTTTTCAGCCTTGGTAAGGCAACTAGTCAAGGAGAAGGAAAACTCTAAATTCAAACTTGCTAAACTCCGCTTAAAAATTGACCTTGTGTCCTATCCTGCCCGAGCGGCGGGCTTGATAAATACGGTAATTATTATTATTTACACTGCGAGACTTTTTCACATCAGTTTTAGCTGATGGTTTTTCACTATAGTTTGCGTGAGAGCAAGTCCCCTCACGTGTCCAGGATTCTTCTCGGTATTCTGGCCGTTCTTAATAATGCTGCTGTTTGGATGGTCTCCAGTCGTCCTCCAATCTCCAAGTCCTCCAGTCTCTTTAATAATCCTTTGGTGACTGTACCAAAAACACCAATCACGATTGGTATAATTGTCACCTTTATGTTACTTAGGTTTTTTCGATTCCCTAGTAAGATAGAAGTACATATCCTTCTTTTCATTTTCCCCCAGTTATATTCAGTGGTCAAGCCGGTACAACAAAGTCCACAATATTGCGAATTCGCTTTTTTTTTGTTGATTTCTATAAGGTCTGGATTTCTGGCATAGATTAAGTGATCCGTCCGTATGTCAAAGTCCCATATAAGTTTACGTGTGTCATTATCTAGGACAGCAGCTTGGTTGTGCATATACCATTTATTCGTATGGTGAAATTTAAATTTCTAACACATCGCCCTGTGGATCACCTTGCCCGCCCAGTCATGTCTGGTCTTGTACTTGTTCTGTGCATTCGTTTATTATGTGATTGATCGTTTCGTCTCTATCACCACATTGCCTACAATTGCTATTTTGTTGCGTCTTATCTATTCTTGATTTGATATGATTGCTTCTTATGGCGTTGTTTTGTACTGCTATTAGGGGAGATTAGGTTTCTCTCTTTAAGTTTCCTTTTCTTAGCTACGTCCATGTGTTCTCGTGTAAGATGTTGTTTATTACTTGTTTTAAATGCCTATAGAATTGTTTTTCTTCCCATTTCTGTTTCCTAGTTATTGTACATCTGTTGGCCATCGTGTTTTCAGTTTCGATTCTGATGGTTGTAATCATTCCTCCTTCGTGTTTTTCTGTGTAGACCTTGAGTCATTGTATCAATGCATCAACGTTGTCATCAATGCTGGTAAGTCCTCTTCCTTCCCCGTTTCTTGATTCATAAAGTGTGTCAACGTTGTCTCTGGAATGTAATGCCTTATGTGTGGCCATTAGTTTTCATGTTCTTTGGTACATTTGCATATGTTCTCTGGTCTTCTTCAATAAGGGTCCCGAATATCTAAAGAGGGATACTGCCCAGGTATTTGTTTCTTTGATAAGATTTCAGCTACATAGTTTTGTCTTGAGTAGCTGTCCCGTTCTCCTAAAATATTCTTTCTTAATTTTTCTGTTATCTCCCTTTGTTTGATGGTTTCGGCCTCCGAGATGCTCAATAATTTGAAGGTTTCCTCTTCTCCGAATGTTCTGATCTGTCTTGATTTGGTAGTTCCATTCCGTCTGTCAAATGTTGTTTGCAACATTTTATTACTATCATGGCACATTTTTCTATGCTAAATTGTATTTCTATGTTCTTACTGTATATTCTAACTGCGTATTTTAGAGCTTCTAATACATTTTTAAAAAAATAGTTTTGTGGCATCCATGTACATTAGATGACTGAGATTTTTTTGCAATCTACTAAGTTTGTATCCAGCTGTGCATTTTCTAAGTGTGTGGTCAAGTGGCATCATGGTAGCACCATGGCAATTATGAATAATATTAGTAATAGTACATCTTGAAAAATACCACTTTGGATAATGGCTTCAGTTAAGCTGCTTCCTCCTGCTGTCATTCCACTGACCAGGTTTTCATGGCTTTTTGGATGAAGTTTATGACTTCATCTGATATTTTGTACATTTTGAGGCAGTTTATTATCCAGCTTTACGGGACCATATCATATGCCTCTTTGTAGTCAATCCAGGCCATAGCTAGATTGTTCCGTCTGTAAATGTTGATCAGTGTAAAGTAACTCTGTTGTCCCTCTGGATCCTTTGTCGTATCCTTTCTGTTCGTCTGGGAACGATTCACAATTTGATAGAGAGTGATAAATCTCTTCCCTTATTTTTTCTGTAAATATTTTCCCCATCATCGGTAGGCAAGTTATTGGTCTGTAATTGTTTGGGGGGGGGTCCTTTGATTGGGTCCTTTCAGATCAATGCATTCCTTCCTTTGATCATCCATTCGCGTACGTGTGTTCTTTGAAGGCATCTGTTCATTTTTAGTGCTAGTCTGTAGTAAATGGAGGTGAATTTCTTGAACCAGTAACCATTTATTCCATCATGGCCTAGCGTTTTCCAGTTTGGTATTTTTTAAGTGTCATTTTGAATAAATCGATGTGTATTTCCGCTTTCGGGACTTGTTGGAGTTCTTCTAGTTCATTTGTCAGATTGTTTATCCATTCAGCCTTTTCGCCATGCTTTTTTTGTTGTTGCCTTACTTTAGTCGTTCGGTTTCCCTTACATCTGGTTGTTGGTATGTTTTCGTTTCATCTATTCCCACATGTTGGTAAAATTTTCTTTCGTTGTTTTGGAATGTCCTTTTTGGTCTGTATTGCTATACCCTTTGTCTATATCTCTTTAATCATTCTTCTTTCGCCGCTACTTTCTGGTTTATTTCTTCAAATTGTACAATTATTATTTTCTTTTGTTGCCTTTTCCTTTTTGTCTCTACATGTTCCAGCGTCTTTCTTTTGTTTTATCATTTTGGCCTGTTTTCGTAGATGTTTTTCTGCGTTTTCAGTCGATTTTCCCATCCTGGTTTTGATTCTTTCTTCGTGCTTATTGAGTGTATTCTGATTTTCTCCCAAACTATATTCGCCCCAGCATAGATTAATTCATTTAATTCGGTTATATTATTCGTTGATAAATAAGTTAGTAATTGATTTATTGTATTCGTTTCCGTCTTAACTGTTGTCCATTCTATGTTTCTTAGGTAAGGTAGTCTTTTCACTGTTCATAGCTATCTTTAAATTTTTGAAATTTAACTTTGTTCTTGCGTTTGCTCTGAGTTGTTTGGTTGCACGTTGTTTGGTTGTGTGGCGTTTCCATGTTACCAAGCTGGTGGTTCATTTCGCTGGGGCTGTTTTTGTTTATTAATATTTGATGTGTCTGGTACTGTATTACTATCTTGTTCATCATTTATTTTCTGGTGTATTCTAGTATTTCAAGGTCAGAAAACCAACCTTCTTTAATTATTGTCCTGACTTGGCCGGCTAGTTGTCTGAAAACTAGCACATTCTTGCCAGATGTCAATAATTCTTTTCCTATATCCTCTTTGGGTAGGTTTGCTCCTAAAACAGTAGTGTAGTGCAAGTTGGCTTTCTTCCCTAGTCCATGCTTTGTGTTTACGACTCTGCTCGTAAAGTAGTTCCTTCACTCGTCAACCGTATACCAGAAAAAAGAACAGGCAACATTCCCAGGAAGACTGTCGGATCTCTCATGCTGTCTATCAGGAGAGCACCTGCTGATTATGACACCCAAGCCAGTTTTCTGGGTCCCACGTCGTATCATATTTTGATTCAACATTTTTATCATGGGTGGTCTTTTGCGGCTATACCAGACCCAGGGCTGTTTATTATCTGAGCGCCTGACACAGATGTGACCAAGAACAGACATGGTGACTGTTCATGAACAGCAGGTCATAAAAAAACTAAGTTTTAACTTCGTTAAAGTCCATAATCCTGATATTCTTATGCCTTATTTCTCGACTGACGACCTGAACAAGCTCCAGGGGTTCCTGTATTAACTTTATGGTTTGTCTGTACTGCCCTATTTTGAAACTGGTCATATTTTAATAAGTACTAGGCTCCTGATATTTCTCCAATAGTATTGAGGACACTAACAGTTCTTACTTAACGCTTTCAGACTATATCAGGTACGTATTTTCATTATAGTAGCACCTAAGTCATAGAGTTTAGCGCCGTAAATTTAAACAAATCGATTCCATGATAGATTAGTTGAAAATAATTTTTTGAATTAAAAAGTCTTTATTTAAAATACAATTGTCCATCAAAAGATTTTACCAGTAAGGAAAAATATTTTTTTTTCAAATTAAAGACAAATTGTACCGAACCAATTTTTTTCGAAAACCACACAGCAAAGATTCGATCAGCTACTCTTGTTCGATTCCTGCCTTCTTGCTTTATCGGGGTTTCTTTATATATATATATATATAATTCTAAGATATAGATGTCACCTGACATTCTAGAATGTTCGATTCTAAAGTCATTTTTTTGTTTTATTGATGGGGATTTCTATTTTTATTTTCACCCACTCGACATATATTTTCACACAGGCGAAATACCCATTATATATATATATATATATATATATATATATATATATGTATATCATACTAAGTGTCAATTGAAGAACTGACGGTCGTAAATAGATAGGATGAAGGGTAGTAAGATTAAATCTCAGGAAACAAAATTGATACTTGACACTCACTGTGACGATTAAAAGGTAGTGTAGTTGAGGAGAGATATGTTTATAAAAGCTAAAAAAACATATATATTAATTGCATAGAAACATCAGCAAAATCGAATTTTTTGCCAAGTCAGCTGTTCAGTACACTGGCTGCATTTCACCATATGGGTAAGAACGTTCCCCTATGAGCGTCCTGGATATTACACAGAAAATCTGATCACTAGGGAACAGTGAAGCTGGAGCTTTGTGGAATGTGGAGTACATCTCTATTGACATCGATCTCAGTTCCACTCGGGCCGGACTGGTAGCTCTTGATAGGACCTAATCTATAGGTCAAATATAACTAAAATGCCTACATATGCTAAATCGAATTGCTTGAAATAAAACTTTTCTGACATGCATACTGTGCACTTATGTTAATCTGAATTGTTTGAAATAAAACTGTTTTTATACCGAAACTGTACTTCGTTGAACTGAATTTTTCGAAGAAGAATATTTTGACATTTAACTGCTTGTAAGCAAAAGCTATTCTTTTGCAATTGCCCAGTCAGCTGCAGATAGAGTAAAGCTCCACACTCCAAAATGCCCCGTGGCTGGGACTATAGAATACACCGACTGCACCCCTGCAGAGGAGTAACACCTCCCAACGAGTGTCTTGGATATGATACTAAACAATATAATGGTGAGATTCCCGTATTGCTGGAGTTTTGGGGAATGCAGAGTACCCCTTCATTGCCATTGCTCCCTAGTCCACTCTGGCCTGGAATGGTAGCACCTGAAAAGGGTCTAATCTATAGGTTAAATAGAACTAAACTACATACTGATACTAAAATGGATTGTTTGAATTAGAACTGTTTGACAAAACTGAACAGCTTGAAATAGAAATGTTTTTGACAATTAAATCGTGCACTTACATGTAAACTGCGTACTAATGCTAAACTGAATTGTTTGAAATGAAACTGTTTTTGACATTGAAACTGCACTTACACTAAACTGAATTGTTTGATATAGAACATTTTTGTCATTTAACAGTGTGTAAAACTAAATTAGCTGAATTAATTTTTTTTGAATAAACTGAAATGATGGAAATAGAAATGCTTTTGACTATTAAACTGGGTACTCATGCTAAACTGAATTGTTTGAAATAGAACTGAACATTTGCATAAAAATAGTTTTGGCGAAAAAAAAAACCCGCAAAGGTTGATATGCCTTAAAACCCAAACAACCAACCTACCTGTACTTTTACTAAATTAATTTATTTGAATCAGACCTTTTTGACTAAACTGAATAGGTTGAAATATACTTATTCTTAACTGAATTGTATGAAATAGAACTGTTCATTTGTATAAAAATGGATTTTGCCTTCAATAATCTACAAGCGTTGATATGCCATAAAACTCATACAAACAAACAAAACAATCTAATTTTATAAAATCCTATCACGGAGTATATTCATAAAAAAGGTCAAAGTGGCTAGAATGTATAAATATCACTAATATTCATTCTTCAAAGATCCGGACTCCCTCATTTTTTCTATAATACAGTATATAGAATGCCGAATCCATTTTATACATATAAACAATTCAGTTTAATATAAGTATACAATTCAAATATCAAAAACAGTTTTATTTTAAGCAATTCAGATTAACATAAATAAAGATTTTAGTTCTATTTGACCCACATTCCTATCAGGTGCTACCACACTGGGACAGAGTAGGCCTAGGAGCGATAGCAATAAAGGGGTACTCCGCATTCCCCAAAGCTCCATCACAACTAGAATCTAACTATCAGAATATTTAGAGTCATGTCCAGAACACTCTTTGGGGGGAGTCTAACCCCCTGTAGAGATGCAGTCAGTATATTCTGCTGCCCCAGCCGACTCGCCCAAGCGTGTGTCTTGGCAGGAAATTTTCTTGTTGACATCTTGTTAAAATCGTTAAACAAGGATTTAGAGTATAGTTTTTTATTGGCAGTTTCTTGCTCCCGAGTGAGATGTCACTAATGAGGATAAAAATTCTTTAGTAATTTTGATAATTTAATGATTTCGGACAATCATTAAACAGACATCGTTCTTAGCTGCATCTCGTCGTGAACAAGAAAAGGTTAAAGAATTGATTGGAATAGGCTTTATAAATCACTTATTCTAAAATTCACGCACATTTTTACTCTTACTTCTTGCAAATTTCTTTTCTTTCGTAAATTAATCTCCTACTCTTCTTCCTCCTACTCTTTATATAAATGTATATGATTCTTCATTGTGTTTGCAATTTTTTTATTCGCACGTATGAAGATTCCTCCGCCTTGGGAAACATACGGTGCCTTTCAAAACTCATTCCATCCAAGAGTCAAACGATTTATGCTAAGAATTGAAGGGTTTTAAATAGAATAGGAAGACACGAAATATCAGTCCTATTTAATCAAACACACACACACACACACACACACACACACACACACACACACACACAAATATATATACATATATATATAAATATATACGAAAGAAGAGAAATGAGTGTGACATTCTCATACCTTATGAAATAAAATTTATTCCACTTAAATGCGTGGTGCCAACATCGAATAATTAACAACTGGAATTACAAGAATTTCTAGAAAGAGTGACAGAAAGAGAGAAAGGCTGACAAAAACGATTGACTACTAGCATGTCATGGTGGCCATAACTTGTAACTTCCGTTATCGTTTATCGTCATTTTGACAGCGAGGCTTTTGGCGCGAAATTATAACCGCCATGTTGAACTCATAAAGCTAACATTATTACGGGCAAATACTCGCCTGTCGAAACTTTCTCCCTTAGAAGGTGTTATTAACAAAGACGTGACATATGGCTTATTTGAACTGTTGGAAACCCCAGGAATCCTTCCAGCGTTCTTGTGCGCATTAGGGTATAGCAATATTTGAGGTTCCGGGTTTCGGGTTACGCTGGTGCCCTTCAGTAAAGGATAAGGTGTAGCGGCCGAAAGGAATTGCAATAATTCTTGATGGGCATCACCTTCGATGTAATCCGATAAAGAGATTCGACAAAAATGACTCTTTGACCCATTCATTCTTTCTTATTGTCTTTATTTTTGTTTGCGTTTTTCAAATACTTAATTTAATTGTTATCTCCCATGTTGTACGGCTTGCTAGTGGGGATCAAATAAACTTAAAATGCATTAACTGCAGAATGGTAAGACCCCAACCCTAAGAGTTCTGCTTGAAAAGCATTAGTATTATATAGGAATACACGAAAATACATAACTGTACGAATTATTTGTTGAGAATATCTACGTGCTGGAGAAGTAAGGACGAACTCATTAGTGACGTTCTCTATGGACCCCTTCACACGGGCGAGCAGCCGTTGGACGTCCAGCTTGAACATATCTACAACAGCCAACAGCTCTTTAGGAACATAGGGTGAAATCTGGAGGACCTGCCGGAAGCGATGGACGATAGAGACGAATCCTGGGAGAGAGAGAGAGAGAGAGTCCAAGAAATCCCTGCTAATGACACGACAGAATGATGATATTACTTCTTCAAAGTTTTCACACCAGCATTAGCTGCTGAGCTTTCACTGGAGTCTCAGTGACAGCAAATCTCCTCATGTCTCCAGAACTCTTCTTAGTATTCTAGTCAATTTCAACAATGCTGTAATTTATTCTTCTTGCCGAGATTAGATTATCTGTTTGTATCTCAAAATCATTGAGAATTTTATAAATCTCATTTTCAAGGATAGTTCTGGTTTGTATATTTACCATTTTGGTAGCATAGTCAACTTTCAATTTCTTGCATATAAGAGTTTGTTTTTTTTCCACCAGCGATAGCTGATGGTATTTCACTGGAGTTTGAGCGACAATAAGTCCTTGTGTCTCCAGGAATCTCCTCAGTATTCCCCCGATCATAACATTGATATAGTTTAGATGGTCTCCACACGTCCCCTTATTTTCAAGTCCTATAGTCCTTTTACCAATTATTTGGTGACTGTACCAAGAGCACCAATTACAATTGGTATAAAAGTAACTTTCCTGTCCAATTTTTTAAGATCTTTAAGTAAGTAAGTTGGCGAACGTAGTCGAGGGTGATCCGAAGGCTTACCTTTTCGAGAACTTTAGCAAGATCTAAATATTCATCTCTTTTGAGCTTTTTTGATATTATTCTTTATTTATTTATTTGAAACTATATAAATGCTTGAAATACTTGAAACTATTATCCTCTGTACAGATTATGTGAAATATAAAGACATTCTTTAAACCATATTACTGTGGGGAAATTATTTGTTAAGAATATTTTTCTCTAGCTAAAACAGTTTACGAAGACAATTATTTCAGTCCTTGTGAATTTTTCTCACAAACATTGGCTAGTGGTCTTTATCTGGAGTCTGTATAACAGCAGCTCTTCTCGTTTATCCTGTAATCTAAGTATTCTGGCCGATTTTAGCAATACTGAGGTCAGAGTTTTCCAAATTCCTTCTCTGATTTCCAATTCCTCCTGTTTTTCTTCAAACTTTTATGGACGGTCTCAAGCGCACTAACAAGATTTGGTATAATTCTCACCTTCATTCTTCTTTTTTTTTCTTTTTGAGTTGTCTGCTAAGGCCCAAGTATTAAATTTATTTTTTATCGCTTTCTTTTATTTTAAATCTGTAGTCCGGTGGAACGACAAAATCCACAAAATGGCAACTTATTTTTTTCTTGTATATTTACACACGGTCTTCTTGTCGGGATTGTGTGATTCGTTTATTTGCTTAATCCCTGAGAATAATAATAACTAAAGGATTATTAAAGGGACTAGAGGACTAGAAGTTGGCGGACGAGTGGACGACAGCATTATTGAAAACAGCCAGTGTACTGAGAAGAGTGCTGGAAACTTGATTTGACTTTCTGTCAATCAGACTCCAGTGAAAGACCATCAGCTGACACTGACGTGAAAAACTCTAAAGGAATAAGGACTTGGAAGTTGGCGAACCATCCAAACTACTACATTATTGAGAACGGCCAGAATACTGAGAAATGTCCTGGAGACTTGAGGAGACTTGCTATCACTCAAGCTCCAGTGAAAGACCATTAGCTAAACTAATGTGAAAAACTCTAATGAGTAAATAATAATAATAATAATAATACATCATCGGTTAACACTGATGAAAGGAAATCTCATGGAGTAAAATAAAAACAATCTTAAATGGTTTGCTTGGAATAGTCACCAAGGGATTGGTACAGGGACTAGATGATCTGAAGATAAGAGGACGAATGGGGACCATTCAAACTGCAGTATTATTAAGATCAGCCAGAATACTATAAAGGGTCCTGGTGACTTGAGGAAACTTGCTGTCATTCAGACTCCAGTGAAAAGCCATCAGTTGAAGTCGGTGTAGAAAAACTCTCAAATGATTATAAAAAGAAAATGCTTATTATTTTCTTCAAACCATATGATTGCTTGAATTGGTGAAGCTTTCCAATACTGTGCAACGTATTTGCATTAAAGTGGAATATTTAAAAAAAAACAGCTGAGAATGAATTATTTTTTGACAGAAAAGTTGTGAAGACATACTTTATCATCATCATCATCATCATGTTGTGCCATCAGCACGGATATCCCTGGCCCTCTCTCACCACTTCTCCCTATCGTTCATTGCCTCTGGCAGGTATTCAGGGCTACATCCCGTATCCTCATATAGCTGCTGTATATACGTTCGAGCTAGTCGTCCTACTTTTGCTCGGCCATATGTGGGGGTCCATATAAGTACATCCCTTATGAGCTCGTCCCTGCTTCTCCAGCGGGAAGTTCTGGAGGCAACACCCCACAAAAAAAAAATAACTATACGGCTACCTACCTCCCACCACGAAAACTATCAAAGTTAGACGAACCAGACATGCAGGACACTGCTAGATACTTTAATACAAATGAGTATAATCATTATTTTTTTTTTAAATCTGTATACATGTTTATAATATTCTAATACCCGTGGTGTAATGGTTATCGTCGTAGAAAATGTACACGGCGACACGAGTTCAAATCCTGGACGAGACTAATTGCATTTAACATAACACTAATACTCTTGGGAAAGGTATGAATCCAATCATTCTCCCTCCTGTTATGGGCAAATAGTAGGGCAGACTAGGTTATTCGGCCTTGGTGAGGCAACTAGTCTAGGAGAAGGGAAACTCTAAGTTCAAACCTGTTAAACTCCGTTTAAAAAAATTGACCTCGTGTCATATCGTATCCGAGCGGAGGGGTTGGTAAATATGATAATATTCTTATCTATATAACAGTGAACAGATTATTTGGATTAAATATGAATGTTTTGAAAGACATTAATCGTATGCAAGTTATTTGCTCAGAACAGTTAATGGAGGCTATGACAGTTTAAAAAGGATCAGAATTATCGCATGAAACCTTATAATAACGAGGGAAAGGAGATCGGAATTTAATAACCTAAGAATGTTTGTACTGTCTGATCGACAAACCAACCAACATACCCACCAAATTTTGGTTTGCTTTTATCTTTTTTTTTAAACGGCGATTACTTTAATTTCTTTCATCTTACGTATCATTTTAAAGTTTACCATGGATTTTTGTACCTAATTATTTATAATCATCCACAGACAGACTGTTTCGTTCCATCAGAACTCTTCAGTGTGGCTAGACAGGTAGGACGCTTGAAGCCGGGATCGAAACTCGTCCAACTTTACGTTAGACTTAGTATCAGACTGCTCGGCCAAAAAGCGTACCCTGCTGGCTAACGGAATTATATGGCATTATGTAGTAACTGCAGCAGCAGCGTCCGTTAACAGAAAAATACATATAAACGGATGAGAAAAAATTATTATGAAGTATTAATTCAGATCCACCGACATGTTTTAACAAGATATTTAAGATATAAACTTACGAAAACTTGTGGTAGAAAGTGTTCTAGGTCATCTTCAGACTGGGAATAATGAATTTAAATGAGCAGTTTGAATGAATGCAAAAAAATAAAATAAAATAAAATAAAAAAAAATATTCGCTTTGCTCTTTCTTTCTGTCTTTTTTTTCTTGTCCCTTCCACTCATTTCTTCTCTCTTTCATCCGCTACCACTACAAAATACTTTTATAGACGCCATGTTTCTCATTAACTTGTTTAAAATTTACATTTCATGACATAATAATTTTCGAATATTTTCCCAATATTTATTCGTATTCGTGTAAACTACTATTTTAAATTCATAATTCCCTCCCTGAAGATGACCAAAAACGCTTTGTACCTGGAGTTTTTGCAATTTCATATCTTCAATATATTGTCGAAATATGTTGGATGATCTGAATTAATATTTTGTAATAATTTTTTCCTATCCATTTATTTGTATTTTCATTCCGTTTTCTTTTTACACCATATCCCTCCAATTAATCCTCATGCCTTATATATATATATATATATATATATATATATATATATATATATATATATATATATCTGGGATCAAAAATTCTAATCACTACCTGTTATTTTAGGACCATTATCAACACCTTTAACATGTTGGAAAGTCTCCAATGATGAAAAAATACAGCGAAATATTCTCATAAAACAGTGCTTCTGAATTTGATTCTCACTAGATACTGAAAATCCATGTCCTTAGACCAAATTTATGAAAATCTAGTGAGTGATTTTTTTAGCTGATACTGTCGTAAGGATCGAAGGCTGAATTTTCTTCACTTTAAAATCAACCTAAATGATATTTTATACATTGTCCACGATGGGTGGAAGAATGAGATTTAAAAAAATAGTTTTTAGGTTTGTCATCGCCCTATTTGCTCTTAACCAGATGTCTCAACAAGCTCTTTAATAATTCATCAAAAATAAAAACTAAATTGAATATTTAAACACAAAATTTCAACTCTCGATTGCTTTAAAATAGCTGGAAAATTGACGGGAATTCCTCGAGTAAATGGACATCATTTTAATATTTTTTTAGTACAGTTAATACTAAACAAAAGAACTTAGAAATTCTTAACACCAAGAAAACGAAAAAAATGTCTGATTGTGCGAGGAATTTCCGTTATATAAAATGTCCAACCATTGAGACTCATTTTTGAAGACAAATGTCACATCTGACATTAAACTGACCTATTTCAGCAGATTCTAATGATGTTATCCCCATAACGATACATGTTAATCGGAAGTTCCATGCAGTCTTTCACTTTTTTCTGATAGCGTCGGATTTACTTCCAAACTTGACTAAACCTTAGAAGATTTATGCCTGTCAAAGTTTTAAATAACAATCATTTACTGAGCCCAGTCGGATGTTGCTGTGAAATACATCGACTTAATCTCTGACGATAGGGTAGTCTTCCATTAATGAGTGTCATGGTTTGATTTTGTTTGGTTTGGTTTGGTTTTATAGCATAGCAATCATTATAGGCTATATAATGCCAAATCTTTTTTATACATATTTATTAAATATATAAGGGTGGGTTTGCTTGGCTTTTATGGCATATCAACCATTGAAGTTTGTTTAATGCCAAATCCTTTTTGCACATATATATCAAATATATATGATATGGTTTGGTTGGCTTTTATGGCATATCAACCAGTGCAAATACTCTTCATACAAATATATAAAATATGTATTATTTTTTTTGTTTTTTTGGGTTTTTTTTTGCTTTTATGGCATATCAACCATTGAAGTTTATTTAATGCCAAATCTTCTTTATACACATATATTAACTATATATGATTTGATTTGATTAGGTTTTATTGGATATCAACCAAAGTAGGTTATTTAATGCCAAAAACTTTTTATACATATTATATTTGATTTGTAAGATTACACTTTTAAAAGTGCCAGAGATACTTTGTTCGCATACGGTTAAATACTTATGCATACATTTAAATGGATATATATTAGTCAATGATTTGAAGGTTACCATATTTTAAAATGGGTCAGAGCTAATTTGTTTTCACACAAGTATTAGTATTATTTTCACCCAGTTAAATGTTTCTAAATATTCTAACATAAATAATTATATTTAGTATTAATCATTCGTTTGCATTTCACCATAGCCATGTTATAATAATTCAATATCAGTCATTTGTTTGCACAAATTATCAATGTCAAACAATTTTATTTAACTTATATATAGGACCTTACCAGCGACAACAACTCCAGATCAGAGTGGACATAGGAGCAATAGCAATGAAAGCGTACTCTATATTTCCCAAAGCTTCAGGGTTGGAGCTTCGACATCAGGTTGTTTAATATTTCTCCAAGATAGTCTTTGGGGGTAGTCTTACCTCTGAAGAAATATAGTCGGTGTATTGTACAGCCGTAGGCAGTTCTGAGTGCCCTGGCTATGAAAATAAACTTCATCAGTTCGTGAGGGCCCATTCCCAAAGCTTTCGCGAATTTGAAATGCTCCTTCATAGACATTACTCCCAGATCCACTCTGACCTGGAGTGTTAGTACCTATTAGTGTTCCATCTATGTGTCGAATAAAACTGTTGAACTATTTAACTGTGAGCAAATTAAATTGAATTTTTAGTGTCCCATTTCAGTACTTGGAAAAAGTTATCTTTGTGCTAATGAAACTATTAGTGTAAAATGCTATAGATTGTTGAAATGAGATTAAAAAAACATTAGTATTTGTATTACATAGCAAAAGTCGGGACCGTTTGGCTGTGTGCAAATAAACGAATATTGGTGCTTAGTGTTGAATTAGTGTTGAGTAGCAATGCTTAATTGAGTGGAGACAAATTGACTCTAATTTTTGTTAAAAATCAAAATATAGTACAAACTATTCACTTAAAAATCATATGCATATCCATTAATCTGTGTGAAAACAAATGACTGATTTCGAAATGAATTGTTTGCGTGAGATAAAAATAAAAGAAATTATTTAACTATATTGAAATCAAATGACCTCCTGTTCGATTAGAATGCTATCAACAGAATATACGTCAACAAATTACATATCTAATAGATGTCATCATCATCACAATGTCACGATATCAGCGCAGGTATTCCTGGCCCTCTCTCGCCACACCTCCCTATTGTCCATTACTTTCGGCGGATCCTCAGGGCTACATCCCGTATCGACACAGAGCTACTGTATGTAGGTTCAAGCTGGACGTCCTACATTTGCTCGTCCATGGGAAGGGGTCCACAGGATTACATCACTTATGAGCTTGTCCCTACTTCTCCAGCAGTGTCCAGCGTGTTTGGTACGTCTAATTTTAGTAGTTTTCGTGATGGGTGGTAGGAGTCCGTATAGCTGCTGTTTTGTCGGGTACTGTCTCCAGGACTTGTTCAATATTGCTCGCAGCATTCTTGTGTAATTGCCGTCAAGCTTTTCCTCCATCCATTTAGTTAACGTCCATGTGGTGCATCCATATAGCAGTATTGACACGATTGCTACTTGAAAGAAACTACGCTTCATTTTATAGGTCAGTTCTGACTTCCATATGACCGAATGTACACAGATAGATTATGACATAAAATAACCCATCAGTGTTGATAAGCCATTAAACCCAAACTCCCAAGCAAGCTGTCATGTGCTAAATTGAGTATTCTTCTATGTCTTATGAATTATTTATTTTATCCTATTTACCCAACCCCTCCGTTCGGGAAGGATATGACACAAGGTCAATTTTTAAGCGGAGTTTAACATGTTTGAAATCCCAAGGGTGTTGGTGCTATGTGAAATGAGATCATTCTTGTCCAGGGAAAGTCCACTATTTACCAGGCTCTCTTCTTTAGTTGTCACTGCATAGCCTACATTTACTGTTTTGTTGCGTCTTATCTATTCTCGATTTGATATGATTGGTTCTTATGGCGTTATCCTATGCTGCTATTAGGAGGGATATACGATTTGTTTGTATTGTCGAATTGAAATTTCCTTCAGAGTGTTTCACATCAGGTGCTGGATTGTGCATATACCATTTGTTTGTATGGTCGAATTGAAATTTCCTGCACATTTTTGAAAAACTGATGATTTCTTTCTGGAGTTTGAGTAACAGCAAGTCTCCTCAAGTCTCTTGGACTCTTCTCAGTATCCTGCCTTATCTCAACAATGCGGAAGTTTGGACAGTCTCCACTAATTATCTTTATTTCCAATTCATCCAATCCTTGTACCAATCCTTTGATGACTGTAACAAAAACACCAATTACAATTGGTATAATTGTCACTTTCTTGTTCCACGGGTTTTTTTTTTTTCAATTCCCTAGCAAGGTCTTTTCGCTTTCTTTCAACTTTACTCTGTGGTTTGCTTGGACAACAAAGTCCAAAAGTCTGGAAGTTCTCTCTTTTTTATTGTTAAATGGTCTGGCCGAGATTAGATGATCCGTTTGTATCTCAAAATCCCTGAGGAGTTAGTGTATCTCATTCTCCAGGAGAGATTCTGGGTTGTGCTTATACCATTTGTTCGTATGGTCAAAATTAAATTTCTTGCCCAATTCACATTGGATCACCTTGCCCGCCCAGTCATGTCTAGTATTATACACTTTCAGTGTTAATTTGCTACATTCACTCATCGTATTATTATTATGATTATTTACTTGAAATTATTTACCTATGAGTAAACCAGTTATTATCAAATAGAAATTGTTCTTTAAAACCACGTAACTAAGGATTGTTACTCGCCTCTGAGTTTGCTGGTTCAATTCTGACTGCCGGCTCGTAATAATACAGGAATACTTTACAATGGTACTCGGTTATGGCTAATGGAATTAGAACCGGCGACCCCTGTGGATTCAATAAAGGACGTAGTTCGAAGTTCTGTGAAGGTTCCCGAGTTCGACAAACGCCTGAAGAAGGCCGGATGACATATCTGCCGAAACGTTGTGGAAATAACAACTTTAGGAATATGTATGTGAACTGCTGCTGATATTATATATTCAGAAGGAGACTGATGAAAAATTCTGAATGCAAATATAAATGTAATCAACAATCGTTTAATTTAAGGTTTCGGTTTCTTTGTTTTTTAATGGCATATCAACCTTTGTAAGGTTATTCAATAGCCAAACCCATGGTACTATTTAACCCATAGCTGGGAGGAAAAGGGGCTTCATACCTTTCCCAAGGGTATTTGCCCGAAAGTGAACGTAAAAGCGCCACTGGAGTTCGAACTCGTTTACTACGATTCCGCAGTCCATCGCTTTAACCATTACACCTCGAGGACACCCTTTGTTTAAATTAAGAAAAATGAAACGAGTTGAAATGAAATAGATTCTTGAAAAAAAATAATGTAGATTTTCCTCAAAAGAAATTAAACGAAAAGTTATTTGAATAATTGATAATTCACGATTTATTGTTTGTTGATTAAGTATAGACAATTCTATAATTACTGAAGAAATATTTATTTCTTCGCTTATTCATAATATTTAGGTGTCTCGAATTTAGCTAAAAATTTGTTCTTTTATTTATGAATCTAACTCGCTAAAAAATTTATTTTTGATATTTGGGCAGGGAAAATTTCTAAAATTTGTTCGGATTTCGATCCTTCAATTTTTTGCAGCATGTCAAATATCGTCGTCTGCTAAGAGTCTGGAAATTTAAAAAGTAGCGCAAATGTGCAGACTGGTAATCATATAGAAAAAGATATAGATCCAAAAATTACGATTTCTCGGGCCTATTTTTTGTATATAAATTTTTTTGTGGGT